>OZ035839.1:37606100-37641100 GCA_964034765.1 Knipowitschia caucasica
ATGCCTGGATTTCTCAGCACCTCACTGCCAGATTATTCCATCGTGCTCGGGAGCTTTTTGAAGCAGCTGCATCTAGTTGCAGTTACCTTTGTTTTGGATACTTACCAGTTTTTCTCCCGTTTGCCTAGATACCGCCTGAGTTGGAGTTGAAGTCGGCCTATTCCCTGCCTCCACTGACTGCCACCACTGCCTGCCTCCAGTTTTGTTGGGAAATAAACTCTTTAAACTTTTGTCCGTAGCAGTCTCTGCTTTGGGGTCCAATTGCTAAACCAAACAGAATAATCTGGCCACAATGGACCCCGCAGAGGTTGAAAGTTTCAAGCAGGCTCTTGCTGAGACTGAGGAGTTCAAACGAGCTGTTACTTCACAAGGAGTTCTTGTTGGACAGCATGGAGCCGCCCTTCAAGAGATCATGGCGTCGCTCCAGAACATCACCACAGGAATGAATCAGCTCAGCGCTCGTTTAAATGACGTGGCCAGTCAACTTGCCCCGCTTGGACCTCCCGACCAGGCCCAGTCTCCAGACCCAAGCCCCGCACCTGCCTTGCCTCCCACTGGTTTCGCGACGTCACAATGCCGTGAGCCTTTCATACCCACACCTAGCAGGTACTCTGGGGAGATAGGTCTCTGTAAACAGTTCATACATCAATGTATGTTAGTATTTGATCAGCAACCTCTCACCTACTCCTCTGATAGGTCTAGAGTAGCATTTATAATGAGTCTACTCTCTGGGAAGGCGTCGGTTTGGGCTGTGGCATTATCTAACAGTGACTCTCCAGTTTGTAACAGGCTCAGTTCTTTTACCGCTGAAATGATTCGAGTTTTCGACCATCCTCTGCAGGCTAAAGAGTCCAGTAGCCGTTTGCTTTCTTTGCGTCAAGGCTCAAATTCTGTTTCCACATTTTCCATTGACTTTCGGATTTTAGCTTCTGAGTGTGGGTGGGATGACAAGGCACTTCAAGGAATTTTTTATCGTGGCCTTAGTGAGGAGGTGAAGGACGAGCTGGCGGCTAGAGATGAGACCGCTAACCTTGAGGATCTAATTTCACTTGCCATTAGACTGGACAACCGGCTTCGTGAACGACGCAGAGAGAGGAATTTCCGGGTTAAGAACTATGCCCCTACTTTCCAGCCCAGGTCCTCTCACCCGCCGGAGCCTCCAGCCCTCCGGCCGCACGTGTCTGGTACGTCCTCGGAAGAGCCCATGCAGCTTGGGAGGATGACTCTCACCCAGGCAGAGCGCCAGCGACGTTTTCGAGAAGGACTCTGCCTTTACTGCGGCCAGGCTGGCCACGTCCTGCGCTCTTGTCCCAATCGGCCAAAAGACCAGGCTCATCGGTATCTGGAGGAGCGCTGGTGAGCCATACTCCTGTTGATCCCTCCTCCAAGCGTATTCAACTCCAAGGTACCATTTCTCTCCACACACTTTCTCTTCCTATTCAAGCTTTAGTAGACTCTGGTGCGGATGAGAATTTCGTAGACTCTCGGTTGGTTACTGAGGCCAAATTCCCTACTGAGCCACTCCCTAAACCTAAAACTGTGTTTGCCCTGGACGGTAGAGTTGGCCAGAGTTACTCATCGCACGTTACCTGTTTCCCTGCTAGTTTCGGGTAATCATTGTGAGTTAATTTCGTTGTATATTGTACCGTCGCCGTCAGCTCCATTGGTGTTGGGCCTCCCATGGCTTAAACTCCATAACCCACACATTGACTGGTCTACTCAATCCATTGCCAATTGGAGCTTATTTTGTCACACTCATTGCCTGCACGCTGCAGCACCACCCTCCAGATTTCAAACTCCCTCTCCTCCCAGACCCATAGATCTGACTCTAGTGCCCCCAGAGTATCACGACCTTAAAGAAGTTTTTTCTAAAGACCGCGCATCATCCCTACCGCCACACAGACCCTATGATTGTCAGATTGATCTGATACCTGGTGCTCCATTACCTTCTAGCAAGTTATATAATCTCTCCAAACCAGAAAGGGAGGCTATGGAGACTTACATATCTGAGAGTTTGGCTGCAGGTCTCATTCGCCCCTCCTCCTCTCCTGTAGGGGCTGGTTTTTTCTTTGTTGAAAAGAAGGACAAAACATTACGACCATGCATTGACTATAGGGGTTTGAATGACATTACAATAAAGAACAAATACCCCCTACCACTTATAGACTCTGCGTTCAACTCCCTTCATCATGCTGGCCTGTTCACCAAACTAGATCTTCGCAGTGCCTATCATTTAGTCAGAATCAAGGAAGGTGATGAGTGGAAGACGGCGTTTAACACACCTCTTGGACATTTTGAATATTCAGTAATGCCGTTTGGATTGACAAATGCACCTGCTGTTTTTCAGTGCCTGATTAATGACATTTTGCGTGACATGCTTAATAGATTTGTGTTTGTTTATTTGGACGATATTCTGATATTTTCAAGGAATAGAGAAGAGCATGTCCAGCATGTAAGAATGGTTTTACAACGGCTCCTGGAGAATAGACTGTTTGTGAAAGCCGAGAAGTGTGATTTCCACGTTTCCTCTGTCAGTTTTCTTGGCTTTGTCGTTGAGAAGGGACAAATCAAGTCAGACCCAGCCATGATCAAAGCAGTTTTTGATTGGCCCACTCCTACTACCAGAAAGCAATTACAAAGATTCTTGGGCTTTGCAAACTTTTACAGAAGATTCATTCGCAACTATAGTAGCGTTGCCGCTCCACTCACCAAGCTTACCTCTGTCAAGTTGTTTTTTTCTTGGTCCCCTGAGGCAGATGCTGCTTTTGCAAAGCTTAAACACTTATTTTGTTGTGCCTCTGTTTTACGTCACCCTGATCCCTCAGCTCAGTTCGTGGTGGAAGTGGACGCCTCAGAGTCTGGAGTTGGTGCTGTGCTCTCTCAGCGATCCGGCTCCGGTCAGAAGCTGCACCCCTGCGCATTTTTCTCTCGGCAGCTCACTTCAGCAGAGAAGAACTATGACGTAGGGAATCGTGAGCTTTTGGCTGTGGTTCTGGCTCTGAAGGAGTGGAGACACTGGCTGGAGGGGGCATCCCAACCGTTTCTGGTATGGTCCGATCACAAGAATTTATCTTACCTCCGTTCTGCCCGCAGGCTCAATTCCCGCCAGGCTCACTGGGCCCTCTTCCTGGGCCGTTTCAACTTCACGCTCACTTACCGCCCGGGATCCAGAAATGTGAAGCCTGATGCCTTGTCACGGCAATTCGCCCCTGTCTACTCTGCTGATTCACCAGAGGACACCATTCTTCCGTCTTCGTGCTTGGTTGGTGCAGCAACTTGGGAGGTGGAGAAGGAGGTTCAGGACGCGCAGGGAGAAGTGCCTATACCTGTGGAGTGTCCGCCAGGATGTCTGTTTGTGCCACCCACTGCTCGGTCTGCGGTACTTCAATGGGGGCATAGTTCTAAGATCGCCTGCCATCCTGGTGTCTTCCGCACACTGACCTTGATTAAACAACGTTTCTGGTGGCCGTCTATGTCGTCTGACACACGTGATTTGGTCTCGGCCTGCTCTGTCTGTGCCCGCAACAAGACCTCTCATCGTCCACCAGCTGGTTTATTGAGGCCACTTCCAATCCCTCATCGCCCTTGGTCCCACATCGCGCTGGATTTCGTTACAGGCCTGCCCCCATCGGATGGTAACTCAGTTGTTTTGACTGTTATTGATCGTTTTTCCAAATCTGTCCATTTTGTCCCTCTTCCTAAGCTCCCATCTGCATTAGAAACTGCAGATCTTCTTGTTCAGCATATTTTTAGGCTACACGGACTCCCTCAAGACATCGTTTCTGACAGAGGACCCCAGTTCATCTCACGAGTTTGGAAAGCGTTCTGCAGGGCCATGGGAGCTACTGCAAGCTTGTCTTCTGGCTATCACCCACAGACCAATGGCCAGACAGAGCGGGCCAACCAAGATCTTGAGGCAGCATTGCGATGCGTCATAGCCAACCACCCCGCATCCTGGTCCATCCACCTTCCCTGGATCGAATACTCTCACAATACCCTGGTCTCATCAGCCACAGGTATATCTCCGTTCATGGCTGCCTACGGCTATCAACCTCCACTCTTCCCTACACAGGAAAGGGCTGTAGCTGTACCCTCTATTCAAGGACATTTGAAGAGGGCTCACAGGGTGTGGACGGAGGCTCGGGCTGCTCTCTGTCGAACAAGGTCTCGTAACCAGATGTTGGCCGATCGACACCGTGTTCCGGCCCCTGATTACCAGCCTGGACAGAAGGTTTGGTTGTCCGCTCGGGACATTCCTTTGCAATTTGAATCAAGGAAGTTATCACCGAGGTATATCGGACCTTTTGAAATTGAGCGCATCATTAACCCCACTGTGGTCAGATTGCGATTGCCCCCCTCCTTAAACGTCCACCCCTCTTTCCATGTTTCCCTGCTTAAACCTGTGTCCTCCAGTGATCTCTCCCGTGTGCCTAGATACCGTCTGAGTCGGAGTTGAAGTCGGCCTATTCCCTGCCACCACTGCCTGCTACCACTGCCTGCCTCCAGTTATGTTGGGAAATAAACTCTTTAAACTTTTGTCCGTAGCAGTCTCTGCTTTGGGGTCCAATTGCTAAACCCAACATCTGGTGACAGAGAATTCATCAGGTAGTATGCAATGGGAGCCTTCCAATGTCCCTGTAGTCCAACCACCATGAACACAAGAGCCTCAGTGGCAACCTCAGTCTCGCTGTTTCCATCACCCAGGTCTACAAAGCCAGACATTGACTGGATATGTGGATTATATTGAACAAGTTTTTTGATGGCCATGCCATCCAACATGAGTGCTACGCGTCCGTATTTAGCCTGATCTTCCCGACATCTCCTCTCCAGCATGTCCAGCATCATTTGATTCAAGCCTGGCTTGCCATCCACTGAACAAAGCCACCTGTAAAAACAAAAAGAAAAGAAAAAAAGAGAAATAGCTATTTAAAATATTTGTATCAGTAATTTCAAAAAATGAAAGACAATATTGAGACTACCTTTGTAATGTGTGTGGATGAGGGAGGGGAAAATGTCGAGTCTCCCTCAGGTATTTGTATGCCTTTGGACCATGCAGATGGAGTGTGAGGGCAAACTCTCTGTAGGCCTTTGAGTACTCATGTTTTGTTTGTTTTGTTTGTTTTTATTCAGATCCCCATTAGCTACTGAAAGAGACAGTAGCTATTCTTCCTGGGGTCTATATACTTCATGTCACATAATATAACGTACAAAGGACAAAAATGAATGTACAAAAACAAAATTATATATATACATACACATATATATACACACACCACACATGTACACCATACATACACATATATACACATACATACATACACACATACATATACATACATACACACATACACAAGCACGCACGCACACACACAAACAATACAGAAACGTTATAACAAAAATACACAGTAGCCATCTATACACACAGTAGCCATCTATACACACACAGACAAACACATCCACACGGCAACATTAACAGCAGCAACAAAAATAATTAAATTTAAAAAAATAAAAATAAAAATAAAAAATGTCTACATTACATTTTAAACATTCAATTATTCAAATAATGTAAATACAACTCAAAAATACAAAAACAAATCAGTACCATTCTTCAGTGAAAAGGAAAACTCTCAATCTTTTATGAAAATCAAGAGCATTCATCCCATCTACCAGAAACTGGGGTAGTGAGTTCCATGCCACCATGGCCCTGTAGTGCAGTGTCCTCTGGGTATGATTGGTGCATGCAGGTCAGAGGAAACGTCTGTCCCTGGCCTGTCGAGTGGAATACTGGTGCACATCACTGAAGAAGGTCAATTTAGTAAAGAGTATCTCTGGTGTTTTTGTTATTATCATCTTTCTGATCATATTAACAAGAGAATATTTGATCCTCCCTCTAACATACAGCCAGGACAACTGGTGATGCATCTGACTTATGCTGGTTCTGAAAGAACAGTTCAGAACGAGCCGAGCCGCTTTATTTTGTGCTATTTGAAGTTTGTTTAAATTTGCCTCTGTTGTGTTTGACCAAATTACAGAACAGTAATCTAGATGTGATAAAACAATTGAATCAACTAATAGTTTACATATTTGGTTTGGTATACAGTTTCGGCTCTGCTTCACTGCAGCCAGACCCCTGCCCATTTTGTTTAATATTTGCTTTATATGACTATTCCAGGTCAACATATGATCTACTGTTACACCCAGCAGCTTGGTCTCAGTGACTTGTTCTATAGATTTACCTTCTATGGTCACATTTATACCAGGGGAATTTTTTAAGTGATGCATTGATCCTAACACCATGCATTTGGTCTTTCCAGGATTAATAACCAATTTATTTTCATTCATCCAATCCTCAATTGATTTCAAATCTTCTTGTATGTTTTCATTTAAATTAGCAAGGTTAGTGTCAGACAGATAAATGGTTGAATCGTCTGCATAAAGGGCAATAGTGGCACGTTTCAAAATACACGGCAATTCATTTGTAAAGATTGAAAATAAAAGCGGCCCAAGACAGCTTCCTTGAGGCACTCCACAACTCAGTGTCTTTTTTCCAGAATAACTGCCGTTAAATAATACAATAAACTCTCTGTTAGTTAAATAACTTTTGACCCACTTGATAGCAGAATTTTCAAAACCATAGCAAGTTAATTTATTCAGTAATAAATCATGATCAAGTAAATCAAACGCTGCACTCAAATCTAGCAATACTGTCCCAATAATGTTTCTTTTTTCCATTTCATGCATCCAATCATCAGTTATTTGAGCTAAGGCTGATGTTGTGGAGTGCCCTTTCTTATAAGCAGCTGATACATCGACTTTAATCCATTTCTACAAAAATATACATTGATCTGATCATAGACTATTTTTTCCATTATTTTGCTCATAATTGGCAAAATACTAATTGGGCGACTGTTCTTTCCAGAAAAGGGCTCTTTGCTGTTTTTAGGTAGAGCCACAATTTTTGCTATTTTCCAATCATTAGGACAAATACACTTTTCTAAACTCAAATTAATTATGTGACAAATAGGCAGAGCAACCACATCATGCACCAGTTTCAGCAGCTTCACATCAATTTCATCAATGCCCGAAGGCTTGAGTTTCATGAGTTTTTAGAACATTTTCAACAACGGTCGTACTCACTTTTTCAAACCTAAATTTACACAATTTACCACCCATTATTACATCTTTGATTGAGGTCCAAGATGAATGGGAATTTGACTTGGGAGTTATGTTGTTACGTAAAACTGTAACTTTATTTATGAAATATTCACTAAGATAATTTGAAATATCAATGGGCTTAGTCAGAAAAGATCCACCCACTTCCAAAAATGTTGGTACAGGCTTGACTTTCCTTCTCATCAGTTCATTTAATGTATTCCATATTTTTTTACCATCTGATTTTATATCAGCGAACTTATTTCCATAATAAGCTTTTCTCTTGGATCTGTTTAATTTGGTCACATAATTCCTCAGCTGCTTGTACTGGTTCCACACTGTGCTGCTGCCTGATGTGGATGCTTCTTCCTTTAGTTCATCTCTTTGCTTCATAATTTCTTTAAGTTCAGGATCTACCCAGGGGGATGCTACATTTCTAACTGTCATTTTTCTCAATGGAGCATGTGTATTAATGATTGGCATGATTAGACTAGTGAAAACCTCCAAAGCTCTATTCGGATCATCCTCTAATGAAACTTGGGACCAGTTCACTTTCATGATTTCTTCCTTAAAATGTATTTCATTGAATGTTTTATAACTCCTTTTGATTATAATTTTCTGCCCTGCTTTAGGGACTTTAGTATTTCTATTTATTATAATTAAATTATGGTCACTAAACCCAACGCAAATTGAAATAGCTTTTGAGCATAGCTCAACTGAATTTGTAAACATTAAATCAATACAAGTGGCTGATTTTGTCCCATCTGTTTTATAAGCCAATCTTGTTGGTTTAATCACTACTTGTGACAAATTACAAGTGTCTGAAATGGACATTAATTTATTTTTCAAAGGACAATCCTTTGTGATCCAATCTATGTTTAAATCTCCTACAAAATAAATTTCCTTATTTAAGTCACAAACTTTGTCTAACATATAACAGATCTGATCTAGATAAACTATGTGAGCATTTGGAGGTCTATAGCAACAGCCAATCAGAAAAGGCCTAATGTGAGGTACCTGCACTTCCAGCCACAGTGCTTCCACTCCAACACAACCCAGATCAGATCGGATCTTCACTGGGATTTGATCTTGCACATAACATCCCACTCCGCCCCCGTGTATGTTTCTGTCAAGCCTATATAAGTTATAACCATTTACATGAACGAGGGAACTATCAATGTTTCCATCCAAATGTGTCTCAGATAAAGCTAGTATATGTAAATTGTAACTCTCTAAAATCCTGCTTATGTCCTGAACCTTATTTCTCAAACTACAGATATTCAGATGGGCAATTTTCAAACCTTTATTTGATAACACGTTATCCCTCACCATAAGAATTTGTATTTGTTTTGAAACTTTTCATCAAAAATAATATGGAGCTGCAAACTAAACAATGTTGACAAAAAGACAAGACAAACAAACATTCACTCACACACACATACACCATGCACACCCATTTTGCCCTCATAGTGACAAGAAAAAAAAGGCAGTTTTATCAGTCCCGATATTAACATTCTACAGTCTTTTGTGGTAATTTTCCAAAAGAAAACAATTTGTCCATAGCTTAACTAAAGAGACGTGGCTGAGAAAAATAAAGTGGCTGCTATAATACCGTTAAATAATAGTCTTCACATTTTGAGTTCATATACCTGTGCGTAAAGGCAGAGCATTACGCGCGCGATGGTTTCCTCTTCATCCTTGGTTAGACTCCTCCAGTTCAATCGTAGTTTTTACATAGTTCTCCGCAGTCAGGTGGTCAGTAACCTCTTAGTTTCTCCTCTGAAAGTTAGGATCAAAGTGGCAGGGTGGATAATTCCGTGTTTCACCCCTGCGCTCCACAATCTGTTTCTCACATCCCGAAAGCTGGCCCGTGCCTTGGCAGTCTCGGCTGTGAAGTCGGGGAAAATTCGCAGCTTCATCCCATGTATCTCCAGAACTTTCTCCTTCTTCGCGATGCGCAGAATCTCTTCTCTCACGGCCAGACGATGCATCCTGACGATCATGGCCCGCTGACCATATTTATTCACAGGTCCAACACGGTGCGCAACTTCAACCTCGGGCTCGCGCGGCAGCTTTCCCTGGAACATCTCATTAAACAGAGTTGTGACGTAGTTCGTCGGATTCCCCTTCTCAACCTCTTTAATCAGGCCAAGAATTCGGATGTTGTATTTCCGACTCTGATTTTCCAAACGCTCAGTTTTCTCACTCAGATACTTATTTTCTTGTTGGAGACGTTCATTTGCCATCTCCAGCTCTGAGACTCGACTGTTCACGCGGCATAATGACACATCCAGATCAGCAACTTTCTTATTGCACTCAATCATGCCGCACTTAAGTTCATCAAGCAGCGGTTGCATTTTATCCATCGCAGCATTCATCTCTTCGCGTATTATGGTCCGAATTAGTGTAGATAGCTCCTCAGGGTTGCCGCTGCTGTCTGCCATGTCAATCACAGTCACCTGCGCAGCTTGACCGAGTTCACTTTGTTTCTTTTGCGGTCGTTTTTTCGTTACTGGCATTCCACAAACTTAATATTCAAGTCTACTGTACTTTCATTCAAGGGTTGTCTCAACTAGGACAAAGAGACAGATCTGTTAACCACAGTTTTTACCCAGTTTTTTCGGAACTGAAATCCACCAAGCAGTTCAGCCGTGACGCATGCTCAGTTGCATGTCCCTGCTTTTCCATAAAGTCTATCTGAAGATCTGAAATTTTATGAGCAAAAATTAATAAGTCTCCTTCAGATAACAGCAAGGATTTTAATAAGAATAAGTTAGATGTAGATGCATTTCAAAGTGCTATTTTTCTTACCCGAGTAAAATTCAAGCCTCTCTTTGAGCTCTTCATTAATAAGGGAATTATCCCTCAAATCTCCCAAAAGACTCTTTACAGTGGTCTTTGCCCTTTTTTCTCTAGCCATGGAGTTCTTCCTCTGTCGTTCCAGACTTTCCACCCTTGCTAAAGCTTCATTGAGTCTGGCCTTAAGAGAGGTAGGAGAAGCAGGCAAGGCATATTCATGATCCTAGTAGAAAGAGGGATGAACACACACCAGTTTGACACCACTAGAGTATATGACCCACATTATTTCTTATAGTTATCATCTTTCAAAGCTGATATTGTCATTTTTTAATACTCACTTCATTTGGCTGTGGTTGTGAGGTTTCAGCTTTTGGGGCCTCCTGAAAGGCCACAGACAGGCTATCTTCAGCTCTTCTGGAGGTAGACGTAGTCCTGCCCTTTTCTGGCTAAAATGGAGAAACATAGTACTTGAAAAGAAATTAATTATATTTGTAATATGTTATTATAACATATATATTATATAATAGAATATATTAGTGCTGACAGCCTTATGGTGATAAACCTACTCTTTGGAGATGAACCGGGAAGCTGAAGATGGATGGAGCAACACCATCTCTGAGTCGGATAATCTGTCCTGTCCAAATCTTCCTGTTTAAAATGCTCACTGCAAAGCACGGATGGATCACTGCAGTGAATCTTTCCCTCCTCACAGCCACTTCCCACTTCTTCCTACCATTTCTGTCTCTCGGAAACCTTCAAAATGCAAATACATGAATAAAACAACAAAAACAAATATATATATATTACCATAATTCCTATTATTCCCAATTACTTCTTCCCATTTTCCTCCTTCAAATATAGAACATCTCTTCAACAAAACTCGCATTTTGATAATGAACCAAAGCTGCTGTAAGTTAGCTTGTTTGCTATTCAATAGATGTTCTGTATCTGATTTCGTTGGTGACATAAATACAATTCAGTAATATTCCATTAACAAACTAGTACAACCAATAATAATGTTAAATCGTACTTGTGAAAAGTAATCCCACGAGCCCTGTTTTGAATAGTCCGCCTATTTTGACAGCCATACGCCGCACAGTGTTCAGGCATCGCGCTGTAGGATGACCGGTCCAAGATGGCGGCCGTATGCTCGTGCCCGAGCAACCAATGCGGCGTCTATTCTATATATGTCTATGATGCTAACTGTATAGATGCTAACTGTACAGATGCTAACTGTACAGATGCTAACTGTAGAGATGCTAACTGTACGCGCCGCGGCAGCTGCTCCCATTACGAGCGTCCACTTATGGGGCCACCCTCATCTGACCTGTGTAATGACTTCAAGGGCCACGCTGCAGGGCCCTCAGCAGTCATCAGGCACACACACATACACACACACACAGACAGACACATACACACACAGTCACACACACACATACACGCACACACACAGACACACACACACACACAGACCTCCCCTATGCTCCCAGTCTCTGTTACAGATAAGTGGGGCTGACCTGACCTTACAGACCTAGCTGCTGGTGATACACACACACACAGGCACACACACAGACACACGCACACAAACACACACACAGACACACACAGGCACACACACAGACACACACACATACACACACTGCTGGCAGATGGTCTCAGAGGGGACAGGACATTCTGGAATCTTCTGGACGTTGGACACTTCTCAGTGATATCCTCCACGCTCCATAATCCATTCATTCACATACACACCAGAGAACACACCAGAGAACACACCAGAGAACACACCAGAGAACACACCAGAGAACACACCAGAGAACACACCAGAGAACACACCAGAGAACACAAAAGAGAACACACGAGAACACACCAGAGAACACACCAGAGAACACACCAGAGAACGCACCAGAGAACACACCAGAGAACACACCAGAGAACACAACAGAGAACACACCAGAGAACACACCAGAGAACACACCAGAGAACACACCAGAGAACACACCAGAGAACACACCAGAGAACACACCAGAGAACACAAAAGAGAACACACGAGAACACACCAGAGAACACACCAGAGAACACACCAGAGAACGCAACAGAGAACACACCAGAGAACACACCAGAGAACACAACAGAGAACACACCAGAGAACACACCAGAGAACACAACAGAGAACACAACAGAGAACACAACAGAGAACACAACAGAGAACACCAGAGAACACAACAGAGAACACACCAGAGAACACACCAGAGAACACACCAGAGAACACACCAGAGAACACACCAGAGAACACACCAGAGAACGCAACAGAGAACGCACCAGAGAACGCACCAGAGAACACAACAGAGAACACACCAGAGAACACACCAGAGAACACAACAGAGAACACAACAGAGAACACACCAGAGAACACACCAGAGAACACACCAGAGAACACACCAGAGAACACACCAGAGAACACACCAGAGAACACACCACAGAACACAACAGAGAACGCACCAGAGAACACACCAGAGAACACCAGAGAACGCACCAGAGAACGCACCAGAGAACGCACCAGAGAACGCACCAGAGAACGCACCAGAGAACGCACCAGAGAACGCACCAGAGAACGCACCAGAGAACGCACCACAGAACACACCAGAGAACACACCAGAGAACACACCAGAGAACACACCAGAGAACACACCAGAGAACACACCAGAGAACACACCAGAGAACGCACCAGAGAACGCACCAGAGAACGCACCAGAGAACGCACCAGAGAACGCACCAGAGAACGCACCAGAGAACGCACCAGAGAACGCACCAGAGAACGCACCAGAGAACCGCACCAGAGAACGCACCAGAGAACGCACCAGAGAACGCACCAGAGAACGCACCAGAGAACGCACCAGAGAACGCACCAGAGAACGCACCAGAGAACACACCAGAGAACACAACAGAGAACACCAGAGAACACACCAGAGAACACACCAGAGAACACACCAGAGAACACACCAGAGAACACACCAAAGAACACCAGAGAACACACCACCCCTGTCCTTCAGAACCTCCACGGCTCCTCGATACATACTGAGCCCTCGCCTTCTGGTCCATCTCTCTCTCCTTCTGGTCCATCTCTCTCTCCTGCTGGTCCATCTCTCTCCCCTGCTGGTCCATCTCTCTCTCCTGCTGGTCCATCTCTCTCTCCTTCTGGTCCATCTCTCTCTCCTGCTGGTCCATCTCTCTCTCCTTCTGGTCCATCTCTCTCTCCTTCTGGTCCATCTCTCTCTCCTTCTGGTCCATCTCTCTCTCCTGCTGGTCCATCTCTCTCCTTCTGGTCCATCTCTCTCTCTCCTGCTGGTCCATCTCTCTCTCCTGCTGGTCCATCTCTCTCTCCTGCTGGTCCATCTCTCTCCTTCTGGTCCATCTCTCTCTCCTGCTGGTCCATCTCTCTCTCCTGCTGGTCCATCTCTCTCTCCTGCTGGTCCATCTCTCTCTCCTGCTGGTCCATCTCTCTCTCCTGCTGGTCCATCTCTCTCTGATGGTCTCTTTTACACTGAGGTCTTCCTCGACAACAACAAAGTCCTGGATTCGGTCCAGATCCAGATCGGTCCCATTTGTTTATGATGAACTTCTGTTTCTGCCACAAACATAATAAGAAGCAGAGGGCGGCGAGGCCTGATGTCGGGCCGAGGCCAGATTCAAAATATCCGTTTGGTTCCTTTGGGGGGGGGGGGTCCGCGGTCACAGCTGGTGCGGGTTTGTTTAAAGCTAAGGAACCTGTTTAAAAACATAAATAATACATCAACAGCACAAAGAGATGGATCTGGAACAGTCTTCCTGAAAATGGGAAACAGGCTTATCCTCCACAGCTGAAGGACTGTGTCGTCTCTGTTTGTGATCCACAAACTTGAGCTTAAAGGAGGTTATGCAAAATACAACTGTTAAAAAGAAGTTTAAAGGTTTAGAGGACGACTCAAGACAATTGGTCCTCCCAACTGTCAATCATCCTGGTGATACGAGCTCGTCCAATAAGAGCAGAGAGTTTAGTTCTAAAAGTGGAGAAATCCTCTTTTAAAGCTTTGAGTGAAAGAGTCTGTGCGGAAGCTTTCATTAGTGCAGCAACCCTCCTCCTCCTCATCTCTGCCACAGCCCAGGATCCCAGCTCTTCATCATCTTCATCATCATCTCCATCATCATCTTCATCATCATCATCTCCATCATCATCATCATCCTCCTAATATTCATCATCCCTCATCATCTTCATCACCATCATCTTCATCATCATCATCTCCATCATCATCATCTTCATAATCATCATCATAATCTTCATCATCATCATCATCTCCATCATCATCATCACCACCATCATCTTCATCATCATCATTATCTCCATCATCTTCATCATCATCTCCTTCATTATCTCCATCATCACCATCATCTTCATCATTATCATCCTCATCTTCTTCTTCATCATCATCATCTTCATCATCTCCATCATCATCATCACCACCATCATACCATCATCATCTTCATCATCATCATCATCTCCATCATCATCACCATCATCTTCATCATCATCATCATCATGATCTTTATTATCTCCATCATCATCATTATCTCCATCATCATCATCTTCAATATCTCCACCATCATCATCATCACCATCATCATCATTATCTCCATCATCATCATCATCATCATCATCCCCATCATCACCATCATCACCATCATCTCCATCACCATCATCTTCATCATCATCTTCATCATCATCATCATCTCCATCATCATCACCATAATCATCATCTTCATCTTCATCATCTCCATCACCATAATCATCTTCATCATTATCCCCATCATCATCATTATCTCCATCATCATCATTATCTCCATCATCTTCATCATCTTCATTATCTCCATCATCATCATTATCTCCATCATCATCATCTTCAATATCTCCACCATCATCATCATCATTATCTCCATCATCATCATCACCATCATCATCCCCATCATCACCATCATCTCCATCATCACCATCACCATCATCTTCATCATCATAAACATCATCATCATCATCTCCATCATCATCACCATAATCATCATCTTAATTATCTCCATCATCTTCATCATCTCCATCATCTTCATCTTAATCATCTCCATCACCATAATCATCATCATCTTCATCATCATCCCCATCATCATCATTATCTCCATCATCATTATCTCCATCATCTTCATTATCATCATCATCTTCATTATCTCCATCATCATCATCTTCATTATTTCCATCATCATCATCACCACCATCATCATCATCTTCATCATCATCTCCATCATCATCACCATCATCATCTTCATCATCTCCATCTTCATCATCATCTTCATCATCTCCATCATCTCCATCATCATCGTCATCTTCATCATCTCCATCATCTTCATCATCACCATCATCATCATCACCATCAACATCATCATCTTCATCATCATCATCTCCATCATCATCACCATAATCTTCATCATCATCTTCATCATGATCTTCATTATCTCCATCATCATCATTATCTCCATCATCTTCATCATCATCATCATTATCTCCATCATCATCATCACCATCATCATTATCTTCATCATCATCATCATGATCTCCATCATCATCATCATTATCTCCATCATCTTCATCATCTCCATCATCATCATCATCTTCATCATCTCCATCATCATTATCTCCATCATCATCATCATCATCATCATCATCATCATCATCATATTCATCTTCTTAATCTTCATCATCTTCATTGAGCCAGTCCCCCCTCGCCTCCTCTCCTCTGTAGCCTCCTCTCTCCTCTGTGTCCTCCTCTCTCCTCTTTGTCCTCCTCTCTCCTCTGTGTCTTCCTCTCTCCTGTGTCCTCCTCTCTCCTCAGTGTCTTCCTCTCTCCTCTGTGTCCTCCTCTCTCCTCTGTGTCCTCCTCTCTCCTCTGTGTCTTCCTCTCTCCTCTTTGTCCTCCTCTCTCCTCTGTGTCTTCCTCTCTCCTCTGTGTCCTCCTCTCTCCTCTGTGTCCTCCTCTCTCCTCTGTGTCCTCCTCTCTCCTCTGTAGCTTCCTCTCTCCTCTGTGTCCTCCTCTCTCCTCTGTGTCCTCCTCTCTCCTCTGTGTCATCCTCTCTCCTCTGTAGCTTCCTCTCTCCTCTGTGTCTTCCTCTCTCCTCTGTGTCTTCCTCTATCCTCTGTGTCCTCCTCTCTCCTCTGTGTCCTCCTCTCTCCTCTGTGTCCTCCTTTCTCCTCTGTGTCCTCCTCTCTCCTCTGTGTCCTCCTCTCTCCTCTTTGTCCTCCACTCTCCTCTTTGACCTCCTCTCTCCTCTGTGTCCTCCTCTCTCCTCTGTGTCCTCCTCTCTCCTCTGTAGCTTCCTCTCTCCTCTGTGTCCTCCTCTCTCCTCTGTGTCCTCCTCTCTCCTCTGTAGCTTCCTCTCTCCTCTGTGTCCTCCTCTCTCCTCTGTGTCCTCCTCTCTCCTCTGTGTCCTCCTCTCTCCTCTGTGTCCTCCTCTCTCCTCTGTGTCCTCCTCTCTCCTCTGTAGCTTCCTCTCTCCTCTGTGTCCTCCTCTCTCCTCTGTGTCTTCCTCTCTCCTCTGTGTCCTCCTCTCTCCTCTGTGTCCTCCTCTCTCCTCTGTGTCCTCCTCTCTCCTCTGAGTCCTCCTCTCTCCTCTGTGTCTTCCTCTCTCCTCTGTGTCCTCCTCTCTCCTCTGTGTCCTCCTCTCTCCTCTGTGGCCTCCTCTCTCCTCTGTGTCCTCCTCTCTCCTCTGTGTCCTCCTCTCTCCTATGTAGCTTCCTCTCAACCTCTGTGTCCTCCTCTCTCCTCTGTGTCTTCCTCTCTCCTCTGTGTCCTCCTCTCTCCTCTGTGTCCTCCTCTCTCCTCTGTGTCCTCCTTTCTCCTCTGAGTCCTCCTCTCTCCTCTGTGTCTTCCTCTCTCCTCTGTGTCCTCCTCTCTCCTCTGTGTCCTCCTCTCTCCTCTGTGTCCTCCTCTCTCCTCTGTGTCCTCCTCTCTCCTCTGTGTCTTCCTCTCTCCTGTGTCCTCCTCTCTCCTCAGTGTCTTCCTCTCTCCTCTGTGTCCTCCTCTCTCCTCTGTGTCCTCCTCTCTCCTCTGTGTCTTCCTCTCTCCTCTTTGTCCTCCTCTCTCCTCTGTGTCTTCCTCTCTCCTCTGTGTCCTCCTCTCTCCTCTGTGTCCTCCTCTCTCCTCTGTGTCCTCCTCTCTCCTCTGTAGCTTCCTCTCTCCTCTGTGTCCTCCTCTCTCCTCTGTGTCCTCCTCTCTCCTCTGTGTCCTCCTCTCTCCTCTGTGTCCTCCTCTCTCCTCTGTGTCCTCCTCTCTCCTCTGTGTCCTCCTCTCTCCTCTGTGTCCTCCTCTCTCCTCTTTGTCCTCCACTCTCCTCTTTGACCTCCTCTCTCCTCTGTGTCCTCCTCTCTCCTCTGTGTCTTCCTCTCTCCTCTGTAGCTTCCTCTCTCCTCTGTGTCCTCCTCTCTCCTCTGTGTCCTCCTCTCTCCTCTGTGTCCTCCTCTCTCCTCTGTGTCCTCCTCTCTCCTCTGTGTCTTCCTCTCTCCTCTGTGTCCTCCTCTCTCCTCTGTGTCTTCCTCTCTCCTCTGTGTCTTCCTCTCTCCTCTGTAGCTTCCTCTCTCCTCTGTGTCCTCCTCTCTCCTCTGTGTCTTCCTCTCTCCTCTGTGTCCTCCTCTCTCCTCTGTGTCCTCCTCTCTCCTCTGTGTCTTCCTCTCTCCTCTGTGTCCTCCTCTCTCCTCTGTGTCCTCCTCTCTCCTCTGTGTCCTCCTCTCTCCTCTGTGTCTTCCTCTCTCCTCTGTGTCCTCCTCTCTCCTCTGAGTCCTCCTCTCTCCTCTGTTCCCTCCTCTCTCCTCTGTGTCCTCCTCTCTCCTCTGTGTCCTCCTCTCTCCTCTGTGTCCTCCTCTCTCCTCTGTAGCTTCCTCTCTCCTCTGTGTCCTCCTCTCTCCTCTGTAGCTTCCTCTCTCCTCTGTGTCCTCCTCTCTCCTCTGTGTCTTCCTCTCTCCTCTGTGTCCTCCTCTCTCCTCTGTGTCCTCCTCTCTCCTCTGTGTCTTCCTCTCTCCTCTGTGTCCTCCTCTCTCCTCTGTGTCCTCCTCTCTCCTCTGTGTCCTCCTCTCTCCTCTGTGTCTTCCTCTCTCCTCTGAGTCCTCCTCTCTCCTCTGAGTCCTCCTCTCTCCTCTGTTCCCTCCTCTCTCCTCTGTGTCCTCCTCTCTCCTCTGTGTCCTCCTCTCTCCTCTGTGTCCTCCTCTCTCCTCTGTGTCCTCCTCTCTCCTCTGTAGCTTCCTCTCTCCTCTGTGTCCTCCTCTCTCCTCTGTGTCTTCCTCTCTCCTCTGTGTCCTCCTCTCTCCTCTGTGTCTTCCTCTCTCCTCTTTGTCCTCCTCTCTCCTCTGTGTCCTCCTCTCTCCTCTGTGTCTTCCTCTCTCCTCTGTGTCCTCCTCTCTCCTCTGTTCCCTCCTCTCTCCTCTGTGTCCTCCTCTCTCCTCTGTGTCCTCCTCTCTCCTCTGTAGCTTCCTCTCTCCTCTGTGTCTTCCTCTCTCCTCTGTGTCCTCCTCTCTCCTCTGTGTCTTCCTCTCTCCTCTGTGTCCTCCTCTCTCCTCTGTGTCCTCCTCTCTCCTCTGTAGCTTCCTCTCTCCTCTGTGTCCTCCTCTCTCCTCTGTGTCCTCCTCTCTCCTCTGTGTCCTCCTCTCTCCTCTGTGTCTTCCTCTCTCCTCTTTGTCCTCCTCTCTCCTCTGTGTCCTCCTCTCTCCTCTGTGTCTTCCTCTCTCCTCTGTGTCCTCCTCTCTCCTCTGTTCCCTCCTCTCTCCTCTGTGTCCTCCTCTCTCCTCTGTGTCCTCCTCTCTCCTCTGTGTCCTCCTCTCTCCTCTGTGTCTTCCTCTCTCCTCTGTGTCCTCCTCTCTCCTCTGTGTCTTCCTCTCTCCTCTGTGTCCTCCTCTCTCCTCTGTGTCGTCCTCTCTCCTCTGTAGCTTCCTCTCTCCTCTGTGCCCTCCTCTCTCCTCTGTGTCCTCCTCTCTCCTCTGTGTCCTCCTCTCTCCTCTGTAGCTTCCTCTCTCCTCTGTGTCTTCCTCTCTCCTCTGTGTCTTCCTCTCTCCTCTGTAGCTTCCTCTCTCCTCTGTGTCCTCCTCTCTCCTCTGTGTCCTCCTCTCTCCTCTGTGTCTTCCTCTCTCCTCTGTGTCCTTCTCTCTCCTCTGTGGCCTCCTCTCTCCTCTGTGGCCTCCTCTCTCCTCTGTGTTCTCCTCTCTCCTCTGTGTCTTCCTCTCTCCTCTGTGTCCTCCTCTCTCCTCTGTGTCCTCCTCTCTCCTCTTTGTCCTCCACTCTCCTCTTTGACCTCCTCTCTCCTCTGTAGCTTCCTCTCTCCTCTGTGTCCTCCTCTCTCCTCTGTGTCCTCCTCTCTCCTCTGTGTCCTCCTCTCTCCTCTGTGTCCTCCTCTCTCCTCTGTGTCCTCCTCTCTCCTCTGTGTCCTCCTCTCTCCTCTGTGTCCTCCTCTCTCCTCTGTGTCCTCCTCTCTCCTCTGTGTCCTCCTCTCTCCTCTGTAGCTTCCTCTCTCCTCTGTGTCTTCCTCTCTCCTCTGTGTCTTCCTCTCTCCTCTGTGTCCTCCTCTCTCCTCTGTGTCCTCCTCTCTCCTCTTTGACCTCCTCTCTCCTCTATGTCCTCCTCTCTCCTCTGTGTCCTCCTCTCTCCTCTGTAGCTTCCTCTCTCCTCTGTGTCCTCCTCTCTCCTCTGTGTCCTCCTCTCTCCTCTGTGTCCTCCTCTCTCCTCTGTGTCCTCCTCTCTCCTCTGTAGCTTCCTCTCTCCTCTGTGTCCTACTCTCTCCTCTGTGTCCTCCTCTCTCCTCTGTGCCCTCCTCTCTCCTCTGTGTCCTCCTCTCTCCTCTGTGTCTTCCTCTCTCCTCTGTGTCCTCCTCTCTCCTCTGTGTCCTCCTCTCTCCTCTGTAGCTTCCTCTCTCCTCTGTGTCCTCCTCTCTCCTCTGTGTCTTCCTCTCTCCTCTGTGTCCTCCTCTCTCCTCTGTGTCCTCCTCTCTCCTCTGAGTCCTCCTCTCTCCTCTGTGTCTTCCTCTCTCCTCTGTGTCCTCCTCTCTCCTCTGTGTCCTCCTCTCTCCTCTGTGTCCTCCTCTCTTCTCTGTGTCCTCCTCTCTCCTCTGTGTCCTCCTCTCTCCTCTGTAGCTTCCTCTCTCCTCTGTGTCTTCCTCTCTCCTCTGTGTCTTCCTCTCTCCTCTGTAGCTTCCTCTCTCCTCTGTGTCCTCCTCTCTCCTCTGTGTCCTCCTCTCTCCTCTGTGTCCTCCTCTCTCCTCTGTGTCCTCCTCTCTCCTCTGTGTCCTCCTCTCTCCTCTGTAGCTTCCTCTCTCCTCTGTGTCTTCCTCTCTCCTCTGTAGCTTCCTCTCTCCTCTGTGTCCTCCTCTCTCCTCTGTGTCCTCCTCTCTCCTCTGTGTCCTCCTCTCTCCTCTGTGTCCTCCTCTCTCCTCTGTAGCTTCCTCTCTCCTCTGTGTCCTCCTCTCTCCTCTGTGTCCTCCTCTCTCCTCTGTGTCCTCCTCTCTCCTCTGAGTCTTTGACACATTTAGGTTTTGCTAAGAAAAGACCTGAGATAGAACAAAGAGAGAGCAACAGCCAATCACAGCGCAGCTCTAAAGCCACACTGCAGCTGTACACGCAGAGGAACACACACAGCTGTACACGCAGCTGTACACGCAGCTGTACACGCAGAGGAACACACACAGCTGTACACGCAGCTGTACACGCAGCAGTACACGCAGAGGAACACGCAGCTGTACACGCAGCAGTACACGCAGCTGTACACGCAGCTGTACACGCAGAGGAACACGCAGCTGTACACGCAGCTGTACACGCAGAGGAACACGGAGCTGTACACGCAGCAGTACATGCAAAGGAACACGCAGCTTTACACGCAGAGGAACACGCAGCTGTACACGCAGCTGTACACGCAGCTTTACACGCAGAGGAACACGCAGCTGTACACGCAGCTGTACACGCAGAGGAACACGGAGCTGTACACGCAGCAGTACATGCAAAGGAACACGCAGCTGTACACGCAGAGGAACACGCAGCTGTACACGCAGCAGTACATGCAGAAGAACACACAGCTGTACACGCAGCAGTACATGCAGAGGAACACGCAGCAGTACACACAGAGGAACACGCAGCTGTACACGCAGCTGTACACGCAGCTGTACACGCAGCTGTACACGCAGCTGTACACGCAGCTGTACACGCAGCTGTACACGCAGAGGAACACGCAGCTGTACACGCAGCTGTACACGCAGCTGTACACGCAGCTGTACACGCAGCTGTACATGCAGAGGAACACGAGGAGAGAGATGTGTTTATCCATCATAAACACATCTCTCCTCTTGTGGTGAAGAGGGAGCAGCGTCTGCTTTCAAAGCTCTCGGTTTACCCCTCCCTCACCCCTGTGTCCTCCTCTCTCCTCTGTGTCCTCCTCTCTCCTCTGTGTCCTCCTCTCTCCTCTGTGTCCTCCTCTCTCCTCTGTAGCTTCCTCTCTCCTCTGTGTCCTCCTCTCTCCTCTGTGTCCTCCTCTCTCCTCTGTGTCCTCCTCTCTCCTCTGAGTCTTTGACACATTTAGGTTTTGCTAAGAAAAGACCTGAGATAGAACAAAGAGAGAGCAACAGCCAATCACAGCGCAGCTCTAAAGCCACACTGCAGCTGTACACGCAGAGGAACACACACAGCTGTACACGCAGCTGTACACGCAGCTGTACACGCAGAGGAACACACACAGCTGTACACGCAGCTGTACACGCAGCAGTACAACGCAGAGGAACACGCAGCTGTACACGCAGCAGTACACGCAGCTGTACACGCAGCTGTACACGCAGAGGAACACGCAGCTGTACACGCAGCTGTACACGCAGAGGAACACGGAGCTGTACACGCAGCAGTACATGCAAAGGAACACGCAGCTTTACACGCAGAGGAACACGCAGCTGTACACGCAGCTGTACACGCAGCTTTACACGCAGAAGAACACGCAGCTGTACACGCAGCTGTACACGCAGAGGAACACGGAGCTGTACACGCAGCAGTACATGCAAAGGAACACGCAGCTGTACACGCAGAGGAACACGCAGCTGTACACGCAGCAGTACATGCAGAAGAACACACAGCTGTACACGCAGCAGTACATGCAGAGGAACACGCAGCAGTACACACAGAGGAACACGCAGCTGTACACACAGCTGTACACGCAGCTGTACACGCAGCTGTACACGCAGCTGTACACGCAGCTGTACACGCAGCTGTACACGCAGAGGAACACGCAGCTGTACACGCAGCTGTACACGCAGCTGTACACGCAGCTGTACATGCAGAGGAACACGAGGAGAGAGATGTGTTTATCCATCATAAACACATCTCTCCTCTTGTGGTGAAGAGGGAGCAGCGTCTGCTTTCAAAGCTCTCGGTTTACCCCTCCCTCACCTCTGGCCAAAGACGAGATCCGAGATCCTTTAGGGACAGACACAGGGGAGGAGCTCAGAGTAGAGCCGTTGCTCAGAGATTCTCCAACGTAACAAATGAAAATGTCCCTTCTGTTACAGAGGAAAGTATCAGATTACTATTATCACATGATTGTGTTTAAAACAGGAGGGTTTGGACAGAAGGGGCGGGGGTCCAGCAGCTGGGATGAGTCTTTGTTTTGTCGACTGAGTTTAATAAAGTTATTGCTCGTTACATTCAGGGTTCAGTGTTTATGGTCAAACACCTTAAAATGATGTATAACACTTCAGAGTCTCAGTTCAGTCTGGTGTCCACTAGGGGGCCACAGAGGGCCTTTGAACTGCAGTGTTGCACATACATTAGTCTGTGTGATTCCTGATGTGCTTCTGTGGCTGCAGCTCCCTCTGGTGGCAGCTCAGGGAGGTACAGGCTGAAACATTACACACATTTCCCACTGACGGCGACAAAGACAATGGTTCCAGTAAAACGTGTGTGACTGAGAAGGCAGGGTCTGGGTCTGGGTCTGGTCTGGGTCTGGGTCTGGGTCTGGGTCTGGGTCTGGTCTGGGTCTGGGTCTGGGTCTGGGTCTGGTCTGGGTCTGGGTCTGGGTCTGGTCTGGGTCTGGTCTGGGTCTGGGTCTGGTCTGGGTCTGGTCTGGGTCTGGGTCTGGGTCTGGGTCTGGGTCCCTGCCTCTCCCTGCCTCTCTCTCGCCTCTCCCTCGCCTCTCCCTCGCCTCTCTCTGCCTCTCCCCGCCTCTCCCTGCCTCTCCCTGCCTCTCCCCGCCTCTCCCTGCCTCTCCCTCGCCTCTCCCCGCCTCTCCCCGCCTCTCCCTGCCTCTCCCTGCCTCCCCCTGCCTCTCCCTGCCTCTCCCTGCCTCTCCCGCCTCTCCCTGCCTCCCCCTGCCTCTCCCCGCCTCTCCCTGCCTCTCCCTGCCTCTCCCCGCCTCTCCCCGCCTCTCCCTGCCTCCCCCCTGCCTCTCCCTGCTCTCTCTGCCTCTCCCTGGCTCTCGCTCGCCTCTCCCTGCCTCTCCTCGCCTGGCTCCCTGCCTCTCCCCGCCTCTCCCTGCCTCTCCCCGCCTCTCCCCGCCTCTCTCTGCCTCTCCCCGCCTCTCCCTGCCTCTCCCTGCCTCTCCCTGCCTCCCCTGCCTCTCCCTGCCTCCCCCTGCCTCTCCCTCGCCTCTCCCCGCCTCTCCCCGCCTCTCCCTGCCTCTCCCCGCCTCTCCCCGCCTCTCCCCGCCTCTCCCCGCCTCTCCCCGCCTCTCCCTGCCTCTCCCCGCCTCTCCCCGCCTCTCCCCGCCTCTCCCTGCCTCCCCTGCCTCTCCCTCGCCTCTCCCCGCCTCTCCCCGCCTCTCCCTGCCTCTCCCTGCCTCTCTCTCGCCTCTCCCTGCCTCTCTCTGCCTCTCCCCGCCTCTCCCCGCCTCTCCCCGCCTCTCCCTCGCCTCTCCCCGCCTCTCCCTGCCTCTCCCCGCCTCTCCCTGCCTCTCCCCGCCTCTCCCCGCCTCTCCCTGCCTCTCCCCGGCTCTCCCTGCCCTCTCCCCGGCTCTCCCTGCCTCTCTCTGCCTCTCCCCGCCTCTCTCTGCCTCTCCCTCGCCTCTCCCCGCCTCTCCCCGCCTCTCCCTCGCCTCTCCCCGCCTCTCCCCGCCTCTCTCTGCCTCCCCCGCCTCTCCCCGCCTCTCCCTGCCTCTCCCCGCCTCTCCCTCGCCTCTCCCCGCCTCTCCCCGCCTCTCTCTGCCTCTCCCCGCCTCTCCCTCGCCTCTCCCCGCCTCTCCCTGCCTCTCCCCGCCTCTCCCTCGCCTCTCCCCGCCTCTCCCCGCCTCTCCCTGCCTCTCTCTGCCTCTCCCCGCCTCTCCCCGCCTCTCCCTGCCTCTCCCCGCCTCTCCCCGCCTCTCCCCGCTCTCGCTCGCCTCTCCCTGCCTCTCCTCCCTGCCTCTCCCTGCCTCTCCCTGCCTCTCCCTCGCCTCTCCCCGCCTCTCCCTGCCTCTCCCTCGCCTCTCCCCGCCTCTCCCTGCCTCTCCCCGGCTCTCGCTCGCCTCTCCCTGCCTCTCTCTGCCTCTCTCTGCCTCTCCCCGCCTCTCCCCGCCTCTCCCTCGCCTCTCCCCGCCTCTCCCCGCCTCTCTCTGCCTCTCCCCGCCTCTCCCCCCGCCTCTCCCCGCCTCTCCCTGCCTCTCCCCGCCTCTCCCTCGCCTCTCCCCGCCTCTCCCCGCCTCTCTCTGCCTCTCCCCGCCTCTCCCTCGCCTCTCCCCGCCTCTCCCCGCCTCTCCCCGCCTCTCCCCGCCTCTCCCCGCCTCTCCCTCGCCTCTCCCCGCCTCTCCCCGCCTCTCCCTGCCTCTCCCCGCCTCTCCCCGCCTCTCCCTGCCTCTCCCCGCCTCTCCCCGCCTCTCCCGGCTCTCGCTCGCCTCTCCCTGCCTCTCCCTGCCTCTCCCCGCCTCTCCCCGCCTCTCCCCGCCTCTCCCTGCCTCTCCCCGCCTCTCCCTGCCTCTCCCTGCCTCTCCCTGGCTCTCGCTCGCTCTCTCCCTGCCTCTCCCTGCCTCTCTCCGCCTCTCCCCGCCTCTCCCCGCCTCTCCCCGCCTCTCCCTGCCTCTCCCTGCCTCTCCCTGCCTCTCCCTGGCTCTCGCTCGCCTCTCCCTGCCTCTCCCTGCCTCTCCCTGCCTCTCCCTGCCTCTCTCTGCCTCTCCCGCCTCTCCCTGCCTCTCCCTGCCTCTCTCTGCCTCTCCCTCGCCTCTCCCTGCCTCTCTCCGCCTCTCCCTGCCTCTCCCTGCCTCTCCCCCGCCTCTCCCCGCCTCTCCCTGCCTCTCCCCGCCTCTCCCTGCCTCTCCCTCGCCTCTCCCTGCCTCTCCCCGCCTCTCCCCGCCTCTCCCTGCCTCTCCCTGCCTCTCCCCGCCTCTCCCCGCCTCTCCCTGCCTCTCCCTCGCCTCTCCCTGCCTCTCCCTGCCTCTCCCTGCCTCTCCCCGCCTCTCCCCGCCTCTCCCCGCCTCTCCCCGCCTCTCCCCGCCTCTCCCTCGCCTCTCCCTGCCTCTCCCTGGCTCTCGCTCGCCTCTCCCTGCCTCTCCCTGCCTCTCTCCGCCTCTCCCCGCCTCTCCCTGCCTCTCCCTGGCTCTCGCTCGCCTCTCCCTGCCTCTCTCCGCCTCTCCCCGCCTCTCCCTGCCTCTCTCCGCCTCTCCCTGCCTCTCCCCGCCTCTCCCCGCCTCTCCCTGCCTCTCCCCGCCTCTCCCTGCCTCTCCCCGCCTCTCCCTGCCTCTCCCTGCCTCTCCCGGGCTCTCGCTCGCCTCTCCCTGCCTCTCCCTGCCTCTCTCCGCCTCTCCCCGCCTCTCCCTGCCTCTCCCTGCCTCTCCCTCGCCTCTCCCTGCCTCTCCCTGCCTCTCCCTGCCTCTCCCCGCCTCTCCCTGCCTCTCCCTGCCTCTCCCTGCCTCTCCCTGCCTCTCCCTGCCTCTCCTCGCCTCTCCTCGCCTCTCCCCGCCTCTCCCTGCCTCTCCCCGCCTCTCCCTGCCTCTCCCCGCCTCTCCCTGCCTCTCCCCGCCTCTCCCCGCCTCTCCCTGCCTCTCCCCGCCTCTCTCCGCCTCTCCCCGCCTCTCCCTCGCCTCTCCCTCGCCTCTCCCTGCCTCTCCCTCGCCTCTCCCCGCCTCTCCCCGGCTCTCGCTCGCCTCTCCCTGCCTCTCTCCGCCTCTCCCTCGCCTCTCCCTGCCTCTCCTCGCCTCTCCCTGCCTCTCCCGCCTCTCCCGCCTCTCCCCGCCTCTCCCCGCCTCTCCCCGCCTCTCCCCGCCTCTCCCTGCCTCTCCCCGCCTCTCCCCGCTCTCGCTCGCCTCTCCCCGCCTCTCCCTGCCTCTCCCTGCCTCTCCCTGGCTCTCGCTCGCCTCTCCCCGCCTCTCCCCGCCTCTCCCTCGCCTCTCCCTCGCCTCTCCCTGCCTCTCCCCGCCTCTCCCCGCCTCTCCCCGGCTCTCGCTCGCCTCTCCCTGCCTCTCTCCGCCTCTCCCCTCGCCTCTCCCTGCCTCTCCTCGCCTCTCCCTGCCTCTCCCCGCCTCTCCCCGCCTCTCCCCGCCTCTCCCCGCCTCTCCCCGCCTCTCCCCGCCTCTCCCCGCCTCTCCCCGCCTCTCCCTCGCCTCTCCCCGCCTCTCCCCGGCTCTCGCTCGCCTCTCCCTCGCCTCTCCCTGCCTCTCCCTGCCTCTCCCCGCCTCTCCCCGCCTCTCTCCGCCTCTCCCTGCCTCTCTCTCGCCTCTCCCTGCCTCTCCCTGCCTCTCACTCGCCTCTCCCTGCCTCTCCTCGCCTCTCCCCGCCTCTCCCTCGCCTCTCCCTGCCTCTCCCTGCCTCTCCCCGCCTCTCCCTGCCTCTCCCTGCCTCTCCCTGCCTCTCCCCGCCTCTCTCCGCCTCTCCTGCCCTCCCTGCCTCTCCCTCGCCTCTCCCTGCCTCTCCCTGCCTCTCCCTGCCTCTCCCTGCCTCTCCCTGCCTCTCCCCGCCTCTCTCCGCCTCTCCCTGCCTCTCTCCCCGCCTCTCCCCGCCTCTCCCTCGCCTCTCCCTGCCTCTCCCTGCCTCTCCCCGCCTCTCCCTGCCTCTCCCTGCCTCTCCCTGCCTCTCCCCGCCTCTCTCCGCCTCTCCCTGCCTCTCTCTCGCCTCTCCCTGCCTCTCACTCGCCTCTCCCTGCCTCTCCCTGCCTCTCCCTGCCTCTCCCCGCCTCTCCCCGCCTCTCCCCGCCTCTCCCCGCCTCTCCCCGCCTCTCCCCGCCTCTCCCCGCCTCTCCCCGCCTCTCCCTGCCTCTCCCCGCCTCTCCCTCGCTCTCTCCCCGCCTCTCCCCGCCTCTCCCTCGCCTCTCCCTCGCCTCTCCCTGCCTCTCCCCGCCTCTCCCTGCCTCTCCCTGCCTCTCCCTGCCTCTCTCTGCCTCTCTCCGCCTCTCCCCGCCTCTCCTCGCCTCTCCCCGCCTCTCTCTGCCTCTCCCCGCCTCTCCCTGCCTCTCCCTGCCTCTCCCCGCCTCTCCCTGCCTCTCCCCGCCTCTCCCCGCCTCTCCCCGCCTCTCCCCGCCTCTCCCCGCCTCTCCCCGCCTCTCCCTCGCCTCTCCCCGCCTCTCCCCGCCTCTCCCCGCCTCTCCCCGCCTCTCCCCGCCTCTCCCTGCCTCTCCCGCCTCTCCCCGCCTCTCCCCGCCTCTCCCTGCCTCTCCCCGCCTCTCCCTCGCCTCTCCCCGCCTCTCCCCGCCTCTCCCTGCCGCCTCTCCCCGCCTCTCCCTGCCTCTCCCCGCCTCTCCCCGCCTCTCCCGCCTCTCCCTGCCTCTCCCCGCCTCTCCCTGCCGCCTCTCCCCGCCTCTCCCTGCCTCTCCCTGCCTCTCCCGCCTCTCCCCGCCTCTCCCCGCCTCTCCCCCCTCCGCCTCTCCCGCCTCTCCCTCGCCTCTCCCTCGCCTCTCCCTCGCCTCTCCCCGCCTCTCCCCGGCTCTCGCTCGCCTCTCCCTGCCTCTCTCCGCCTCTCCCCGCCTCTCCCTCGCCTCTCCCTGCCTCTCCTCGCCTCTCCCTGCCTCTCCCCGCCTCTCTCCGCCTCTCCTCGCCTCTCCCTGCCTCTCCCCGCCTCTCCCCGCCTCTCCCCGGCTCTCGCTCGCCTCTCCCTGCCTCTCCCCGCCTCTCCCTGCCTCTCCCCGGCTCTCGCTCGCCTCTCCCCGCCTCTCCCTGCCTCTCCCCGCCTCTCCCTGCCTCTCCCTGCCTCTCCCTGCCTCTCCCGCCTCTCCCCGCCTCTCCCCGCCTCTCCCCGCCTCTCCCCGCCTCTCCCCGCCTCTCCCCGCTCTCCCTGCCTCTCCCTGCCTCTCCCTGCCTCTCCCTGCCTCTCCCCGCCTCTCCCCGCCCTCCCGCCTCCGCCTCTCCCCGCCTCTCCCCGCCTCTCCCCGCCTCTCCCTGCCTCTCCCTCGCCTCTCCCCGCCTCTCCCTGCCTCTCCCGCCTCTCCCCGCCTCTCCCGCCTCTCCCCGCCTCTCCCCGCCTCTCCCCGCCTCTCCCCGCCTCTCCCCGCCTCTCCCCGCCTCTCCCTGCCTCTCCCCGCCTCTCCTCGCCTCTCCCTCGCCTCTCCCGCCTCTCCCCGCCTCTCCTCGCCTCTCCCGCCTCTCCCCGCCCTCGCCTCTCCTGCCTCTCCCTGCCTCTCCCGCCTCTCCCTGCCTCTCCCGCCTCTCCTCGCCTCTCCCGCCTCTCCCGCCTCTCCCCGCCTCTCCCTGCCTCTCCCCGCCTCTCCCGCCTCTCCCGCCTCTCCCCGCCTCTCCCCTGCCTCTCCCGCCTCTCCCCGCCTCTCCCGCCTCTCCCCGCCTCTCCCCGCCTCTCCCCGCCTCTCCCCGCCTCTCCCCGCCTCTCCCCGCCTCTCCCCGCCTCTCCCCGCCTCTCCCGCCTCTCCCCGCCTCTCCCCGCCTCTCCCCGCCTCTCCCCGCCTCTCCCCGCCTCTCCCCGCCTCTCCCCGCCTCTCCCTGCCTCTCCCCGCCTCTCCCGCCTCTCCCGCCTCTCCCTGCCTCTCCCTGCCTCTCCCCGCCTCTCCCTCGCCTCTCCCCGCCTCTCCCTGCCTCTCCGCCCTCCCGCCTCTCCCCGCCTCTCCCCGCCTCTCCCCGCCTCTCCCGCCTCTCCCGCCTCTCCTGCCTCTCCCTCCCTCCCCTCTCCGCCTCTCCCCGCCTCTCCCGCCTCTCCCCGCTCTCTCCCTGCTCTCTCCCTCCCCCGCCTCTCCCTGCCTCTCCCTCGCCTCTCCTCGCCTCTCCCGCCTCTCCCTGCCTCTCCCTGCCTCTCCCGCCTCTCCCTCGCCTCTCCCGCCTCTCCCTGCTCTCTCCCGCCTCTCTCCCGCCTCTCCCCGCCTCTCCCCGCCTCTCCCGCCTCTCCCTGCCTCTCCCCGCCTCTCCTGCCTCTCCCTGCCTCTCCCTGCCTCTCCCCGCCTCTCCCCGCCTCTCTCCCGCTCTCTCCCTGCCTCTCCCTGCCTCTCCCTGCCTCTCCCTGCCTCTCTCCTCGCCTCTCCCCGCCTCTCCCCGCCTCTCCCTGCCTCTCCCCGCCTGCTCCCCGCCTCTCCCTCGCCTCTCCCTGCCTCTCCCTGCCTCTCCCCGCCTCTCCCTGCCTCTCCCCGCCTCCCGCCTCTCCCGCCTCTCCCGCCTCTCCCGCCTCTCCCCGCCTCTCCCGCTCTGCCTCTCCCTGCCTCTCCCCGCCTCTCCCGCCTCTCCCGCCTCTCCCTCGCCTCTCCCGCCTCTCCCCGCCTCTCCCCGCCTCTCCCCGCCTCTCCCCGCCTCTCCCCGCCTCTCCCCGCCTCTCCCCGCTCTCCCGCCTCTCCCCGCCTCTCCCTGCCTCTCCCCGCCTCTCCCCGCCTCTCCCTGCCTCTCCCCGCCTCTCCCGCCTCTCCCTGCCTCTCCCCGCCTCTCCCGCCTCTCCCGCCTCTCCCGCCTCTCCCCGCCTCTCCCCGCCTCTCCCCGCCTCTCCCCGCCTCTCCCGCCTCTCCCCGCCTCTCCCTGCCTCTCCCCGCCTCTCCCCGCCTCTCCCCGCCTCTCCCCGCCTCTCCTCCCGCCTCTCCCCGCCTCTCCCCGCCTCTCCCTGCCTCTCCCGCCTCCCTGCCTCTCCCTGCCTCTCCCCGCCTCTCCCCGCCTCTCCCCGCCTCTCCCCGCCTCTCCCTGCCTCTCCCCGCCTCTCCCCGCCTCTCCCCGCCTCTCCCGCCCTCCCCTCTCCCCGCCTCTCCCCCGCCTCTCCCCGCCTCTCCCGCCTCTCCCTGCCTCTCCCGCCTCTCCCGCCTCTCCGCCTCTCCCGCCTCTCCCCGCCTCTCCCCGCCTCTCCCCGCCTCTCCCTGCCTCTCCCGCTCTCCCGCCTCTCCCCCCTCTCCCGCCTCTCCCTGCCCCCGCCTCTCCCCGCCTCTCCCCGCCTCTCCCCGCCTCTCCTGCCTCCGCCTCTCCCTGCCTCTCCCTGCCTCTCCCCGCCTCTCCCTGCCTCTCCCGCCTCCCCGCCTCTCCCCGCTCTCCCTGCCTCTCCCCGCCTCTCCCCGCCTCTCCCTCGCCTCTCCCGCCTCTCCCCGCCTCTCCCTGCCTCTCCCTGCCTCTCCCCGCCTCTCCTCGCCTCTCCCCTGCCTCTCCCCGCCTCCTCGCCTCTCCCTCGCCTCTCCCTGCCTCTCCCCGCCTCTCCCTGCCTCTCCCCGCCTCTCCTGCCTCTCCCTGCCTCTCCCTGCCTCTCCCTGCCTCTCCCTGCCTCTCCCTGCCTCTCCTGCCTCTCCCTGCCTCTCCCCCTGCCTCTCCCTGCCTCTCCCTGCCTCTCCCTGCCTCTCCCTGCCTCTCCCCGCCTCTCCCTGCCTCTCCCTGCCTCTCCCTGCCTCTCCCGCCTCTCCCCGCCTCTCCCGCCTCTCCCGCCTCTCCCCGCCTCTCCCTGCCTCTCCCTGCCTCTCCCTGCCTCTCCCTGCCTCTCCCTGCCTCTCCCTGCCTCTCCCTGCCTCTCCCTGCCTCTCCCTGCCTCTCCCGCCTCTCCCTGCCTCTCCCCGCCTCTCCCTGCCTCTCCCCGCCTCTCCCTGCCTCTCCCTGCCTCTCCCGCCTCTCCCTGCCTCTCCCTGCCTCTCCCTGCCTCTCCCCGCCTCTCCCTGCCTCTCCCCGCCTCTCCCTGCCTCTCCCTGCCTCTCCCTGCCTCTCCCTGCCTCTCCCTGCCTCTCCCCGCCTCTCCCCGCCTCTCCCTGCCTCTCCCTGCCTCTCTCTGCCTCTCTCTGCCTCTCTCTCGCCTCTCTCTGCCTCTCTCTGCCTCTCTCTGCCTCTCCCTGCCTCTCCCCGGCTCTCGCCCGCCTCTCCCCGGCTCTCCCTGCCTCTCCTCGGCTCTCTCTCGCCTCTCCCTGCCTCTCCCCGGCTCTCGCTCGCCTCTCCCTGCCTCTCGCCGGCTCTCGCCCGCCCGGAGCTGCCTTGCTCTGAGCCAGACTCATCGTCAGCCTGTTCTTATAAACTACGTTTACTACACAGCATGTGTACAATGATTTTGTTACTCAGAATGTTACTACTCATACAAATAATATTACTAATAACAATAATGACAATAAAACAACAGCAGCAGATACATGACTTCTCTTCATGACAGAGACAGACCCTCTGCTGCTGCTGCTCCTCGTCTCCTGATTGGTTGAAGCCCGCGTCAAAGCTTCAAAAGCTCAGCTTTGCTCAGCTTCGGCGTCAGAGGGATTGTTGTGATACGCGAGCGTTTCGCGCGTCAAAAGCTTCAAGTGAGCGCGTATTACGCGCGACTCTTGAAGCTTTTGAAGCGCGTCAAGTGACGCTGGGGCTCTCGGCTTCACCTGACGCGCTTCACCATTCACTTTCAATGGAAACCTGACGCTTTTGACGCCGGTGTTTGAAGTCCGGTGTGAACGCCCCTTTAGCCTACTGTCCTCTACACCTGTATCTTACACCTGTATCTGTAAGATACACCTGTAATACATGTGTAGGATACAGGTGTAAGATACAGGTGTAGGATACAGGTGTAGGATACAGGTGTATGATACAGGTGTAGGATACAGGCGTAGGATACAGGCGTAGGATACAGGTGTATGATACAGGTGTATGATACAGGTGTAGGATACAGGTGTAAGATACAGGTGTAAGATACAGGCGTAGGATACAGGTGTAGGATACAGGCGTAGGATAAAGGTGTAGGATACAGGCGTAGGATACAGGTGTAGGATACAGGCGTAGGATGCAGGTGTAGGATACAGGCGTAGGATACAGGTGTAGGATACAGGGGTAGGATACAGGCGTAGGATACAGGTGTAAGATACAGGCATAGGATACAGGCGTAGGATACATGTGTAGGATACAGGTGTAGGATACAGGTGTAGGATACAGGTGTAAGATACAGGTGTATGATACAGGTATATGATACAGGTGTAGGATACAGGCGTAGGATACAGGTCTAGGATACAGGCGTAGGATACAGTCCTAGGATACAGTCCTAGGATACAGGTGTAGGATACAGGCGTAGGATACAGGTGTAAGATACAGGTGTAGGATACAGGTGTAGGATACAAGCGTAGGATACAGTCCTAGGATACAGGTGTAGGATACAGGTGTAGGATACAGGCGTAGGATACAGGTGTAGGATACAGGTGTAGGATACAGGTGTAGGATACAGGCGTAAGATACAGGTGTATGATACAGGTATATGATACAGGTGTATGATACAGGTCTAGGATACAGGTGTAAGATACAGGCATAGGATACAGGCGTAGGATACATGTGTAGGATACAGGTGTAGGATACAGGCGTAGGATACAGGTGTAAGATACAGGTGTAAGATACAGGTATATGATACAGGTGTATGATACAGGTCTAGGATACAGGTGTAGGATACAGGTGTAGGATACAGGTGTAGGATACAGGCGTAGGATACAGGTCTAGGATACAGGCGTAGGATACAGTCCTAGGATACAGGTGTAGGATACAGGTGTACGACACAGGCGTAGGATACAGGTGTAAGATACAGGTGTAGGATACAGGTGTAGGATACAAGCGTAGGATACAGTCCTAGGATACAGGTGTAGGATACAGGTGTAGGATACAGGTGTAGGATACAGGCGTAGGATACAGGTGTAGGATACAGGTGTAGGATACAGGCGTAGGATACAGGTGTAGGATACAGGTGTAGGATACAGGTGTAGGATACAGGCGTAGGATACAGGTGTAGGATACAGGTGTAGGATACAGGTGCAGAGGGCAGTCTGATGCTTCCTGTCGTCCGCAGAGCGCCACGGGGAAAGTAGAAGAGTTCTTTCTGTTTGGATCTTTCCTCGAGGCCACGATGATCGACCGAAGGATCGGAGACAAACCCATCAGCTTCGAAATCACTATCGGTGAGAGCACAGGGACTGAGGAGCACAGGGACTGAGGAGCACGGGGACTGCAGGAGCACAGGGACTGAGGAGCACAGGGACTGAGGAGCACAGGGACTGAGGAGCACAGGGACTGAGGAGCACAGGGACTGAGGAGCACAGGGACTGAGGAGCACAGGGACTGCAGGAGCACAGGGACTGAGGAGCACGGGGACTGCAGGAGCACAGGGACTGAGGAGCACAGGGACTGAGGAGCACGGGGACTGCAGGAGCACAGGGACTGCAGGAGCACAGGGACTGAGGAGCACAGGGACTGCAGGAGCACAGGGACTGAGGAGCACGGGGACTGAGGAGCACAGGGACTGAGGAGCACGGGGACTGAGGAGCACAGGGACTGAGGAGCACAGGGACTGAGGAGCACAGGGACTGAGGAGCACAGGGACTGCAGGAGCACAGGGACTGAGGAGCACGGGGACTGCAGGAGCACAGGGACTGAGGAGCACAGGGACTGAGGAGCACGGGGACTGAGGAGCACAGGGACTGAGGAGCACAGGGACTGAGGAGCACAGGGACTGAGGAGCACGGGGACTGCAGGAGCACAGGGACTGAGGAGCACAGGGACTGAGGAGCACGGGGACTGCAGGAGCACAGGGACTGAGGAGCACAGGGACTGCAGGAGCACAGGGACTGAGGAGCACAGGGACTGAGGAGCACAGGGACTGAGGAGCACAGGGACTGAGGAGCACAGGGACTGAGGAGCACAGGGACTGCAGGAGCACAGGGACTGAGGAGCACAGGGACTGAGGAGCACAGGGACTGCAGGAGCACAGGGACTGAGGAGCACGGGGACTGCAGGAGCACAGGGACTGAGGAGCACAGGGACTGAGGAGCACGGGGACTGAGGAGCACGGGGACTGCAGGAGCACAGGGACTGCAGGAGCACAGGGACTGAGGAGCACGGGGACTGCAGGAGCACAGGGACTGAGGAGCACGGGGACTGCAGGAGCACAGGGACTGCAGGAGCACAGGGACTGAGGAGCACGGGGACTGCAGGAGCACAGGGACTGAGGAGCACAGGGACTGAGGAGCACAGGGACTGAGGAGCACAGGGACTGCAGGAGCACAGGGACTGAGGAGCACGGGGACTGCAGGAGCACAGGGACTGAGGAGCACAGGGACTGCAGGAGCACAGGGACTGAGGAGCACGGGGACTGAGGAGCACGGGGACTGCAGGAGCACAGGGACTGAGGAGCACGGGGACTGCAGGAGCACAGGGACTGAGGAGCACGGGGACTGCAGGAGCACAGGGACTGAGGAGCACGGGGACTGAGGAGCACGGGGACTGGTAAACAGCCTTTGATCTGTGTCTCAGGTAACTATGGTAACCAGGTGGACGGCGTGAGCAACCGTCCGACATCAAAGAAGAAGAAGAAGGACGGAGAGAGCGAGGAAGAGGAGCACGAGCTGATCCAGAACTGCAGCGACGAAGAAGAGGAAGAGGAGGAAGAGGAGGGAGACGTCTGCTCTGTGTCCACCACACCCCCCATGAGGCCCGTCATCACAGACAGGTGAGACCTCCCTGAGGTCCTCACAGAGGTCCTCACAGACAGCTGAGGTCCTCACAGACAGCTGAGGTCCTCACAGACAGCTGAGGTCCTCACAGACAGCTGAGGTCCTCACAGACAGCTGAGGTCCTCACAGAGGTCCTCACAGACAGCTGAGGTCCTCACAGAGGTCCTCACAGAGGTCCTCACAGAGGTCCTCACAGACAGCTGAGGTCCTCCCTGAGGTC
>OZ035839.1:37646100-37681100 GCA_964034765.1 Knipowitschia caucasica
AGCTCCAGTCTCAGATCCAGTCTCAGCCCGAGTCTCAGCTCCAGTCTCAGCTCCAGTCTCAGCTCCAGTTTCAGCTCCAGTCTCAGCTCCAGTCTCAGCCCGAGTCTCAGCTCCAGTCTCAACCCGAGTCTCAGCTCCAGTCTCAGCTCCAGTCTCAGCTCCAGTCTCAGCCCGAGTCTCAGCTCCAGTCTCAACCCGAGTCTCAGCTCCAGTCTCAACCCGAGTCTCAGCTCCAGTCTCAGCTCCAGTCTCAGCTCCAGTCTCAACCCGAGTCTCAGCTCCAGTTTCAGCTCCAGTCTCAGCTCCAGTCTCAACCCGAGTCTCAGCTCCAGTCTCAGCTCCAGTCTCAGCTCCAGTCTCAGCTCCAGTCTCAGCTCCAGTCTCAACCCGAGTCTCAGCTCCAGTCTCAACCCGAGTCTCAGCTCCAGTCTCAACCCGAGTCTCAGCTCCAGTCTCAACCCGAGTCTCAGCTCCAGTCTCAGCTCCAGTCTCAACCCGAGTCTCAGCTCCAGTCTCAACCCGAGTCTCAGCTCCAGTCTCAGCTCCAGTCTCAACCCGAGTCTCAGCTCCAGTCTCAGCCTAAGTCTCAGCTCCAGTTTCAGCTCCAGTTTCAGCTCCAGTTTCAGCTCCAGTTTCAGCTTGAGAATCAATCAGAAATTCAGAGTGTACTTTCCGACTCGAGTAGCCACCACTCAGAATATTCCTTTTCGGACGTCCCCTGATCTCTCCAAAGCAGTGGGAATGGATGGTGTTCAACACATCAAAGAAAGCCTTGACTGAGGACCTTGAGAAGGAAAATGGGATTTTAGAGTCTCCAGAGACGGGGACGTCCACAGTGGATGTCCAGGGTCTAGAACCTTCCCAAAAAAGTCCCGAAACTAAGAAAAGGAATTCCTGGGTGAAAGGAGAGAGGACTCTAGGATCAATCTATCCAAGGAGTCAAATCATGTTTCCTGAAATTGGTCCGAAGACAAAAGTCAGGAACATGGAGAGGATGTACCAACAGTTACCTCCCAACTCAGGCTTTGGTGTTGATGAGTCCATCAGTCCAGAGTCGGACTCCCCTCCTCCCCGTGACTAGGAATCAGTCCTTGGAATCCGCCCTAAATCTTGTAAAAAGAGGGAGGTTAAAAACTCAAAATCAACACTGAAATCACCGGAAACAAACTCTTCAAGACTAAACGAGGTCCCAGAGGAACCAACGACCACAAAGAAAGAGCCCATGGCCCTGAAACAAAAGCAGGACAAAGAGACTTTGACCATGTCGAAAAAGTCAAAGTCTAAGCCCATAATCCTAAATGAGGTTCCAGTGAGACCAGAGACCACAGAGAAGGATGTAGTGGCCCCGAAACAACAGCAGAACATAGAGACTTTGACCAGGTCGAAAAAGTCTGAATCCAAGCCGTCTAAAAAGAGTTAGGCAACAGCCTCAAAGTCAACTCTGTAATCACCAGAAACAAAGTCTTCAACACGTGTGAGAAAGAACAGAAAAAGGGAAGTTGAATCTTTTTCAAAAAGTTGATCCGAGGAGCATCAAGAGAGCGTCTCTGCCCAGGGATTCGAACCAACACACACTGTAGAAGAGTTGAGGAGCTCAGTCAGGTCCATGAGTCAAACAAAAACATCAGAGGACGCTCAGACACCAACTCCACAGAATATAATTATCACGAGTAATTGTATGACCATAAATAATGCGTTCCCTGAGAAATGGGCTTCAAAAACATTTGCTAAGACTCAGGAAAAGAATCCAAACACACTCTTTAATCACAGAGAAGGACTTCATAACCCCAGAACTAAATCAGGACCTACTTAAAGAGTCCAAAACAGGGTCTACAAGACTGATAAACGAGGTCCCAGTGGAACCAAAGACCACAGAGAAAGAGCCCATGGCCCTGAAACAAAAGCAGGAGATAGAGACTTTGACCAGGTCAAAAAAATCAAAGTCTAAGCCCATAATCCTGAATGAGGTCCCAGTGAGACCAGAGACCACGGAGAAGGATGTAGTGGCCCCGAAGAAAATTCAGTACCATGAGTACTTGAACAGGATGAAAACGTCCAAGGATACGTCTCTGACCCCCGTTGAGGAACCAGAGACCACAGACAAAGACCCCATGGTCCTGAACTACAGTCAGGGCATGGAGTCCTTCACCAGGTTGGGTAGGTCTGAATCTACATCTTTAACTCTGATTGAGCTGAAACCAGAGAGCAGAGAAAGAGGTGGTGGCCCTGAAACAAAGTCAGGACCTCAAGTCCTGCATCAGCTTGAAATCCTCCGAAACAAAGTCACGGACCCTCAATGAGACCAAGGAAGAGACAAAACGGGACCAAAATGAACACAAGTCCCAGACCTGCAACCTCAGGGGCACATTGCAAACCCCAAGTACAGAGCAAAGCACCTCTCAGAGTCTGGCAGAAGTCACTGCAGACGCCAGACTTGTTCTGGAGGCAGTAGCACATTATGTGGGAGGCCTAAAAGAGGGCGAGGCCCAAGAGGCAAAGAGAAGCATGAACCAAGACTTTGATCATGCAGCCTCATCTATCGTTTCCCTCAATCTGGACAAGTCTTGCACCAAAAAGACCAAACGACAGGAGACCACTCATAAAATCAAGTCTGTCCTAGTCCTGTGTCGAGCTAAAACTAGACTCTACTCTGCATTGAGTCACTTGTGTCTCCAGATCCCAGGCACAAGAGACACTTTGTCAGTGTAAGTAAGTAGTAGTAATCTTTATTTATATACCGCCTTTTCACTGCACATCGGAGTCTCAAAGCGGTTTACAATTGTTTTTTTTGGGAGTGGGGCCAGTACAGGAGGCACATGCCAGACTTATTGTACATATTTTTAGTGGTAGGGGAAACCGGAGCACCCGGAGGAAACCTACGCAGACACGGGGAGAACATGCAAACTCCACTCAGAAAGGCCCTGGTCCAACCGGGATTCGAACCCAGGACCTTCTTGCTGAGAGGCGAGAGTGCTATCCACTCAGTCTCTCTCAGTGCTGGAGATGATGGACGTAGTTTCTCCTCTTCTGCAAGAACTGGTTTCCGACGACACAGAGACGCACCTTTATGAGCGGCTGTCTCAGGGTTTGAGTGCAGGAAAGTACCAAGAGCTGAAAGACCAGATCACACGCACTGTTACTGAGAATCTGGCACCGCGGAAAGGACGCCGCAGCAGCCGCAGCAGCCGCAGGAGACTCGCAGAGGCTCACATTGAGTCTGTCATGGAGGACATCAGTACATGGATTTGCCTCCAAAAGCAGCTGGAGGATAACCCTGTCAAGACTAGTCTCCGAAATACAGACAGTTTATCAAATGCCCGACCAGAGAGGAGAACACTCTGGATCACTCCATGATACATCTGGTTCCTGCTTACAGACAGAGACTAAAGCTCTCGAAACCTGCAGTGAGGAGCTCCAAAGTGTGGTCTGATGAAGCTGTGGAAGAGCTGCATGTATGGAATCTACAGACTGGGACCTTTTCAGAGCTGCCACAGATAGTTTGGATGAATACACGGACACTGTGACGTCATACATTCACTTCTGTGAGGATAGCATCATTCCAACAATGACCAGGGTCATTTATAACAACGACAAACCCTGGTTCACTGCTAAACTCCGGCAGCTCAGGAAAGCAAAGGAGTCTGCTTTCAGGGAGGGGGACCGCAGCGGCTACAAAGCAGCTAAATATCAGTTCAGGAAAGAACTGAAAGCAGCCAAGTCCCGGCACAGAGAACGACTACAGGAGCAGTTTGGTAACAACGATACTGCTTCTGTCTGGAGGGGCCTACGGGAGATCACCAACTACAAACCCAAAGCCCCCCCCTGTGCTGATGACCACAAGCTAGCTGACGATCTGAACTTATTTTTCAGTCGCTTTGATGCTGCCCCTGACACCTCTCCCTCCCCCACCCCCCACTACTCTAACGACCCACCCATCAGCCCTGCCCCCAGCCTAAACAATAGCCGCTAAAGAGATTAAACAACTCTTCCTGAGGCTGCACCCCCGCAAAGCTCCTGGCCCGGACCACGTGTCTCCGGCCACTCTGAGACACTGCGCCAGTGAGCTTACTCCTGTGTTCACGGACATTTTCAACACCTCTCTGCAGTCCTGCCATGTCCCGGCCTGCTTCAAATCCTCCATCATTGTCCCCGTCCCGAAGAAGCCCAGGATCACAGGACTCAATGACTACAGACCTGTAGCACTTACGTCTGTCGTCATGAAGTCTTTTGAACGCCTGGTTCTCTCCCATCTCTCCCACCTGCAGGTGGATCACTGACTTCCTGACGGACAGACTTCCTGGTTCTAGTCAGGACTAATGTGGTCGTACTTCCTGGTTCTAGTCAGGACTAATATGGTCGTACTTCCTGGTTCTAGTCAGGACTAATGTGGTCGTACTTCCTGGTTCTAGTCAGGACTAATGTGGTCGTACTTCCTGGTTCTAGTCAGGACTAATATGGTCGTACTTCCTGGTTCTAGTCAGGACTAATGTGGTCGTACTTCCTGGTTCTAGTCAGGACTAATGTGGTCGTACTTCCTGGTTCTAGTCAGGACTAATGTGATCGTACTTCCTGGTTCTAGTCAGGACTAATGTGGTCGTACTTCCTGGTTCTAGTCAGGACTAATGTGATCGTACTTCCTGGTTCTAGTCAGGACTAATGTGGTCGTACTTCCTGGTTCTAGTCAGGACTAATGTGGTCGTACTTCCTGGTTCTAGTCAGGACTAATGTGGTCGTACTTCCTGGTTCTAGTCAGGACTCGAGCTGCTGCATTTTGAATGTACTGCAGCTGTTTTACAGCCTGTTTGGACAGACCTGTGAGCAGGCCATTGCAGTAGTCTAACCTACTGGAGACAAATGCATGGATAAGAATCTCCAAGTCTGCTTTAGACACTATGTTTTTGATCCTGGCAATGTTTTTTAGATGGTAAAAAGCTGCTGATGTTACTGATTTGATGTGGCTATTAAAATTTAAGTCTGAGTCCAGTATTACCCCTAGATTTCTGACCTTGTTTGAAGGTTTTAGGGAGAGAGACTGTAGGTCTAGAGTAGGAGTAGGGTTAGGGTTTAATTCTCATTATTATCATTATTATCATTATGAACATCTTTCTCTTGTTTTTCCTTCAGTCGTTTTGTGACTTTGGCCAATAAGGACGTGAGCCAAAGTGGACGCACCAGACTGGACCGAGAGCGCCTCAAGGCCTGCATGCGGGAGATCGTAAGCATTCTTCCCCTTTATCCATTTCTGGGTCAGAGGTGGCAGCCAGAGCACCGGCCCCTGATCCTCCTCCTGCTCCTTCTGCTCCGCCTGCTCCTCCTGCTCCTCCTGCTCCTACTGCTCCTTCTGCCCCTCCTGTTCCTCCTGGTCCTACTGCTCCATCTGCTCCTCCTGCTCCTCCTGCTCCTCCTGCTCCTACTGCTCCTTCTGCCCCTCCTGGTCCTACTGCTCCTTCTGCTCCTCCTGCTCCTCCTGGTCCTTCTGCTCCTCCTGGTCCGCCGTAAAGATGGCGCCGTGGCAAGAGCTCTTGTGTGTGTCTGGTGCACACTGGGGTAGTCTTGCACAGTTTTTCCAATGTGGTTTTACTGCAAATGGCATATAAATGAATTTGAATCTGATTCCTGCTCCTCCTGGTCCTTCTGGTCCTCCTGGTCCTCCTGGTTCTCCTGGTCCTCCTGAGCCCCTGGTCCTCCTGCTCCTCACTGGTCCTCCTGGTTCTCCTGGTCCTCCTGGTTCTCCTGGTCCTCCTGGTCCTCCTGCTCCTCCTGGTCCTTCTGCTCCTCCTGCTCCTCCTGCTCCTCACTGGTCCTCCTGCTCCCCTTAGCCCCTGCTCCTCCTGGTGATCCTGCTCCTCCTGAGCCCCTGGTCCTCCTGCTCCTCCTGCTCCTCACTGCTCCTCCTGGTTCTCCTGGTCCTCCTGGTTCTCCTGGTCCTCCTGGTCCTCCTGATCCTCCTGAGCCCCTGGTCCTCCTGCTCCTCCTGCAGGAGCTGAGTCTTTAGTGGGGGCTTCAGGCAAAGTGGGCAGATGGAGGGGTTCAGGGGTCCCCTCCTCACACCTCGACCACAGCTGAAGTCATAAAAGTCGTTCTATTTGAGCAGTGAATCAAGCTCAGATTGTATAAACCATAAATCCCGTTTTCTTTCAGTGCATTATTCTGTCTGCTCTGATGGGAGACCGTCCCCGGCCAACACTTTCTTATCATTTAATGTGTTTCTCTAAAAGTGCGAGCTGTGTCTTAGAGCTGGGTCTCATTCTGCTGATTCAGGGAAAAACAGATCTAATTGGCCCCTTATCTCCAGCAGATTAGAAAAACACTGTTGGTGCTGTTTCCACAGGATGGACCTGCTCTAAACACCAGAACAAACTATTATTATCCATCCATCCATCCATTGTCTTCCGCTTCATCCGTTGCCGGGTCGCGGGGGCAGCAGTCTAAGCAGAGACGCCCAGACTTCCCTATCCACACACACCTCCTCCAGCTCGTCCGGGGGGACCCCAAGGCGTTCCCAGGCCAGCTGAGAGACATAGTCCCTCCAGCGTGTCCTAGGTCTTCCGCGGGGCCTCCTCCCGGTGGGACGTGCCCGGAACACCTCCCCAGGGAGGCGTCCAGGAGGCATCCGGAACAGATGCCCGAGCCACCTCAACTGGTTCCTCTCGACGTGGAGGAGCAGGGGCTCTACTCCGAGCTCCTTCCGTGTGACTGAGCTCCTCACCCTATCTCTAAGGGAGCAGCGGCTCTACTCCGAGCTCCTCCCGTGTGACTGAGCTCCTCACCCTATCTCTAAGGGAGCAGCCACTCTGCGGAGGAAGCTCATTTCGACCGCTTGTATCCGCGATCTCGTTCTTTCGGTCATTACCCAAAGCTCATGACCATAGGTGAGGGAGGGAACAAAGACTGACCGGTAAATCGAGAGCTTTGCCTTTCGGCTCAGCTCCCTCTTTACCACAACGGTCCGATACAGCTCTGACTGCAGACGCTGCTCCCTCTTTACCACAACGGTCCGATACAGCTCTGACTGCAGACGCTGCTCCCTCTTTACCACAACAGTCCGATACAGCTCTGACTGCAGACGCTGCTCCCTCTTTACCACAACGGTCCGATACAGCTCTGACTGCAGACGCTGCTCCCTCTTCACCACAACGGTCCGATACAGCGACCGCATAACTGCGCACGCTGCACCGATCCGCCTGTCAATCTCACGCTCCATTCTTCCCTCACTCGTGAAGACCCCGAGATACTTGAACTCCTCCACTTGAGGAAGGACCTCTCCACCCACCTGAAGAGGGCAAGGCACCTTTCTCCGGTCGAGCACCATGGCCTCGGATTTGGAGGTGCTGATTCTCATCCCAGCCGCTTCACACTCGGCTGCAAACCGCCCCAGTGCATGCTGCAGGTCCTGGTTCGTTGGAGCCAACAGGACGACGTCATCCGCAAAAAGTAGAGATGAAATCCCGTGGTCTCCGAACCGGACCCCCTCCGGCCCCTGGCTGCGCCTAGATATTCTGTCCATAAATACAGTGAACAGAACCGGTGACAAAGGACAGCCCTGGCGGAGGCCAACATGCACCGGGAACAGGTCTGACTTACTGCCGGCAATGCGAACACAGCTCTGACTCCGGTCATACAGGGACCGGACGGCCCTCAGCAGAGGACCCCGGACCCCGTACTCCCGGAGAACCCCCCAAAGGACACCCCGGGGAACACAGTCGAACGCCTTCTCCAAATCCACAAAGCACATGTGGACAGGTTGGGCGAACTCCCATGAACCCTCGAGTATCCGATGGAGAGTATAGAGCTGGTCCAGTGTTCCGCGACCGGGATGAAAACCACACTGCTCCTCCTGGATCCGAGATTCGACCATCGGCCGTAACCTCCTCTCCAGTACCTTGGAGTAGACCTTACCGGGGAGGCTGAGGAGTGTGATCCCACGATAATTGGAACACACCCTCCGGTCCCCCTTCTTGTAGAGAGGGACCACCACCCCGGTCTGCCACTCCATTGGCACTGCCCCCGATCGCCACGCGATGTTGCAGAGACGTGTCAGCCAAGACAGTCCTACAACATCCAGAGACTCTAGATAGTCAGGACGGATCTCATCCACCTCCGCCAGGGAGATGAAAGTATCCGCCCCAACATCCTCAGCCTCTGCCTCCTGGACGGAGGACGTGACGGGGGGATAGAGGAGAACCTCGAAGTATTCCTTCCACCGCCCGACAATATCCCCAGTCGAGGTCAGCAGCTCTCCACCCGCACCGTACATGGTGTTGGCAAAGAACTGCTTCCCCCTCCTGAGGCACCGGATGGTTTGCCAGAACCTCTTTGAGGCCGACCGATAGTCATGCTCCATGGAATCTCCAAACTCCTCCCAGTCCCGGGTTTTTGCCTCTGCAACAGCCCGGGCCGCGGCACACTTGGCTGCCGGTACTGGACAGCTGCCTCAGGAGTCCCATGAACCATCATTGCTCGATAGGACTCCTTCTACAGTCTGACAGCATCCCTTACTGCCGGTGTCCACCACCGGGTTCGGGGGTTGCCGCCAGGACCAGCACCAGAGACCTTGCGACCACAGCTACGAGCCGCCGCATCGGCGATAGAGGAAGAGAACATGGTCCACTCGGACTCGATATCCCCCTCCTCCGCCGGGACCTGGGAGAAGCTCTCCCGGAGGTGTGAGTTGAAAGTCCGTCTGACAGGGGGTTCAGCGAGACGTTCCCAGCAGACCCTCACTACACGCTTGGGTCTGCCAGGTCTGACCGGCTTCTTCCCCTGCAGCGGATCCAACTCACGACCAGGTGGTGATCGGTGACAGCTCCGCCCCTCTCTTTAGCTCCGCCCCTCTCTTCACCCGAGTGTCCGAGACACGCGGTCGAAGGTCAGATGATACGACAACAAAGTCGATCATCGACCTCCGGCCTCAGGTCCTGGCGCCCCCTGGTGGACACCCTTGTGCTGGAACATGGTGTTGGTGATGGACAAACTGTGACTGGCACAGAAGTCCAACAACTGAACACCGCTCGGGTTCAGATCAGGGCTGTTCTTCCCCTTCACCCCTCTCCAAGTGTCACTGGCGTCCCCCACATGGGCGTTGAAGTCCCCCAGGAGAATGACGGAGTCCCCGGGCGGTGCACTGTCCAGTACCCCTCCCAAGGACTCCAAGAAGGCCGAATACTCTGCACTACCGTTAGGCCCATAGGCACAACAACAGTGAGAGACTTGTTCCCCACCCGGAGGCGGAGGGACGCGACCCTCTCATTCACCGGGGAGAACTCCAACACGTGGAGCTGAGATGGGGGGCAATGAGTATGGCCACCCCAGCTCGCCGCCTCTCCCCGCGAGAAACTCCAGAAAAGTGGAGCGTCCAACCCCTCTCAAGGAGTTGGGTTCCAGAGCCCAAGCTGTGTGTGGAGGTGAGGCCGACTATCTCTAGTCGGTATCGCTCAACCTCCCCCACAAGCTCGGGCTCCTTCCCCCCCAGTGAGGTGACGTTCCACGTCCCAAGAGCCAGATGTTGTGTGTGTGGACTGGGTCACCGAGGTCTCCGCCTTCGACTGCTGCCCAGTCCTCTCTGCACCGAACCACCACGGACCCCTCTGCGGGTGGTGGGCCCACAGGAGGGACTGCCCACGTCGACCCTTTGGGCTGAGCCCAGGGCCCCGTGGGATAAGGCCCGGCCACCAGGCGCTCGCATTCGAGCCCCGACCCCAGGCCTGGCTCCAGGGTGGGGCCCCGGCTGCGCCATGCCGGGCGACGTCACCGTTCTCGTATTAGTGCGATCCATGGTTGGCTTCAAACTATAATTATTGTTATTATCACTATTATTATTATTATTATTATTATTATTATATGTTTATTTGATAGGGACAGAACAAAAAGCCTTGTTGAAGGTAAGGCAGTAAGTCTGTTTATTTATATAGCGCCTTTCACAGATCAGAGTCACGCAGACCTTTTCCACACAGAGAGCGAGGTCACCTACAGGGGGCGCTGTCAGGCCTTCTGTGCATGTTTTTAGTGGTGGGTAAACAGGAGCAGCCGAAGGAAACCTACACAGACATGGGGAGAACATGCAAACAGCTAACAGCAGACCTGGTCCTAAGACATGAACTATAACTCACCACGAACCAGATATCTTGGAAAGACCAGGGCCAGACATCTTGGAGAGACCAGGGCCAGACATCTTGGAGAGACCAGGGCCGACATCTTGGAGAGACCAGGGCCAGACATCTTGGAGAGACCAGGGCCGACATCTTGGAGAGACCAGGGCCAGACATCTTGGAGAGACCAGGGCCGACATCTTTGAGAGACCAGGGGCAGACATCTTGGAGAGACCAGGGCCGACATCTTGGAAAGACCAGGGCCGACATCTTGGAGAGACCAGGGCCAGACATCTTGGAGAGACCAGGGCCGACATCTTGGAGAGACCAGGGCCAGACATCTTGGAGAGACCAGGGCCGACATCTTGGAGAGACCAGGGCCAGACATCTTGGAGAGACCAGGGCCGACATCTTGGAGAGACCAGGGCCAGACATCTTGGAGAGACCAGGGCCGACATCTTGGAGAGACCAGGGGCAGACATCTTGGAGAGACCAGGGCCGACATCTTGGAAAGACCAGGGCCGACATCTTGGAGAGACCAGGGCCAGACATCTTGGAGAGACCAGGGCCAGACATCTTGGAGAGACCAGGGCCAGACATCTTGGAGAGACCAGGGCCGACATCTTGGAAAGACCAGGGCCGACATCTTGGAGAGACCAGGGCCAGACATCTTGGAGAGACCAGGGCCGACATCTTGGAGAGACCAGGGCCAGACATCTTGGAGAGACCAGGGCCGACATCTTGGAAAGACCAGGGCCGACATCTTGGAGAGACCAGGGCCAGACATCTTGGAGAGACCAGGGCCAGACATCTTGGAGAGACCAGGGCCGACATCTTGGAGAGACCAGGGGCAGACATCTTGGAGAGACCAGGGCCAGACATCTTGGAGAGACCAGGGCAGACATCTTGGAGAGACCAAGGACAGACATCTTGGAGAGACCAGGGGCAGACATCTTGGACAGACCAGGAGCAGACATCTTGGAGAGACTAGAGGCAGACATCTTGGAGAGACCAGGAGCAGACATCTTGGAGAGACTAGAGGCAGACATCTTGGAGAGACCAGAGGCAGACATCTTGGAGAGACCAGGGGCAGACATCTTGGAGAGACCAGGGGCAGACATCTTGGAGAGACCAGGAGCAGACATCTTGGAGAGACTAGAGGCAGACATCTTGGAGAGACCAGGGGCAGACATCTTGGAGAGACCAGAGGCAGATATCTTGGAGAGACCAGGGGCAGACATCTTGGAGAGACCAGGGCAGACATCTTGGAGAGACCAAGGACAGACATCTTGGAGTGACCAGATTCAGATTCTGATTCAGTTTATTTGCCATTTGCAGTAAAACCACATTGGAATACATTAGCAAAAGTCTCCAGTGTGCACAGACAAATACAGACATAAAACAACATTAAAAGACAGAAATAAAACAAATAAAACAGTAAACAAATGTCACTGTGAAATGGATCGACTAAAACAGTTTCAAAACAAGTGCAAATCGTTAAAGTGCTCTGTTCACACTGATAACAGCCTGTGGATAAAAACTGTTAGCGTAACGAGATGTCCTGCATCTCAGAGAGCGATATCTTCTGCCAGAGGGAAGAAGCTGGAACATGGCTTTCCCAGGGTGGCCAGAAGAGTCATTAACAATCCTAAGAGCTTTGTTTAAAAGTCTGGATTTATAAAGAACCTCCAGAACAGGAAGCTCACAGCCCACGGTCCTCTTTGCAGAGCGGAGCACCTTGTTTAAAGCTCTCTTTTCTTTATCTGTGATGTTTCCAAACCACACAGACACAGAACCAACAAGTAAACTCTCAATGGTGCAGCCATAAAAGTTAAGCACAATCTTAGAGTTAGTGGTAAATTCTCTAAGTTTACGCAGAAAGTAGAGACGCTGACGAGCTTTCTTAACGACTCGGTCAGTGTTTTTAACCCATTTCAGGTTAGACAGAGTTAAACCCAGAAACTTGCTCCTCTACGATCTGCACCTGGGAGTTGTCGATTACGACAGGCAAATGAGAACTATTGCGACTGAAGTCGTGACCAGTTCACATGTTTTGGATGCGTTCAACTGGAGGTTGTTAGTTTGACTCCACTGAACCACATTTTGTATCTCTGCTCTATAAGAGGATTCATCAGTGTCACTAATGAGACCGATGATGGTGGTGTCATCAGCATATTTAATGATCAAGTTAGAGTCAGAGGAGGACACACAATCGTGAGTGTACAAAGTAAAAAGCAAAGGACTCAAAATACATCCCTGAGGAGAACCAGTGCTCACAGAAACAACATCAGAAAAACACTCTCTGAGATCTGTCAGTTAAAAAGCTAAAAATCCATTTACACTTGGCAACACTTAAACCCAGAGACATGAGCTTTTCAATCAGTTTACCTGGGACAAGGCAGTTAAAAGCAGAGCTATAATCGATGAAAAGCATTCTGGCCACAGATTTACTAGTGTCCAAGTGACTGTAGACAGAGTTCAGAGCAAAGGAGATGCATCCTCCACACTCCTGTTCTGTCTGTAACAAACTGGAGCGGGTCAACACTCACAGGGATCTGGCTCTTAATGAAGTCCAGCACAAGCCGCTCAAAAGTTTTCATAAGAACAGACGTGAGGGCCACAGGACGATAGTCATTCAGGCATGTCACAGGAGTTTTCTTAGGAACTGGAATGATGGTGGACTCTTTAAAGCAGTTCGGCACAGTACAGTTCCTTAGCGACAGGTTGAAAATGTCTGTTAGCACAGGAGCAAGTTGCTCAGAGCACAGTTTCAGGACACGAGGAGGGATGCCGTCCGGGCCTGGGGCTTTCTGGACTGTGGTCCTGGACATGACACGCCTGACTTCCTCCTGAGTCACGGTGAAGGGACCTTGATTGAAACACTCAGGGAATACAGTAGGACAGGCATCAGCGGATTCAAAGCGACAGTAGAACGTGTTCCGCTCGTTTGGCAGAGCTTGGCCGACAGATGCAGTTTTCCCAGCGCTAGGTTTCCACGATGTGATGGCTTTAATACCGTTCCACATGCGCCGAGGGTCATCTTCCTCAAAATAACTCTTTAACCTGTCCCCGTAACTGCGCTTTGCAGATTTAATAGAACGTTTCAATGAGTAACAGGATAGCTTGTTAGGGGCAGACATCTTGGAGAGACCAGAGGCAGACATCTTGGAGAGACCAGAGGCAGACATATTTCCATCTGAGTGGAGTGAGAGGTGAAAATTCAGGGAGCTGCTGTAACAATGGATTAGAAAAGACTAGAGGAGATGAGTTTGAGGAGGTTCTGTGGACGCAGCACTAAACACTGCTTTTCAAATCAGCTTGAGAATTAAAATATTTGTGCTCCTCCTTCCACAGGACAGTATGGGGCAGCAGGCCAAGCAGATGCGGACTCAAGTGAAGAAGAACAGCCTCAAAGACAAACTCAAAGTGGCCCAGAACTTCCTCCAGAGACTGCGCTTCCTGGTGGACGAGGTGCGTTCTCCCCGAGTCCTGCGACTCTCACAACAGACAAATCAATTCAATTCAGAGCATTTTTGTATCACCCTAAAACCCAACAGTAGTTTTCTCCCAGAGGACTTTATGAAGAGAATCAAACAGTTCACACGGAGGAAATGTAAGGATAAAAACATATAAAGCCATTGGTCCAAAAGTGACCGTGTAACCTCCACTAGTGACTTAGTCTTGAACCAAGGGACATTAAAGACCTTATGACGGGTTTAAAAAAAAAAAAATAGTGGATATCAAAATTGCATGACAATGTCAATTTGAAAGAGATTCCGGCAAAATAAATCCTATATTTTATAAAAAGAACGTGTTTTTCATGAATTGAAGTTGTCTATGCTCTAACCTGTGTGTGACGTCACAGCGGGTTACGCCCATGCATTGAAAACCATGGATCTATGCCACAGGACTGCCTTTTCTCTCTTCTCTCCACTGATGCCCAACACAATACTGCCCTCTACAGGTGACAATTGCTCACTACACATAAATTGCCGTTTGAGAGTGAAAATGTGTCCGAGGTGGGATTTGAACCTGAGTATCTGGATTGACAGTCCATCGACACAACCACTGGACTATCTCAGTGACAACGAAATGTTTCATTCTAGTAGTTATTTTAGACTCTGTACACGGCCTTGTCATCTTGAATATCCGCGAAAAAAGAACAAATACCAAATTGTAAACAACTTACAGCGTTGAAACGTACCCGTTCTGACGTCACCAAGGGCTGTGAAGTTTTTTCGTCTCTAAGGGCGTTGCTATGGGGTTATTTCGATTTGGGGGGATCAGACAAAAAAAACAACAACTGATTTTGAAACCTTTAGTAGTTCTCTTCTGATATAAAATGGTATTAAAACTGTATTTCTAAATAAATCAAACCCGGCATAAGGTCTTTAAAGCTCCAGAGTTTGATCTTTTTTATTTGATTTCACTCTAGACCAGAGAGGTTTGTTTAAGAAGTGGAGAAGGCGATTCTTTCCTAAAATGTTGGAAAATCCTTCGATAAACCTTTACATGTGGTTTAATGTAGTGTTTCCTGGATCAGCACGGTCCTGAGACCCTCCTACACCAGAGGAACTACTCTGACCAAGACCTGACCAAGACCTGACCAAGACCTGACCAAGACCTGGTCTGACCATGACCTGGTCCGACCATGACCTGGTCCGACCAAGACCTGACCAAGACCTGACCAAGACCTGACCAAGACCTGACCAAGACCTGACCAAGACCTGACCAAGACCTGACCAAGACCTGACCATGACCTGACCAAGACCTGACCAAGACCTGACCAAGACCTGACCAAGACCTGACCAAGACCTGACCAAGACCTGACCATGACCTGGTCCGACCATGACCTGGTCCGACCATGACCTGGTCCGACCATGACCTGGTCTGACCAAGACCTGACCAAGACCTGACCAAGACCTGGTCCGACCAAGACCTGGTCTGACCAAGACCTGGTCCGACCAAGACCTGGTCTGACCAAGACCTGATGTGGACCAGCCCCAGCACAGCATCCCGGACGTGTTTGTGTGGATGATGAGCAACAACAAGAGGATGGCATATGCTCGCATCCCGTCCAAAGACCTGCTGCACTCCGTCGTGGACGAGGAGAAGGGGAAAGACTGCGGGAAAGTCAAGGCCGTGTTCCTCAAAGTGAGTACCACTTTTATTTCAATTTTATTATTATTGGTACAGTTTAGTTTGGAGAGAGCCATCAAGGAGGAGAGAGACCAGGGCAGACATCTTGGAGAGACCAGGGCAGACATCTTGGAGAGACCAGGGCAGACATCTTGGAGAGACCAGGGCAGACATCTTGGAGAGACCAGAGGCAGACATCTTGGAGAGACCAGGGCAGACATCTTGGAGAGACCAGAGGCAGACATCTTGGAGAGACCAGAGGCAGACATCTTGGAGAGACCAGGGCAGACATCTTGGAGAGACCAGGGGCAGACATCTTGGAGAGACCAGGGGCAGACATCTTGGAGAGACCAGGGCAGACATCTTGGAGAGACCAGGGGCAGACATCTTGGAGAGACCAGGGGCAGACATCTTGGAGAGACCAGGGCAGACATCTTGGAGAGACCAGGGGCAGACATCTTGGAGAGACCAGGGGCAGACATCTTGGAGAGACCAGGGGCAGACATCTTGGAGAGACCAGGGGCAGACATCTTGGAGAGACCAGGGGCAGACATCTTGGAGAGACCAGGGCAGACATCTTGGAGAGACCAGGGCAGACATCTTGGAGAGACCAGGGCAGACATATTGGAGAGACCAGGGCAGACATCTTGGAGAGACCAGGGCAGACATCTTGGAGAGACCAGGGCAGACATCTTGGAGAGACCAGGGCAGACATCTTGGAGAGACCAGGGCAGACATCTTGGAGAGACCAGGGCAGACATCTTGGAGAGACCAGGGGCAGACATCTTGGAGAGACCAGGGGCAGACATCTTGGAGAGACCAGGGGCAGACATCTTGGAGAGACCAGGGGCAGACATCTTGGAGAGACCAGGGGCAGACATCTTGGAGAGACCAGGGCAGACATCTTGGAGAGACCAGGGCAGACATCTTGGAGAGACCAGGGGCAGACATCTTGGAGAGACCAGGGGCAGACATCTTGGAGAGACCAGGGCAGACATCTTGGAGAGACCAGGGGCAGACATCTTGGAGAGACCAGGGGCAGACATCTTGGAGAGACCAGGGGCAGACATCTTGGAGAGACCAGGGGCAGACATCTTGGAGAGACCAGGGGCAGACATCTTGGAGAGACCAGGGCAGACATCTTGGAGAGACCAGGGGCAGACATCTTGGAGAGACCAGGGGCAGACATCTTGGAGAGACCAGGGCAGACATCTTGGAGAGACCAGGGCAGACATCTTGGAGAGACCAGGGCAGACATATTGGAGAGACCAGGGCAGACATCTTGGAGAGACCAGGGCAGACATCTTGGAGAGACCAGGGCAGACATCTTGGAGAGACCAGGGCAGACATCTTGGAGAGACCAGGGCAGACATCTTGGAGAGACCAGGGCAGACATCTTGGAGAGACCAGAGGCAGACATCTTGGAGAGACCAGAGGCAGACATCTTGGAGAGACCAGGGCAGACATCTTGGAGAGACCAGAGGCAGACATCTTGGAGAGACCAGGGCAGACATCTTGGAGAGACCAGGGCAGACATCTTGGAGAGACCAGGGCAGACATCTTGGAGAGACCAGGGCAGACATCTTGGAGAGACCAGGGCAGACATCTTGGAGAGACCAGAGGCAGACATCTTGGAGAGACCAGAGGCAGACATCTTGGAGAGACCAGGGCAGACTTCTTGGAGAGACCAGAGGCAGACATCTTGGAGAGACCAGAGGCAGACATCTTGGAGAGACCAGGGCAGACATCTTGGAGAGACCAGGGCAGACATCTTGGAGAGACCAGGGCAGACATCTTGGAGAGACCAGGGGCAGACATCTTGGAGAGACCAGGGGCAGACATCTTGGAGAGACCAGGGCAGACATCTTGGAGAGACCAGGGGCAGACATCTTGGAGAGACCAGGGGCACACTTGAGACATCTTGGAGAGACCAGGGGCAGACATCTTGGAGAGACCAGGGGCAGACATCTTGGAGAGACCAGGGGCAGACATCTTGGAGAGACCAGGGCAGACATCTTGGAGAGACCAGGGGCAGACATCTTGGAGAGACCGGGCAGACATCTTGGAGAGACCAGGGCAGACATCTTGGAGAGACCAGGGCAGACATCTTGGAGAGACCAGGGCAGACATCTTGGAGAGACCAGGGCAGACATCTTGGAGAGACCAGGGCAGACATCTTGGAGAGACCAGGGCAGACATCTTGGAGAGACCAGGGCAGACATCTTGGAGAGACCAGGGCAGACATCTTGGAGAGACCAGGGCAGACATCTTGGAGAGGACCAGGGCAGACATCTTGGAGAGACCAGGGCAGACATCTTGGAGAGACCAGAGGCAGACATCTTGGGAGACCAGGGCAGACATCTTGGAGAGACCAGGGCAGACATCTTGGAGAGACCAGGGCAGACATCTTGGAGAGACCAGGGGCAGACATCTTGGAGAGACCAGGGGCAGACATCTTGGAGAGACCAGGGGCAGACATCTTGGAGAGACCAGGGGCAGACATCTTGGAGAGACCAGGGGCAGACATCTTGGAGAGACCAGGGGCAGACATCTTGGAGAGACCAGGGGCAGACATCTTGGAGAGACCAGGGGCAGACATCTTGGAGAGACCAGGGGCAGACATCTTGGAGAGACCAGGGGCAGACATCTTGGAGAGACCAGGGGCAGACATCTTGGAGAGACCAGGGGCAGACATCTTGGAGAGACCAGGGCAGACATCTTGGAGAGACCAGGGCAGACATCTTGGAGAGACCAGGGCAGACATCTTGGAGAGACCAGGGCAGACATCTTGGAGAGACCAGGGCAGACATCTTGGAGAGACCAGGACAGGGCAGACATCTTGGAGAGACCAGGGCAGACATCTTGGAGAGACCAGGGCAGACATCTTGGAGAGACCAGGGCAGACATCTTGGAGAGACCAGGGCAGACATCTTGGAGAGACCAGGGGCAGACATCTTGGAGAGACCAGGGCAGACATCTTGGAGAGACGGGCAGACATCTTGGAGAGACCAGGGCAGACATCTTGGAGAGACCAGGGCAGACATCTTGGAGAGACCAGGGCAGACATCTTGGAGAGACCAGGGGCAGACATCTTGGAGAGACCAGGGGCAGACATCTTGGAGAGACCAGGGGCAGACATCTTGGAGAGACCAGGGGCAGACATCTTGGAGAGACCAGGGGCAGACATCTTGGAGAGACCAGGGGCAGACATCTTGGAGAGACCAGGGCAGACATCTTGGAGAGACCAGGGGCAGACATCTTGGAGAGACCAGGGCAGACATCTTGGAGAGACCAGGGCAGACATCTTGGAGAGACCAGGGCAGACATCTTGGAGAGACCAGGGCAGACATCTTGGAGAGACCAGGGCAGACATCTTGGAGAGACCAGGGCAGACATCTTGGAGAGACCAGGGCAGACATCTTGGAGAGACCAGGGCAGACATCTTGGAGACCAGGGGAGGACATCTTGGAGAGACCAGGGCAGACATCTTGGAGAGACCAGGGCAGACATCTTGGAGAGACCAGGGCAGACATCTTGGAGAGACCAGGGCAGACATCTGGAGAGAGACCAGGGCAGACATCTTGGAGAGACCAGGGCAGACATCTTGGAGAGACCAGGGCAGACATCTTGGAGAGACCAGGGCAGACATCTTGGAGAGACCAGGGCAGACATCTTGGAGAGACCAGGGCAGACATCTTGGAGAGACCAGGGCAGACATCTTGGAGAGACCAGGGCAGACATCTTGGAGAGACCAGAGGCAGACATCTTGGAGAGACCAGAGGCAGACATCTTGGAGAGACCAGAGGCAGACATCTTGAGAGACAGAGCAGACATCTGGAGAGACCAGGCAACATCTTGGAGAGACCAGGGCAGACATCTTGGAGAGACCAGGGCAGACATCTTGGAGAGACCAGGGCAGACATCTTGGAGAGACCAGGGCAGACATCTTGGAGAGACCAGGGCAGACATCTTGGAGAGACCAGGGGCAGACATCTTGGAGAGACCAGGGGCAGACATCTTGGAGAGACCAGGGGCAGACATCTTGGAGAGACCAGGGGCAGACATCTTGGAGAGACCAGGGGCAGACATCTTGGAGAGACCAGGGGCAGACATCTTGGAGAGACCAGGGGCAGACATCTTGGAGAGACCAGGGGCAGACATCTTGGAGAGACCAGGGCAGACATCTTGGAGAGACCAGGGCAGACATCTTGGAGAGACCAGGGCAGACATCTTGGAGAGACCAGGGCAGACATCTTGGAGAGACCAGGGCAGACATCTTGGAGAGACCAGGGCAGACATCTTGGAGAGACCAGGGCAGACATCTTGGAGAGACCAGGGCAGACATCTTGGAGAGACCAGGGCAGACATCTTGAGAGACCAGGGCAGACATCTTGGAGAGACCAGGGCAGACATCTTGGAGAGACCAGGGCAGACATCTTGGAGAGACCAGGGCAGACATCTTGGAGAGACCAGGGCAGACATCTTGGAGAGACCAGGGCAGACATCTTGGAGAGACCAGGGCAGACATCTTGGAGAGACCAGGGCAGACATCTTGGAGAGACCAGGGCAGACATCTTGGAGAGACCAGAGGCAGACATCTTGGAGAGACCAGGGCAGACATCTTGGAGAGACCAGGGGCAGACATCTTGGAGAGACCAGGGGCAGACATCTTGGAGAGACCAGGGCAGACATCTTGGAGAGACCAGGGGCAGACATCTTGGAGAGACCAGGGCAGACATCTTGGAGAGACCAGGGCAGACATCTTGGAGAGACCAGGGGCAGACATCTTGGAGAGACCAGGGCAGACATCTTGGAGAGACCAGGGCAGACATCTTGGAGAGACCAGGGGCAGACATCTTGGAGAGACCAGGGCAGACATCTTGGAGAGACCAGGGCAGACCTTGGAGAGACCAGGGCAGACATCTTGGAGAGACCAGGGCAGACATCTTGGAGAGACCAGGGCAGACATCTTGGAGAGACCAGGGCAGACATCTTGGAGAGACCAGGGCAGACATCTTGGAGAGACCAGGGCAGACATCTTGGAGAGACCAGGGCAGACATCTTGGAGAGACCAGGGCAGACATCTTGGAGAGACCAGGGCAGACATCTTGGAGAGACCAGGGCAGACATCTTGGAGAGACCAGGGCAGACATCTTGGAGAGACCAGGGGCAGACATCTTGGAGAGACCAGGGCAGACATCTTGGAGAGACCAGGGCAGACATCTTGGAGAGACCAGGGCAGACATCTTGGAGAGACCAGGGCAGACATCTTGGAGAGACCAGGGCAGACATCTTGGAGAGACCAGGGCAGACATCTTGGAGAGACCAGGGCAGACATCTTGGAGAGACCAGGGCAGACATCTTGGAGAGACCAGGGCAGACATCTTGGAGAGACCAGGGGCAGACATCTTGGATGAGAGACCAGGGGCAGACATCTTGGAGAGACCAGGGCAGACATCTTGGAGAGACCAGGGCAGACATCTTGGAGAGACCAGGGCAGACATCTTGGAGAGACCAGGGCAGACATCTTGGAGAGACCAGGGCAGACATCTTGGAGAGACCAGGGCAGACATCTTGGAGAGACCAGGGCAGACATCTTGGAGAGACCAGGGCAGACATCTTGGAGAGACCAGGGCAGACATCTTGGAGAGACCAGGGCAGACATCTTGGAGAGACCAGAGGCAGACATCTTGGAGAGACCAGGGCAGACATCTTGGAGAGACCAGGGCAGACATCTTGGAGAGACCAGGGCAGACATCTTGGAGAGACCAGGGCAGACATCTTGGAGAGACCAGGGCAGACATCTTGGAGAGACCAGGGCAGACATCTTGGAGAGACCAGGGCAGACATCTTGGAGAGACCAGGGCAGACATCTTGGAGAGACCAGAGGCAGACATCTTGGAGAGACCAGGGCAGACATCTTGGAGAGACCAGAGGCAGACATCTTGGAGAGACCAGAGGCAGACATCTGGAGGACAGAGAGACCAGGGCAGACATCTTGGAGAGACCAGGGCAGACATCTTGGAGAGACCAGGGCAGACATCTTGGAGAGACCAGGGCAGACATCTTGGAGAGACCAGGGCAGACATCTTGGAGAGACCAGGGGCAGACATCTTGGAGAGACCAGGGGCAGACATCTTGGAGAGACCAGGGCAGACATCTTGGAGAGACCAGGGCAGACATCTTGGAGAGACCAGGGCAGACATCTTGGAGAGACCAGGGCAGACATCTTGGAGAGACCAGGGCAGACATCTTGGAGAGACCAGGGCAGACATCTTGGAGAGACCAGGGCAGACATCTTGGAGAGACCAGGGCAGACATCTTGGAGAGACCAGGGCAGACATCTTGGAGAGACCAGGGCAGACATCTTGGAGAGACCAGGGCAGACATCTTGGAGAGACCAGGGCAGACATCTTGGAGAGACCAGGGCAGACATCTTGGAGAGACCAGGGCAGACATCTTGGAGAGACCAGGGCAGACATCTTGGAGAGACCAGGGCAGACATCTTGGAGAGACCAGGGCAGACATCTTGGAGAGACCAGGGCAGACATCTTGGAGAGACCAGGGCAGACATCTTGGAGAGACCAGGGCAGACATCTTGGAGAGACCAGGGCAGACATCTTGGAGAGACCAGGGCAGACATCTTGGAGAGACCAGGGCAGACATCTTGGAGAGACCAGGGCAGACATCTTGGAGAGACCAGGGCAGACATCTTGGAGAGACCAGGGCAGACATCTTGGAGAGACCAGGGGCAGACATCTTGGAGAGACCAGGGGCAGACATCTTGGAGAGACCAGGGGCAGACATCTTGGAGAGACCAGGGGCAGACATCTTGGAGAGACCAGGGGCAGACATCTTGGAGAGACCAGGGCAGACATCTTGGAGAGACCAGGGCAGACATCTTGGAGAGACCAGGGGCAGACATCTTGGAGAGATGTCTCACATTGCACCAGAGGAAGTATGAGTACTATCACACACTGCACAATAGTTCTGGCATGTGCCTCCTGTTCGGCGACCCCGCTCCCATCTCTGTGTGGAGTGAGAGACAAGTGCCCAAAATTAACAATTGTAAACCGCTTTGTGACTCTGGTCTGTGAAAGGCGGTATATAAATAAACATTACTTACTTACTATCAAGTACATGTTCAAACTGATCATTAAAGCTGATAGGTCAGTTTATCCAATCAAGAGCTTGTTTCACTCTGACCATTGGTCTGGATCTGACTTATGGTTCAGAGTATATAGATATACATGGTTACACATGGTTACATACATGGTTACATACATGGTTACATACATGGTTACACATGGTTACATACATGGTTACATACATGGTTACACACATGGTTAACACATGGTTACATACATGGTTACATACATGGTTGACACATGGTTACATACGTGGTTACACACATGGTTAACACATGGTTACATACATGGTTACATACATGGTTGACACATGGTTACATACATGGTTACATACATGGTTACATACATGGTTAACACATGGTTACATACATGGTTACATACATGGTTGACACATGGTTACATACATGGTTACATACATGGTTACATACATGGTTAACACATGGTTACATACATGGTTACATACATGGTTAACACATGGTTACACATGGTTACATACATAGTTACACACATGGTTAACACATGGTTACATACATGGTTACATACATGGTTGACACATGGTTACATACGTGGTTACATACATGGTTACACAAATGGTTACACACATGGTTACATACATGTTTACATACATGGTTACACACATGGTTAACACATGGTTACATACATGGTTAACACATGGTTACATACATGGTTACATACATGTTTACATACATGGTTACACACATGGTTACATACATGTTTACATACATGGTTACACACATGGTTAACACATGGTTACATACATGGTTAACACATGGTTACATACATGGTTAACACATGGTTACATACATGTTTGCATACATGGTTAACGCATGGTTACACAAATGGTTACACACATGGTTAACACATGGTTACTTACATGTTTACATACATGGTTAACACATGGTTACTTACATGTTTACATACATGGTTAACACATGGTTACATACATGGTTACATACATGGTTAACACATGGTTACATACATGGTTAACACATGGTTACACAAATGGTTACATACATGGTTACATACATGTTTACATACATGTTTGCATACATGGTTAACACATGGTTACATACATGGTTACATACATGGTTAACACATGGTTACATACATGGTTACATACATGGTTAACACATGGTTACATACATGGTTACATACATGGTTAACACATGGTTACATACATGGTTAACACATGGTTACACAAATGGTTACATACATGGTTACATACATGGTTACATACATAGTTACATACATGTTTACATACATGGTTACACACATGGTTAACACATGGTTACATACATGGTTAACACATGGTTACATACATGGTTACATACATGTGTAGGGTATGAAATTGTAGTGTAGAGCGGCTAGTCTCCAGATCAGAGTCTCGCCGTTCTGCACAAGTGGGATCTGAGTTTTATTTTGGGCACCAGCAGAGTTTGAAAAAGTCTGCACAGATCCAACTAATCTGCCTCGAATCAGTCTCACAATCTGATAGGTTGTGAGTACGAAAATCAGCTTAAAAGATGATTTAGGTTAACGTGGGTTTATTGACTACATATGAAAATAGAAAAATATCGACGAGGAGGGGTTTGGTCACATTAAACAGAGATGTTAAACATATCACATGAATTACACACTAACGTGGCAATAGAACAGTCTTACTTTGAGCAGTCCAGATGGAGGGGTGAGGGATGAAGAAAAGGGTGAAGAGGATGAGGCCGGGCAGTCCACGTGTCCTATTGTTCGAACAGAAAGGAGACGAAAGCCAGTAGATCGAATCCCGACTTTTAATTCCGCACACACACATGCGCCTTCTAGAATAGCGGTGCGTGAGGAGACGTCCAGAGCCGGAAAAGTGGCTGATGATGGAGCAGTTCGTGGTCTCCGACAGCGGTATCGTGGGCTGTCCTCGCGGAGGTGGAGAGGCCTACGTGGGTTACAGGCACGGGCCGCGTAGGAGACACGTACCCGGTATTGTTACAGTAATTTCAGGTTTTCCAAGAGAGCGATCTCTGGGTTGTGCGTGGTTTTATTGTATTCCAAAGGAGGCGCGTCCGTGACGTCATCTTTGTGCGCCTCCCTGGACATCCTTCACAACAGACATGTTATAATGGCAAACGCAGTTCACTTTGGAGAGACCCAAGAGGGAAAATGCAGTTAGAAGTTTGTTGATTGAGTATGTTTGGCGCCCTAGGCCCGGGAGAGATGCTGTTGAGTGCGGCGCTTGCTCGCGCGCATAATCCCCCCCGGGGCCTAGGCACTGGTGACGGCAGAGGCAGTAGGCAAGCACGCTTCGATGAGAGAAGGAGGAGGTGGGGCGGCGGAGGCTTTGCAAACTTCAGAAGGCCGGGAAGTGGGAGTCTCCGGCTTTTAACTTGCTGTCCTGGTGGTTATTGGTGGATTAGATGTGGGCGTTTTGCTGGTGTAATGAGTAGAGGATGAGCAGGCTTGTAGATCTGGCAGCAGTGGCCGGGTCTACCACAGTGAACTTTCGCGAAGAGCTTCATGATTAATTCCGACATTCATAACACATGTACAGGCACACAACGCATTTACATTACTGACAATGATACACACATGTAGGGCACGTAAAGGTTATCAACACAATATCTTAGTTTCGAGTGTCCGTCTCGGGTGTGCTAGTGTCCAGTGTCCACTGGGGGGCGTCAGAACGCCGTGGGTGAGTCGTCAGCTATCCAAAGAGAGGAATGTCCCTTGGAGTGAGAGCAGACTTTGATCTCTGATCTCGCCAGGTAAAAGGGGTAAAGATGTTTAGTCCCGTGCTCGATTTATTGCTCTGGTTGACGCTTGCTATCTCTATGACCGATGATGGTTCTCTGTCCGACCCTGGTTACTCCTCAGATGTGGCTCAGGAGGGTCATTCCCCGGAAGGCATGTTTACGTATCCTGGTCCACTGGTCAGCGTCCGACTGGGTGTCCTTTAATTCACCTTACACATGGTTAACACATGGTTTCATACATTTTTATATACATAGTAACACACATGGTTACACACGTTGAATGGGACTGACCTCTGATGCTTGTCTCTCTCTGCCTCTCTCTGCCTCCCTCTGCCTCTCTCTGCCTCTCTCTGCCTCTCTCTGTCTCTCTCTGCCTCTCTCTGCCTCTCTCTGCCTCTCTCTGCCTCCCTCTGTCTCTCTCTGCCTCTCTCTGCCTCTCTCTGTCTCTCTCTGCCTCTCTCTGCCTCTCTCTGCCTCTCTCTGCCTCCCTCTGCCTCCCTCTGCCTCCCTCTGCCTCCTTCTGCCTCTCTCTGCCTCTCTCTGCCTCTCTCTGCCTCTCTCTGCCTCTCTCTGCCTCCCTCTGCCTCCTGGTGCCTCCCTCTGCCTCCCTCTGTCTCTCTCTGCCTCTCTCTGCCTCCCTCTGCCTCTCTCTGCCTCCCTCTGCCTCTCTCTGCCTCTCTCTGCCTCTCTCTGCCTCTCTCTGCCTCTCTCTGTCTCTCTCTGTCTCTCTCTGCCTCCCTCTGCCTCTCTCTGCCTCCCTCTGCCTCTCTCTGCCTCCCTCTGCCTCTCTCTGCCTCTCTCTGCCTCCCTCTGCCTCTCTCTGCCTCCCTCTGCCTCTCTCTGCCTCTCTCTGCCTCCCTCTGCCTCTCTCTGTCTCTCTCTGCCTCTCTCTGCCTCCCTCTGCCTCTCTCTGCCTCTCTCTGCCTCTTTCTGCCTCTCTCTGCCTCCCTCTGCCTCCCTCTGCCTCCCTCTGCCTCTCTCTGCCTCCCTCTGCCTCTCTCTGCCTCCCTCTGCCTCTCTCTCCTCTCTCTGCCTCTCTCTGCCTCTCTCTCCTCTCTCTGCCTCTCTCTGCCTCCATCTGCCTCTCTCTGCCTCTCTCTGCCTCCCTCTGTCTCCCTCTGCCTCTCTCTCTCCTCTCTCTGCCTCCCTCTGCCTCTCTCTGCCTCCCTCTGCCTCTCTCTCCTCTCTCTGCCTCTCTCTGCCTCCCTCTGCCTCTCTCTGCCTCTCTCTGCCTCCCTCTGCCTCTCTCTCCTCTCTCTGCCTCTCTCTGCCTCTCTCTGCCTCTCTCTGCCTCCCTCTGTCTCCCTCTGCCTCTCTCTCCTCTCTCTGCCTCTCTCTGCCTCCCTCTGCCTCTCTCTGCCTCTCTCTGCCTCTCTCTGCCTCTCTCTGCCTCCTTCTGCCTCTCTCTGCCTCTCTCTGCCTCTCTCTGCCTCCCTCTGCCTCCCTCTGTCTCTCTCTGCCTCTCTCTGCCTCCCTCTGCCTCCCTCTGCCTCTCTCTGCCTCTCTCTGCCTCCTTCTGCCTCTCTCTGTCTCTCTCTGTCTCTCTCTGCCTCTCTCTGTCTCTCTCTGCCTCTCTCTGCCTCACTCTGCCTCCTTCTGCCTCTCTCTGTCTCTCTCTGCCTCTCTCTGCCTCTCTCTGTCTCTCTCTGCCTCTCTCTGCCTCTCTCTGCCTCTCTCTGCCTCTCTGTCTCTCTCTGCCTCTCTCTGCCTCTCTCTGCCTCTCTCTGCCTCCCTCTGCCTCTCTCTGCCTCTCTCTGCCTCTCTCTGCCTCCCTCTGCCTCTCTCTGCCTCCCTCTGCCTCTCTCTGCCTCTCTCTGCCTCTCTCTGCCTCTCTCTGCCTCTCTCTGTCTCTCTCTGTCTCTCTCTGCCTCCCTCTGCCTCTCTCTGCCTCCCTCTGCCTCTCTCTGCCTCTCTCTGCCTCCCTCTGCCTCTCTCTGTCTCTCTCTGCCTCTCTCTGCCTCCCTCTGCCTCTCTCTGCCTCTCTCTGCCTCTTTCTGCCTCTCTCTGCCTCCCTCTGCCTCCCTCTGCCTCCCTCTGCCTCTCTCTCCTCTCTCTCTGCTCTCTGCCTCTCTCTGCCTCCCTCTGCCTCTCTCTGCCTCCCTCTGCCTCTCTCTGCCTCCCTCTGCCTCTCTCTCCTCTCTCTGCCTCTCTCTGCCTCTCTCTCCTCTCTCTGCCTCCCTCTGCCTCCCTCTGCCTCTCTCTGCCTCCCTCTGCCTCTCTCTCCTCTCTCTGCCTCTCTCTGCCTCCCTCTGCCTCTCTCTGCCTCTCTCTGCCTCCCTCTGCCTCTCTCTCCTCTCTCTGCCTCTCTCTGCCTCTCTCTGCCTCTCTCTGCCTCCCTCTGCCTCTCTCTGCCTCCCTCTGCCTCTCTCTGCCTCCCTCTGCCTCTCTCTCCTCTCTCTGCCTCTCTCTCCTCTCTCTGCCTCTCTCTGCCTCTCTCTGCCTCTCTCTGCCTCTCTCTGCCTCTCTCTGCCTCCCTCTGTCTCCCTCTGCCTCTCTCTCCTCTCTCTGCCTCCCTCTGCCTCCCTCTGCCTCTCTCTGCCTCCCTCTGCCTCTCTCTCCTCTCTCTGCCTCTCTCTGCCTCCCTCTGCCTCTCTCTGCCTCCCTCTGTCTCCCTCTGCCTCTCTCTCCTCTCTCTGCCTCTCTCTGCCTCCCTCTGCCTCTCTCTGCCTCTCTCTGCCTCTCTCTGCCTCTCTCTGCCTCTCTCTGCCTCCTTCTGCCTCTCTCTGCCTCTCTCTGCCTCTCTCTGCCTCCCTCTGCCTCCCTCTGTCTCTCTCTGCCTCTCTCTGCCTCCCTCTGCCTCCCTCTGCCTCCCTCTGCCTCTCTCTGCCTCTCTCTGCCTCCTTCTGCCTCTCTCTGTCTCTCTCTGTCTCTCTCTGCCTCTCTCTGTCTCTCTCTGCCTCTCTCTGCCTCACTCTGCCTCCTTCTGCCTCTCTCTGCCTCTCTCTGCCTCACTCTGCCTCCTTCTGCCTCTCTCTGCCTCTCTCTGCCTCTCTCTGCCTCTCTCTGTCTCTCTCTGCCTCTCTCTGTCTCTCTCTGCCTCTCTCTGCCTCCCTCTGTCTCTCTCTGCCTCTCTGTCTCTCTCTGCCTCTCTCTGCCTCTCTCTGCCTCTCTCTGCCTCCCTCTGCCTCTCTCTGCCTCTCTCTGTCTCTCTCTGCCTCTCTCTGCCTCCCTCTGCCTCTCTCTGCCTCTCTCTGCCTCTCTCTGCCTCTCTCTGTCTCCCTCTGCCTCTCTCTGCCTCTCTCTGTCTCTCTCTGCCTCTCTCTGCCTCTCTCTGCCTCTCTCTGCCTCTCTCTGCCTCTCTCTGCCTCTCTCTGCCTCTCTCTGCCTCCCTCTGCCTCCCTCTGCCTCCCTCTGCCTCCCTCTGCCTCTCTGCCTCTCTCTGCCTCTCTCTGTCTCTCTCTGCCTCTCTCTGCCTCTCTCTGCCTCTCTCTGCCTCTCTCTGCCTCTCTCTCCTCCCTCTGTCTCTCTCTGTCTCTCTCTGCCTCTCTCTGCCTCTCTCTGCCTCCCTCTGCCTCTCTCTGCCTCTCTCTGTCTCTCTCTGCCTCTCTCTGCCTCTCTCTGCCTCTCTCTCCTCCCTCTGCCTCTCTCTGTCTCCCTCTGTCTCTCTCTGCCTCTCTCTGCCTCTCTCTGCCTCCCTCTGCCTCTCTCTGCCTCTCTCTGCCTCTCTCTGCCTCTCTCTGCCTCTCTCTGCCTCCTCTCTGCCTCTCTCTGCCTCTCTCTGCCTCTCTCTCCTCCCTCTGCCTCTCTCTGTCTCCCTCTGTCTCTCTCTGCCTCTCTCTGCCTCTCTCTGCCTCTCTCTGCCTCCCTCTGCCTCTCTCTGCCTCCCTCTGCCTCTCTCTGCCTCTCTCTGTCTCTCTCTGCCTCTCTCTGCCTCTCTCTGCCTCTCTCTGCCTCTCTCTGCCTCCTTCTGCCTCTCTCTGCCTCTCTCTGCCTCTCTCTTTCTCCCTCTGCCTCTCTCTGCCTCCCTCTGCCTCTCTCTGCCTCTCTCTGCCTCTCTCTGCCTCCCTCTGCCTCTCTCTGCCTCTCTCTGCCTCTCTCTGCCTCTCTCTGCCTCTCTCTGCCTCTCTCTGCCTCCTTCTGCCTCTCTCTGCCTCTCTCTGCCTCTCTCTGCCTCTCTCTGCCTCCTTCTGCCTCTCTCTGCCTCTCTCTGCCTCCCTCTGTCTCTCTGCCTCTCTCTGCCTCTCTCTGTCTCTCTCTGCCTCTCTCTGCCTCTCTCTGCCTCTCTCTGCCTCTCTCTGCCTCTCTCTGCCTCTCTCTGCCTCTCTCTCCTCCCTCTGTCTCTCTCTGTCTCTCTCTGTCTCTCTCTGCCTCTCTCTGCCTCTCTCTGCCTCCTCTGCCTCTCTCTGCCTCTCTCTGTCTCTCTCTGCCTCTCTCTGCCTCTCTCTGCCTCTCTCTCCTCCCTCTGCCTCTCTCTGTCTCCCTCTGTCTCTCTCTGCCTCTCTCTGCCTCTCTCTGCCTCCCTCTGCCTCTCTCTGCCTCTCTCTGCCTCTCTCTGCCTCTCTCTGCCTCTCTCTGCCTCTCTCTGCCTCTCTCTGCCTCTCTCTGCCTCTCTCTCCTCCCTCTGCCTCTCTCTGTCTCCCTCTGTCTCTCTCTGCCTCTCTCTGCCTCTCTCTGCCTCTCTCTGCCTCCCTCTGCCTCTCTCTGCCTCCCTCTGCCTCTCTCTGCCTCTCTCTGTCTCTCTCTGCCTCTCTCTGCCTCTCTCTGCCTCTCTCTGCCTCTCTCTGCCTCCTTCTGCCTCTCTCTGCCTCTCTCTGCCTCTCTCTTTCTCCCTCTGCCTCTCTCTGCCTCCCTCTGCCTCTCTCTGCCTCTCTCTGCCTCTCTCTGCCTCCCTCTGCCTCTCTCTGCCTCTCTCTGCCTCTCTCTGCCTCTCTCTGCCTCTCTCTGCCTCTCTCTGCCTCCTTCTGCCTCTCTCTGCCTCTCTCTGCCTCTCTCTGCCTCTCTCTGCCTCCTTCTGCCTCTCTCTGCCTCTCTCTGCCTCCCTCTGTCTCTCTCTGCCTCCTTCTGCCTCTCTCTGCCTCTCTCTGCCTCTCTCTGCCTCCCTCTGTCTCTCTCTGCCTCCTTCTGCCTCTCTCTGCCTCTCTCTGCCTCTCTCTGCCTCCCTCTGCCTCTCTCTGCCTCTCTCTGCCTCCCTCTGTCTCTCTCTGCCTCCTTCTGCCTCTCTCTGCCTCTCTCTGCCTCTCTCTGCCTCCCTCTGCCTCTCTCTGCCTCTCTCTGCCTCTCTCTGCCTCTCTCTGCCTCTCTCTGCCTCTCTCTGCCTCCCTCTGCCTCTCTCTGCCTCCCTCTGCCTCTCTCTGCCTCTCTCTGCCTCTCTCTGCCTCTCTCTGCCTCCTTCTGCCTCTCTCTGCCTCTCTCTGCCTCTCTCTGCCTCTCTCTGCCTCCTTCTGCCTCTCTCTGCCTCCTTCTGCCTCTCTCTGCCTCTCTCTGCCTCCCTCTGCCTCTCTCTGCCTCCCTCTGCCTCTCTCTGCCTCTCTCTGCCTCTCTCTGCCTCCCTCTGCCTCTCTCTGCCTCTCTCTGCCTCTCTCTGCCTCTCTCTGCCTCCTTCTGCCTCTCTCTGCCTCTCTCTGCCTCTCTCTGCCTCTCTCTGCCTCCTTCTGCCTCTCTCTGCCTCCTTCTGCCTCTCTCTGCCTCTCTCTGACTCCCTCTGCCTCTCTCTGCCTCTCTCTGCCTCTCTCTCCTCCCTCTGCCTCTCTCTGTCTCCCTCTGTCTCTCTCTGCCTCTCTCTGCCTCTCTCTGCCTCTCTCTGCCTCCCTCTGCCTCTCTCTGCCTCCCTCTGCCTCTCTCTGCCTCTCTCTGTCTCTCTCTGCCTCTCTCTGCCTCTCTCTGCCTCTCTCTGCCTCTCTCTGCCTCCTTCTGCCTCTCTCTGCCTCTCTCTGCCTCTCTCTTTCTCCCTCTGCCTCTCTCTGCCTCCCTCTGCCTCTCTCTGCCTCTCTCTGCCTCTCTCTGCCTCCCTCTGCCTCTCTCTGCCTCTCTCTGCCTCTCTCTGCCTCTCTCTGCCTCTCTCTGCCTCTCTCTGCCTCTCTCTGCCTCTCTCTGCCTCCTTCTGCCTCTCTCTGCCTCTCTCTGCCTCTCTCTGCCTCTCTCTGCCTCCTTCTGCCTCTCTCTGCCTCTCTCTGCCTCCCTCTGTCTCTCTCTGCCTCCTTCTGCCTCTATCTGCCTCTATCTGCCTCTCTCTGCCTCCCTCTGTCTCTCTCTGCCTCCTTCTGCCTCTCTCTGCCTCTCTCTGCCTCTCTCTGCCTCCCTCTGCCTCTCTCTGCCTCTCTCTGCCTCCCTCTGTCTCTCTCTGCCTCCTTCTGCCTCTCTCTGCCTCCCTCTGCCTCTCTCTGCCTCCCTCTGCCTCTCTCTGCCTCTCTCTGTCTCTCTCTGCCTCTCTCTGTCTCTCTCTGCCTCTCTCTGCCTCCCTCTGCCTCTCTCTGCCTCTCTCTGCCTCTCTCTGCCTCCCTCTGCCTCTCTCTGCCTCTCTCTGTCTCTCTCTGCCTCTCTCTGTCTCTCTCTGCCTCTCTCTGCCTCTCTCTGCCTCTCTCTGTCTCTCTCTGCCTCTCTCTGCCTCTCTCTGCCTCCCTCTGCCTCTCTCTGCCTCTCTCTGCCTCTCTCTGCCTCTCTCTGCCTCTCTCTGCCTCTCTCTGCCTCTCTCTGCCTCTCTCTGCCTCTCTCTGCCTCCCTCTGCCTCTCTCTGCCTCTCTCTGCCTCTCTCTGCCTCCCTCTGCCTCTCTCTGCCTCTCTCTGCCTCCCTCTGCCTCTCTCTGCCTCTCTCTGCCTCCCTCTGTCTCTCTCTGCCTCCTTCTGCCTCTCTCTGCCTCTCTCTGCCTCTCTCTGCCTCCCTCTGCCTCTCTCTGCCTCTCTCTGCCTCTCTCTGCCTCTCTCTGCCTCTCTCTGCCTCTCTCTGCCTCTCTCTGCCTCCCTCTGCCTCTCTCTGCCTCTCTCTGCCTCTCTCTGCCTCCCTCTGCCTCTCTCTGCCTCTCTCTGCCTCCCTCTGCCTCTCTCTGCCTCTCTCTGCCTCCCTCTGTCTCTCTCTGCCTCCTTCTGCCTCTCTCTGCCTCTCTCTGCCTCTCTCTGCCTCCCTCTGCCTCTCTCTGCCTCTCTCTGTCTCTCTCTGCCTCTCTCTGCCTCTCTCTGCCTCTCTCTGCCTCCCTCTGCCTCTCTCTGCCTCTCTCTGCCTCCCTCTGCCTCTCTCTGCCTCCTTCTGCCTCCCTCTGCCTCTCTCTGCCTCTCTCTGCCTCCCTCTGCCTCTCTCTGCCTCTCTCTGCCTCTCTCTGCCTCTCTCTGCCTCTCTCTGCCTCTCTCTGCCTCTCTCTCCTCCCTCTGCCTCTCTCTGTCTCCCTCTGTCTCCCTCTGTCTCTCTCTGCCTCTCTCTGCCTCTCTCTGCCTCTCTCTGCCTCCCTCTGCCTCTCTCTGCCTCCTCTGCCTCTCTCTGCCTCTCTCTGCCTCTCTCTGCCTCTCTCTGCCTCTCTCTGCCTCTCTCTGCCTCTCTGCCTCTCTCTGCCTCTCTCTGCCTCTCTCTGCCTCTCTCTGCCTCTCTCTGCTCTCTCTCTCTGCCTCTCTCTGCCTCTCTCTGCCTCCTCTGCCTCTCTCTGCCTCTCTCTGCTCTCTCTCTGCCTCTCTCTGCCTCTCTCTGCCTCTCTCTGCCTCTCTCTGCCTCTCTCTGCCTCTCTCTGCCTCTCTCTGCCTCTCTCTGCCTCTCTCTGCCTCTCTCTGCCTCTCTCTGCCTCTCTCTGCCTCTCTCTGCCTCTCTCTGCCTCTCTCTGCCTCTCTCTGCCTCTCTCTGCCTCTCTCTGTCTCTCTCTGCCTCTCTCTGCCTCTCTCTGCCTCTCTCTGCCTCTCTCTGCCTCTCTCTGCCTCTCTCTGCCTCTCTCTGCCTCTCTCTGCCTCTCTCTGCCTCTCTCTGCCTCTCTCTGCCTCTCTCTGCCTCTCTCTGCCTCTCTCTGCCTCTCTCTGCCTCTCTCTGCCTCTCTCTCCTCCCTCTGCCTCTCTCTGTCTCCCTCTGTGCCTCTCTCTGCCTCTCTCTGCCTCTCTCTGCTCCTCTGCCTCCTCTGCCTCTCTCTGCCTCTCCTCTGCCTCTCTCTGCCTCTCTCTGCCTCTCTCTGCCTCTCTCTGCCTCTCTCTGCCTCTCTCTGCCTCTCTCTGCCTCTCTCTGCCTCTCTCTGCCTCTCTCTTTCTCCCTCTGCCTCTCTCTGCCTCCCTCTGCCTCTCTCTGCCTCTCTCTGCCTCTCTCTGCCTCCCTCTGCCTCTCTCTGCCTCTCTCTGCCTCTCTCTGCCTCTCTCTGCCTCTCTCTGCCTCTCTCTGCCTCCTTCTGCCTCTCTCTGCCTCTCTCTGCCTCTCTCTGCCTCCTTCTGCCTCTCTCTGCCTCTCTCTGCCTCCCTCTGTCTCTCTCTGCCTCCTTCTGCCTCTCTCTGCCTCTCTCTGCCTCTCTCTGCCTCCCTCTGTCTCTCTCTGCCTCCTTCTGCCTCTCTCTGCCTCTCTCTGCCTCTCTCTGCCTCCCTCTGCCTCTCTCTGCCTCTCTCTGCCTCCCTCTGTCTCTCTCTGCCTCCTTCTGCCTCTCTCTGCCTCTCTCTGCCTCTCTCTGCCTCCCTCTGCCTCTCTCTGCCTCTCTCTGCCTCTCTCTGCCTCTCTCTGCCTCTCTCTGCCTCTCTCTGCCTCTCTCTGCCTCTCTCTGCCTCCCTCTGCCTCTCTCTGCCTCCCTCTGCCTCTCTCTGCCTCTCTCTGCCTCTCTCTGCCTCCTTCTGCCTCTCTCTGCCTCTCTCTGCCTCTCTCTGCCTCTCTCTGCCTCCTTCTGCCTCTCTCTGCCTCTCTCTGACTCCCTCTGCCTCTCTCTGCCTCTCTCTGCCTCTCTCTGCCTCTCTCTGCCTCTCTCTGCCTCTCTCTGCCTCTCTCTGCCTCCCTCTGCCTCTCTCTGCCTCCCTCTGCCTCTCTCTGCCTCTCTCTGTCTCTCTCTGCCTCTCTCTGCCTCTCTCTGCCTCTCTGTCTCTCTCTGCCTCTCTCTGCCTCTCTCTGCCTCTCTCTGCCTCCCTCTGCCTCTCTCTGCCTCTCTCTGTCTCTCTCTGCCTCTCTCTGCCTCCCTCTGCCTCTCTCTGCCTCTCTCTGCCTCCCTCTGCCTCTCTCTGCCTCTCTCTGTCTCTCTCTGCCTCTCTCTGCCTCTCTCTGCCTCTCTCTGCCTCTCTCTGCCTCTCTCTGCCTCTCTCTGCCTCCCTCTGCCTCTCTCTGCCTCCCTCTGCCTCTCTCTGCCTCCCTCTGCCTCTCTCTGCCTCTCTCTGTCTCTCTCTGCCTCTCTCTGCCTCTCTCTGCCTCCCTCTGCCTCTCTCTGCCTCTCTCTGCCTCTCTCTGCCTCTCTCTGCCTCTCTCTGCCTCTCTCTGCCTCTCTCTGCCTCCCTCTGCCTCTCTCTGCCTCTCTCTGCCTCCTTCTGCCTCTCTCTGCCTCTCTCTGCCTCTCTCTGCCTCCTTCTGCCTCTCTCTGCCTCTCTCTGCCTCTCTCTGCCTCCCTCTGCCTCTCTCTGCCTCTCTCTGCCTCTCTCTGCCTCTCTCTGCCTCCTTCTGCCTCTCTCTGCCTCTCTCTGCCTCTCTCTGCCTCTCTCTGCCTCCTTCTGCCTCCCTCTGTCTCTCTCTGCCTCCTTCTGCCTCTCTCTGCCTCTCTCTGACTCCCTCTGCCTCTCTCTGCCTCTCTCTGCCTCTCTCTGCCTCTCTCTGCCTCTCTCTGCCTCTCTCTGCCTCTCTCTGCCTCCCTCTGCCTCTCTCTGCCTCTCTCTGCCTCTCTCTGCCTCTCTCTGCCTCTCTCTGCCTCTCTCTGCCTCTCTCTGCCTCCCTCTGCCTCTCTCTGCCTCCCTCTGCCTCTCTCTGCCTCTCTCTGCCTCTCTCTGCCTCTCTCTGCCTC
>OZ035839.1:37686100-37741100 GCA_964034765.1 Knipowitschia caucasica
ACTGAGGCTGTAGACCAGGACTGAGGCTGTAGACCCAGGACTGAGGCTGTAGACCCAGGACTGAGGCTGTGGACCCAGGACTGAGGCTGTAGACCCAGGACTGAGGCTGTGGACCCAGGACTGAGGCTGTAGATCCAGGACTGAGGCTGTAGACCCAGGACTGAGGCTGTAGACCCAGGACTAAGGCTGTGGACCAGGACTGAGGCTGTAGACCCAGGACTGAGGCTGTGGACCAGGACTGAGGCTGTGGACCAGGACTGAGGCTGTAGACCCAGGACTGAGGCTGTAGACCCAGGACTGAGGCTGTGGACCAGGACTGAGGCTGTGGACCAGGACTGAGGCTGTAGACCCAGGACTGAGGCTGTGGACCAGGACTGAGGCTGTAGACCCAGGACTGAGGCTGTGGACCAGGACTGAGGCTGTGGACCAGGACTGAGGCTGTAGACCCAGGACTGAGGCTGTAGACCCAGGACTGAGGCTGTGGACCAGGACTGAGGCTGTAGACCCAGGACTGAGGCTGTAGACCAGGACTGAGGCTGTGGACCCAGGACTGAGGCTGTGGACCAGGACTGAGGCTGTAGACCCAGGACTGAGGCTGTGGACCCAGGACTGAGGCTGTGGACCCTAACCCTAACCCCGACCTGGGACCAATTGCTGGTGTTGTGTGATGCTGTGTGTTGTTGTGTGTTGTTGTATTGTTGTTGTGTGTTGTTGTGTTGTTGTGTTGTTGTACTGTTGTTGTGTGTTGTTGTGTTGATGTTGTGTGTTGTTGTGCTGATGTTGTATTGTTGTTGTGTTGATGTTGTGTGTTGTTGTGCTGATGTTGTGTGTTGTTGTGTTGATGTTGTGTGTTGTTGTGTTGATGTTGTGTGTTGATGTGTGTGTTGTTGTGCTGATGTTGTGTGTTGTTGTGCTGATGTTGTATTGTTGTTGTGCTGATGTTGTGTGTTGTTGTGTTGATGTTGTGTGATGTTGTGTTGATGTTGTGTGTTGTTGTGCTGATATTGTGTGTTGTTGTGTTGATGTTGTGTGTTGTTGTGCTGATGTTGTGTGTTGTTGTGCTGATGTTGTATTGTTGTTGTGCTGATGTTGTGTGTTGTTGTGTTGATGTTGTGCTGATGTTGTATTGTTGTTGTGCTGATGTTGTGTGTTGTTGTGCTCATGTTGTGTGTTGTTGTGCTGATGTTGTATTGTTGTTGTGTGTTGTTGTGTTGATGTTGTGTGTTGTTGTATTGTTGTTGTGTGTTGTTGTGCTGACGTTGTGTGTTGTTGTATTGTTGTTGTGTGTTGATGTGTTGTTGTATTGTTGTTGTGTGTTGTTGTATTGTTGTTGTGTGTTGTTGTGTTGATGTTGTGTGTTGTTGTATTGTTGTTGTGTGTTGTTTTGTTGATGTTGTGTGTTGTTGTGCTGATGTTGTGTGTTGTTGTATTGTTGTTGTGTGTTGTTGTGTTGATGTTGTGTGTTGTTGTGTTGATGTTGTGTGTTGTTGTGCTGATGTTGTGTGTTGTTGTGTTGATGTTGTGTGTTGTTGTATTGTTGTTGTGTGTTGTTGTGTTGATGTGTTGTTGTATTGTTGTTGTGTGTTGTTGTATTGTTGTTGTGTGTTGTTGTGCTGATGTTGTGTGTTGTTGTGTTGATGTTGTGTGTTGTTGTATTGTTGTTGTGTGTTGTTGTGTTGATGTGTTGTTGTATTGTTGTTGTGTGTTGTTGTGTGTTGTTGTATTGTTGTTGTGTGTTCATGTGTTGTTGTATTGTTGTGTTGATGTTGTGTGTTGTTGTATTGTTGTTGTGTGTTGTTGTGTTGTGTGTTGTTGTGCTGATGTTTTTTGTTGTTGTATTGTTGTTGTGTGTTGTTGTGTTGATGTTGTGTGTTGTTGTGTTGATGTTGTGTGTTGTTGTGCTGATGTTGTGTGTTGTTGTGTTAATGTTGTTTGTTGTTGTGTGTTGTTGTATTGTTGTTGTGTGTTGTTGTGTTGATGTTGTGTGTTGTTGTGTTGATGTTGTTTGTTGTTGTGTGTTGTTGTGCTGATGTTCTGTGTTGTTGTGTGTTGTTGTATTGTTGTTGTGTGTTGATGTGTTGTTGTATTGTTGTTGTGTGTTGTTGTGCTGATGTTGTGTGTTGTTGTGTGTTGTTGTATTGTTGTTGTGTGTTGTTGTGCTGATGTTGTGTGTTGTTGTTGTGTGTTGTTTTGCTGATGTTGTGTGTTGTTGTGTTGATGTTGTGTGTTGTTGTGTTGTGTGTTGTTGTGTTGATGTGTTGTATTGTTGTTGTGTGTTGTTGTGTTGATGTTGTGTGTTGTTGTGTTGATGTTGTTTGTTGTTGTGTGTTGTTGTGCTGATGTTCTGTGTTGTTGTGTGTTGTTGTATTGTTGTTGTGTGTTGATGTGTTGTTGTATTGTTGTTGTGTGTTGTTGTATTGTTGTTGTGTGTTGTTGTGTTGATGTTGTGTGTTGTTGTATTGTTGTTGTGTGTTGTTGTGTTGATGTTGTGTGTTGTTGTGCTGATGTTGTGTGTTGTTGTATTGTTGTTGTGTGTTGTTGTGTTGATGTTGTGTGTTGTTGTGTTGATGTTGTGTGTTGTTTTGCTGATGTTGTGTGTTGTTGTGTTGATGTTGTGCTGATGTTGTGTGTTGTTGTGCTGATGTTGTGTGTTGTTGTGCTGATGTTGTGTGTTGTTGTGTTGATGTTGTGTGATGTTGTGTTGATGTTGTGTGTTGTTGTGCTGATGTTGTGCTGATGTTGTGTGTTGTTGTGCTGATGCTGTGTGTTGTTGTGCTGATGTTGTGTGTTGTTGTGCTGATGTTGTGTGTTGTTGTGCTGATGTTGTGTGTTGTTGTGCTGATGTTGTGTGATGTTGTGCTGATGTTGTGTGTTGTTGTGCTGATGTTGTGTTGATGTGTGTTGTGTGTGTTGTGTGTTGTTGTGTGTTGTTGTGCTGATGTTGTGTGTTGTTGTGCTGATGTTGTGTGTTGTTGTGCTGATGTTGTGTGTTGTTGTGCTGATGTTGTGTGATGTTGTGCTGATGTTGTGCTGATGTTGTGTGTTGTTGTGCTGATGTTGTGTGTTGTTGTGCTGATGTTGTGTGTTGTTGTGCTGATGTTGTGTGTTGTTGTGCTGATGTTGTGTGTTGTTGTGCTGATGTTGTGTGATGTTGTGCTGATGTTGTGTGTTGTTGTGCTGATGTTGTGTTGATGTTGTGCTGATGTTGTGTGTTGTTGTGCTGATGTTGTGTGTTGTTGTGCTGATGTTGTGTGTTGTTGTGCTGATGTTGTGTGTTGTTGTGCTGATGTTGTGTGATGTTGTGCTGATGTTGTGCTGATGTTGTGTGTTGTTGTGCTGATGTTGTGTGTTGTTGTGCTGATGTTGTGTGTTGTTGTGCTGATGTTGTGTGTTGTTGTGCTGATGTTGTGTGTTGTTGTGCTGATGTTGTGTGATGTTGTGCTGATGTTGTGTGTTGTTGTGCTGATGTTGTGTTGATGTTGTGCTGATGTTGTGTGTTGTTGTGCTGATGTTGTGTGTTGTTGTGCTGATGTTGTGTGTTGTTGTGCTGATGTTGTGTGTTGTTGTGTTGATGTTGTGCTGATGTTGTGTGTTGTTGTGTTGATGTTGTGCTGATGTTGTGTGTTGTTGTGCTGATGTTGTGTGTTGTTGTGCTGATGTTGTGTGTTGTTGTGCTGATGTTGTGTGATGTTGTGCTGATGTTGTGTGTTGTTGTGCTGATGTTGTGTGTTGTTGTGCTGATGTTGTGTGTTGTTGTGCTGATGTTGTGTGTTGTTGTGCTGATGTTGTGTGTTGTTGTGCTGATGTTGTGTGTTGTTGTGCTGATGTTGTGTGTTGTTGTGCTGATGTTGTGTGTTGTTGTGTTGATGTTGTGTGTTGTTGTATTGTTGTTGTGTGTTGTTGTGTTGATGTTGTGTGTTGTTGTGCTGATGTTGTGTGTTGTTGTATTATTGTTGTGTGTTGTTGTGCTGATGTTGTGTGTTGTTGTATTGTTGTTGTGTGTTGTTGTGCTGATGTTGTGTGTTGTTGTATTGATGTTGTGTGTTGTTGTATTGTTGTTGTGTGTTGTTGTGTTGATGTGTTGTTGTATTGTTGTTGTGTGTTGTTGTGTTGATGTTGTGTGTTGTTGTGTTGATGTTGTGTGTTGTTGTATTGTTGTTGTGTGTTGTTGTGCTGATGTTGTGTGTTGTTGTGTGTTGTTGTATTGTTGTTGTGTGTTGATGTGTTGTTGTATTGTTGTTGTGTGTTGTTGTATTGTTGTTGTGTGTTGTTGTATTGTTGTATTGTTGTTGTGTGTTGATGTGTTGTTGTATTGTTGTTGTATTGTTGTTGTGTGTTGATGTATTGTTGTTGTGTGTTGTTGTTGTGTGTTGTTGTGTTGATGTTGTGTGTTGTTGTGCTGATGTTGTGTGTTGTTGTGTGTTGTTGTATTGTTGTTGTATTGTTGTTGTGTGTTGTTGTGCTGATGTTGTGTGTTGTTGTGCTGATGTTGTGTGTTGTTGTGCTGATGTTGTGTGTTGTTGTGCTGATGTTGTGTGTTGTTGTGCTGATGTTGTGTGATGTTGTGCTGATGTTGTGTGTTGTTGTGCTGATGTTGTGTTGATGTTGTGCTGATGTTGTGTGTTGTTGTGCTGATGTTGTGTGTTGTTGTGCTGATGTTGTGTGTTGTTGTGCTGATGTTGTGTGTTGTTGTGCTGATGTTGTGTGATGTTGTGCTGATGTTGTGCTGATGTTGTGTGTTGTTGTGCTGATGTTGTGTGTTGTTGTGTTGATGTTGTGTGTTGTTGTGCTGATGTTGTGTGTTGTTGTGTGTTGTTGTATTGTTGTTGTATTGTTGTTGTGTGTTGTTGTGCTGATGTTGTGTGTTGTTGTGCTGATGTTGTGTGTTGTTGTGCTGATGTTGTGTGTTGTTGTGCTGATGTTGTGTGTTGTTGTGCTGATGTTGTGTGATGTTGTGCTGATGTTGTGTGTTGTTGTGCTGATGTTGTGTTGATGTTGTGCTGATGTTGTGTGTTGTTGTGCTGATGTTGTGTGTTGTTGTGCTGATGTTGTGTGTTGTTGTGCTGATGTTGTGTGTTGTTGTGCTGATGTTGTGTGATGTTGTGCTGATGTTGTGCTGATGTTGTGTGTTGTTGTGTTGATGTTGTGTGTTGTTGTATTGTTGTTGTGTGTTGTTGTGTTGATGTTGTGTGTTGTTGTGCTGATGTTGTGTGTTGTTGTATTGTTGTTGTGTGTTGTTGTGCTGATGTTGTGTGTTGTTGTATTGTTGTTGTGTGTTGTTGTGCTGATGTTGTGTGTTGTTGTATTGATGTTGTGTGTTGTTGTATTGTTGTTGTGTGTTGTTGTGTTGATGTGTTGTTGTATTGTTGTTGTGTGTTGTTGTGTTGATGTTGTGTGTTGTTGTGTTGATGTTGTGTGTTGTTGTATTGTTGTTGTTGTGTGTTGTTGTGCTGATGTTGTGTGTTGTTGTGTGTTGTTGTATTGTTGTTGTGTGTTGATGTGTTGTTGTATTGTTGTTGTGTGCTGTTGTATTGTTGTTGTGTGTTGTTGTATTGTTGTTGTATTGTTGTTGTGTGTTGATGTGTTGTTGTATTGTTGTTGTGTGTTGATGTATTGTTGTTGTGTGTTGTTGTTGTGTGTTGTTGTGTGTTGTTGTGCTGATGTTGTGTGTTGTTGTGTGTTGTTGTATTGTTGTTGTGTGTTGTTGTGTGTTGTTGTGCTGATGTTGTGTGTTGTTGTGCTGATGTTGTGTGTTGTTGTGCTGATGTTGTGTGTTGTTGTGCTGATGTTGTGTGTTGTTGTGCTGATGTTGTGTTGATGTTGTGCTGATGTTGTGTGTTGTTGTGCTGATGTTGTGTGTTGTTGTGCTGATGTTGTGTGTTGTTGTGCTGATGTTGTGTGTTGTTGTGCTGATGTTGTGTGATGTTGTGCTGATGTTGTGCTGATGTTGTGTGTTGTTGTGCTGATGTTGTGTGTTGTTGTGCTGATGTTGTGTGTTGTTGTGCTGATGTTGTGTGTTGTTGTACTGATGTTGTGTGATGTTGTGCTGATTTTGTGTGTTGTTGTGCTGATGTTGTGTTGATGTTGTGCTGATGTTGTGTGTTGTTGTGCTGATGTTGTGTGTTGTTGTGCTGATGTTGTGTGTTGTTGTGCTGATGTTGTGTGTTGTTGTGTTGATGTTGTGCTGATGTTGTGTGTTGTTGTGTTGATGTTGTGATGATGTTGTGTGTTGTTGTGCTGATGTTGTGTGTTGTTGTGCTGATGTTGTGTGTTGTTGTGCTGATGTTGTGTGATGTTGTGCTGATGTTGTGTGTTGTTGTGCTGATGTTGTGTGTTGTTGTGCTGATGTTGTGTGTTGTTGTGCTGATGTTGTGTGTTGTTGTGCTGATGTTGTGTGTTGTTGTGCTGATGTTGTGTGTTGTGCTGATGTTGTGTGTTGTTGTGTTGATGTTGTGTGTTGTTGTATTGTTGTTGTGTGTTGTTGTGTTGATGTTGTGTGTTGTTGTGCTGATGTTGTGTGTTGTTGTATTGTTGTTGTGTGTTGTTGTGCTGATGTTGTGTGTTGTTGTATTGTTGTTGTGTGTTGTTGTGCTGATGTTGTGTGTTGTTGTATTGATGTTGTGTGTTGTTGTATTGTTGTTGTGTGTTGTTGTGTTGATGTGTTGTTGTATTGTTGTTGTGTGTTGTTGTGTTGATGTTGTGTGTTGTTGTGTTGATGTTGTGTGTTGTTGTATTGTTGTTGTGTGTTGTTGTGCTGATGTTGTGTGTTGTTGTGTGTTGTTGTATTGTTGTTGTGTGTTGATGTGTTGTTGTATTGTTGTTGTGTGTTGTTGTATTGTTGTTGTGTGTTGTTGTATTGTTGTTGTATTGTTGTTGTGTGTTGATGTGTTGTTGTATTGTTGTTGTATTGTTGTTGTGTGTTGATGTATTGTTGTTGTGTGTTGTTGTTGTGTGTTGTTGTGTTGATGTTGTGTGTTGTTGTGCTGATGTTGTGTGTTGTTGTGTGTTGTTGTATTGTTGTTGTATTGTTGTTGTGTGTTGTTGTGCTGATGTTGTGTGTTGTTGTGTTGATGTTGTGTGTTGTTGTATTGTTGTTGTGTGTTGTTGTGTTGTTGTGCTGATGTTGTGTGTTGTTGTGCTGATGTTGTGTGTTGTTGTGTGTTGTTGTATTGTTGTTGTATTGTTGTTGTGTGTTGTTGTGCTGATGTTGTGTGTTGTTGTGCTGATGTTGTGTGTTGTTGTGCTGATGTTGTGTGTTGTTGTGCTGATGTTGTGTGATGTTGTGCTGATGTTGTGTGTTGTTGTGCTGATGTTGTGTTGATGTTGTGCTGATGTTGTGTGTTGTTGTGCTGATGTTGTGTGTTGTTGTGCTGATGTTGTGTGTTGTTGTGCTGATGTTGTGTGTTGTTGTGTTGATGTTGTGCTGATGTTGTGTGTTGTTGTGTTGATGTTGTGCTGATGTTGTGTGTTGTTGTGCTGATGTTGTGTGTTGTTGTGCTGATGTTGTGTGTTGTTGTGTTGATGTTGTGTGTTGTTGTGCTGATGTTGTGTGTTGTTGTGCTGATGTTGTGTGTTGTTGTGCTGATGTTGTGTGTTTTTGTGTTGATGTTGTGTGTTGTTGTATTGTTGTTGTGTGTTGTTTTGTTGATGTTGTGTGTTGTTGTGCTGATGTTGTGTGTTGTTGTTTGTTGTTGTGTGTTGTTGTGCTGATGTTGTGTGTTGTTGTATTGTTGTTGTGTGTTGTTGTGCTGATGTTGTGTGTTGTTGTATTGATGTTGTGTGTTGTTGTATTGTTGTTTGTGTGTTGTTGTGTTGATGTGTTGTTGTATTGTTGTTGTGTGTTGTTGTGTTGATATTGTGTGTTGTTGTGTTGATGTTGTGTGTTGTTGTATTGTTGTTGTGTGTTGTTGTGTGATGTTGCGTGTTGTTGTGTGTTGTTGTATGTTGTTGTGTGTTGATGTGTTGTTGTATTGTTGTTGTGTGTTGTGTGTGTTGTTGTTGTGTGTTGTTGTTGTGTTGTTGTATTGTTGTTGTGTGTTGTGTGTTGTTGTGTTGTTGTTGTATTGTTGTTGTGTGTTGTTGTATTGTTGTTGTGTGTTGTTGTTGTTGTGTGTTGTTGTGTTGTGTTGTTGTGTTGTTGTGTGTTGTTGTGTGTTGTTGTGTGTTGTTGTATTGTTGTTGTATTGTGTTGTGTGTTGTTGTGCTGATGTTGTGTGTTGTTGTGCTGATGTTGTGTGTTGTTGTGCTGATGTTGTGTGTTGTTGTGCTGATGTTGTGTGTTGTTGTGCTGATGTTGTGTGTTGTTGTGCTGATGTTGTGTGATGTTGTGCTGATGTTGTGTGTTGTTGTGCTGATGTTGTGTTGATGTTGTGCTGATGTTGTGTGTTGTTGTGCTGATGTTGTGTTGTGTTGTGCTGATGTTGTGTGTTGTTGTGCTGATGTTGTGTTGTTGTGCTGATGTTGTGTGTTGTTGTGCTGATGTTGTGTTGTTGTGCTGATGTTGTGCTGTGTTGTGTGTTGTTGTGTGTGTTTGTGCTTGTTGTGTGTTGTTGTGTGTTGTTGTGCTGATGTTGTGTGTTGTTGTGTGATGTTGTGTGTTGTTGTGCTGATGTTGTGTGTTGTTGTGTTGATGTTGTGTGTTGTTGTGCTGATGTTGTGTGTTGTTGTGTGTTGTTGTTTGTTGTGTATTGATGTTGTGTGTGTTGTTGTGCTGATGTTGTGTGTTGTTGTGCTGATGTTGTTGTTGTGCTGTGTTGTGTGTTGTTGTGCTGATGTTGTGTGTTGTTGTGCTGATGTTGTGTGTTGTTGTGCTGATGTTGTGCTGATGTTGTGTGTTGTTGTGCTGATGTTGTGTTGATGTTGTGCTGATGTGTTGTGTTGTTGTGTGATGTTGTGTGTTGTTGTGCTGATGTTGTGTGTTGTTGTGCTGATGTTGTGTGTTGTTGTGCTGATGTTGTGTGATGTTGTGCTGATGTTGTGCTGTGTTGTGTGTTGTTGTGTTGATGTTGTGTGTTGTTGTATTGTTGTTGTGTGTTGTTGTGTTGATGTTGTGTGTTGTTGTGCTGATGTTGTGTGTTGTTGTATTGTTGTTGTGTGTTGTTGTGCTGATGTTGTGTGTTGTTGTATTGTTGTTGTGTGTTGTTGTGCTGATTTTGTGTGTTGTTGTATTGATGTTGTGTGTTGTTGTATTGTGTGTTGTGTGTTGTTGTGTTGATGTGTTGTTGTATTGTTGTTGTGTGTTGTTGTGTTGATGTTGTGTGTTGTTGTGTTGATGTTGTGTGTTGTTGTATTGTTGTTGTGTGTTGTTGTGCTGATGTTGTGTGTTGTTGTGTGTTGTTGTATTGTTGTTGTGTGTTGATGTGTTGTTGTATTGTTGTTGTGTGTTGTTGTATTGTTGTTGTGTGTTGTTGTATTGTTGTTGTATTGTTGTTGTGTGTTGATGTGTTGTTGTATTGTTGTTGTATTGTTGTTGTGTGTTGATGTATTGTTGTTGTGTGTTGTGTTGTGTGTTGTTGTGTTGATGTTGTGTTGTTGTGTGTGTTGTGCTGTGTTGTGTGTTGTTGTGTGTTGTTGTATTGTTGTGTGTATTGTTGTTGTGTGTTGTTGTGCTGATTGTTGTGTGTTGTTGTGCTGATGTTGTGTGTTGTTGTGCTGATGTTGTGTGTTGTTGTGCTGATGTTGGTGTGTTGTTGTGCTGATGTTGTGTGTTGTTGTGCTGATGTTGTGTGTTGTTGTGCTGATGTTGTGTGATGTTGTGCTGATGTTGTGTGTTGTTGTGTTGATGTTGTGTTGATGTTGTGCTGATGTTGTGTGTTGTTGTGCTGATGTTGTGTGTTGTTGTGCTGATGTTGTGTGTTGTTGTGCTGATGTTGTGTGTTGTTGTGCTGATGTTGTGTGATGTTGTGCTGATGTTGTGTGATGTTGTGTGTTGTTGTGTTGATTGTTGATGTTGTGTGTTGTTGTATTGTGTTGTGTGTTTTGTGTTGATGTTGTGTGTTGTTGTGCTGATGTTGTGTGTTGTTGTATTGTTGTTGTGTGTTGTTGTGCTGATTGTTGTGTGTTTGTATTGTTGTTGTGTGTTGTTGTGCTGATTTTGTGTGTTGTTGTATTGATGTTGTGTGTTGTTGATTGTTGTTGTGTGTTGTTGTGTTGATGTGTTGTTGTATTGTTGTTGTGTGTTGTTTGTGTGATGTTGTGTGTTGTTGTGTTGATGTTGTGTGTGTTGTATTGTTGTTGTGTGTTGTTGTGCTGATGTTGTGTGTTGTTGTGTGTGTTGTTGTATTGTTGTTGTGTGTTGATGTGTTGTTGTATTGTTGTTGTGTGTTGTTGTATTGTTGTTGTGTGTTGTTGTATTGTTGTTGTATTGTTGTTGTGTGTTGATGTGTTGTTGTATTGTTGTTGTATTGTTGTTGTGTGTTGATGTATTGTTGTGTGTGTGTTGTGTGGTTGTTGTGTGTTGTTTGTGTTGATGTTGTGTGTGTGTTGTTGTGCTGATGTGATGTGTTGTGTGTTGTTGTGTGTTGTTGTATGTGTGTTGTTGTGTTGTTGATTTGTGTGTTGTTGTGCTGATGTTGTGTGTGTTGTTGTGCTGATGTTGTGTGTTGTTGTGCTGATGTTGTGTGTGTTGTTGTGCTGATGTTGTGTGTTGTTGTGCTGATGTTTGTGTGTTGTTGTGCTGATGTGTGTGTTGTGATGTTTGTGCTGATGTCTGATGTGTTGTGTGTTGTTGTGCTGATGTTGTGTGTTGTTGTGTGTGATGTTGTGTGTTGTTGTTGCTGATGTTGTGTGTTGTTGTGCTGATGTGGTGTGTGTTGTTGTGCTGATGTTGTGTGTGTTGTTGTGCTGATGTTGTGTGATGTTGTGTTGTTGTGTGATGTTGTGTGTTGTTGTGTCTGATGTTGTGTGTTGTTGTGCTGATGTTGTGTGTTTGTTGTGCTGATGTTGTGTGTTGTTGTGCTGATGTTGTGTTGTTGTGCTGATGTTGTGTGATGTTGTGCTGATGTTGTGTGTTGTTGTGCTGATGTTGTGTGTGTTGTTGTGCTGATGTGTGTGTGTTGTTGTGCTGATGTTGTGTGTTGTTGTGCTGATGTTGTGTTGTGTTGATGTTGTGCTGATGTTGTGTGTTGTTGTGTAGATGTCTGTGTGTGTTGTTGTGTAGATGCCTGTGTCTGTTGTTGTGTGGATGTCTGTGTGTGTTGTTGTGTAGATGCCTGTGTCTGTTGTTGTGTAGATGTCTGTGTGTGTTGTTGTGTAGATGTATGTGTGTGTTGTTGTGTAGATGCCTGTGTGTGTTTTTGTGTGGATATCTGTGTGTGTTGTTGTGTGGGTGTTTGTGTGTGTTGTTGTATTGATGTCTGTGTGTGTTGTTGTGTAGGTGTCTGTGTGTGTTGTTGTGTTGATGCCTGTGTGTGTTGTTGTGTAGATGTCTGTGTGTGTTGTTGTGTGGATGTCTGTGTGTGTTGTTGTGTAGATGCCTGTGTGTGTTGTTGTGTAAATGTCTGTGTGTTTTGTTGTGTAGATGCCTGTGTGTGTTGTTGTATTGATGTCTGTGTGTGTTGTTGTGTAGGTGTCTGTGTGAGTTGTTGTGTGGATGTCTGTGTGTGTTGTTGTGTAGATGTCTGTGTGTGTTGTTGTGTGGATGTCTGTGTGTGTTGTTGTGTGGGTGTCTGTGTGTGTTGTTGTGTGCATGTCTGTGTGTGTTGCTGTGTAGATGTATGTGTGTGTTGTTGTGTGGATGTCTGTGTGTGTTGTTGTGTGGACGTCTGTATGTGTTGTTGTGTTGATGTCAGTGTGTGTTGTTGTGTCGACGTCTGTGTGTGTTGTTGTGTGGATATCTGTGTGTGTTGTTGTGTTCATGTCTGTGTGTTGTTGTGTGGATGTATGTGTGTGTTGTTGTGTGGATGTCTGTGTGTGTTGTTTTGTAGATGCCTGTGTGTGTTGTTGTGTGGATGTCTGTGTGTGTTGTTGTGTGGATGTCTGTTTGTGTTGTTGTGTGGATGTCTGTGTGTGTTGTTGTGTAGATGTCTGTGTGTGTTGTTGTGTGGATGTCTGTGTGTGTTGTTGTGTGGATGTCTGTGTGTGTTGTTGTGTGGATGTCTGTGTGTGTTGTTGTGTGGATGTCTGTGTGTGTTGTTGTGTAGATGTCTGTGTGTGTTGTTGTGTAGATGTATGTGTGTTGTTGTGTGGATGTCTGTGTGTGTTGTTGTGTAGATGTCTGTGTTGTGTGTTGTTGTGTGGATGTCTGTGTGTGTTGTTGTGTCGGATGTTTGTGTGTGTGTTGTTGTGTTGATGCTGTGTGTGTTGTTGTGTGGATGTCTGTCTGTGTTGTTGTGTGGATGTTGTGTGTGTTGTTGTGTGGATGTTGTGTGTGTTGTGTGTGTGGATGTCTGTGTGTGTTGTTGTGTGATGTCTGTGTGTGTTGTTGTGTGGATGTCTGTGTGTGTTGTTGTGTGGATGTCTGTGTGTGTTGTTGTGTAGATGTCTGTTGTGTGTTGTTGTGTGGATGCTGTGTGTGTTGTTGTGTGGATGCCTGTGTGTGTTGTTGTGTAGATGTTTTTGTGTGTTGTTGTGTTGCTGTCTGTGTGTGTTGTTGTGTGGATGTCTGTGTGTGTTGTTGTGTAGATGCCTGTGTGTGTTGTTGTGTAGATGTCTGTGTGTGTTGTTGTGTGGATGTCTGTGTGTGTTGTTGTGTGGATGTCTGTGTGTGTTGTTGTGTAGGTGCCTGTGTGTTGTTGTGTGGATGTCTGTGTGTGTTGTTGTGTAGATGTCTGTGTGTGTTGTTGTGTGGATGTCTGTGTGTGTTGTTGTGTAGATGTCTGTGTGTGTTGTTGTGTAGATGTCTGTGTGTTGTTGTGTAGATGCCTGTGTGTGTTGTTGTGTGGATGTCTGTGTGTGTTGTTGTGTAGATGCCTGTGTGTGTTGTTGTGTGGATGTCTGTGTGTGTTGTTGTGTAGATGCCTGTGTGTGTTGTTGTGTGGATGTCTGTGTGTGTTGTTTTGTAGATGCCTGTGTGTGTTGTTGTGTGGATGTCTGTGTGTGTTTTGTGTGGATGTCTGTGTGTGTTGTTGTGTAGATGTCTGTGTGTGTTGTTGTGTAGATGTCTGTGTGTGTTGTTGTGTAGATGTCTGTGTGTGTTGTTGTTGTGTGGATGTCTGTGTGTGTTGTTGTGTTGATGTCTGTGTGTGTTGTTGTGTGGATGTCTGTGTGTGTTGTTGTGTGGATGTCTGTGTGTGTGTTGTTGTGTTGATGTCTGTGTGTGTTGTTGTGTGGATGTCTGTGTGTGTTGTTGTGTGGATGTCTGTGTGTGTTGTTGTGTGGATGTCTGTGTGTGTTGTTGTGTGATGTCTGTGTGTGTGTGTTGTGTGATGTGTTGTGTGTGTTGTTGTGTGGATGTATGTGTGTGTTGTTGTGTAGATGCTGTGTGTGTTGTTGTGTGTGATGTCTGTGTGTGTTGTTGTGTAGATGTCTGTTGTGTGTTGTTGTGTGGATGTCTGTGTGTGTTGTTGTGTAGATGTCTGTGTGTGTTGTTGTGTAGATGTCTGTTTGTGTTGTTGTGTGGATGTCTGTGTGTGTTGTTTTGTAGATGCCTGTGTGTGTTGTTGTGTGGATGTCTGTGTGTGTTGTTGTGTGGATGTCTGTGTGTGTTGTTGTGTGGATGTCTGTGTGTGTTGTTGTGTGGATGTCTGTGTGTGTTGTTGTGTAGATGTCTGTTTGTGTTGTTGTGTGGATGCCTGTGTGTGTTGTTGTGTGGATGCCTGTGTGTGTTGTTGTGTAGATGTTTGTGTGTGTTGTTGTGTTGCTGTCTGTGTGTGTTGTTGTTGTGGATGTCTGTGTGTGTTGTTGTGTAGATGCCTGTGTGTGTGTTGTTGTGTAGATGTCTTGTGTGTGTTGTTGTGTGGATGTCTGTGTGTGTTGTTGTGTGGATGTCTGTGTGTGTTTGTGTGTGGTGCTGTGTGTTGTTGTGTGGATGTCTGTGTGTGTGTTGTGTGTGTGATGTGTGTGTGTGTTGTTGTGTGGATGTCTGTGTGTGTTGTTGTGTGTAGATGTCTGTGTGTGTTGTTGTGTAGATGTCTGTGTGTGTTGTTGTGTGATGTCTGTGTGTGTTGTTGTGTGGATGTCTGTGTGTGTTGTGTGTGTGTTGATGTTGTGTGTGTGTGTTGTGTGGATGTCTGTGTGTGTTGTTGTGTAGATGCCTGTGTGTGTTGTTGTGTGGATGTCTGTGTGTGTTGTTTTGTAGATGCCTGTGTGTGTTGTTGTGTGGATGTCTGTGTGTGTTATTGTGTGGATGTCTGTTTGTGTTGTTGTGTAGATGTCTGTGTGTGTTGTTGTGTAGATGTCTGTGTGTGTTGTTGTGTAGATGTCTGTTTGTGTTGTTGTGTGGATGTCTTTGTGTGTTGTTGTGTTGATGTCTGTGTGTGTTCTTGTGTGGATGTCTGTGTGTGTTGTTGTGTGGATGTCTGTGTGTGTTGTTGTGTTGATGTCGTGTGTGTGTTGTTGTGTGGATGTCTGTGTGTGTTGTTGTGTGGATGTCTGTGTGTGTTGTTGTGTGGATGTCTGTGTGTGTTGTTGTGTCGATGTCTGTGTGTGTTGTTGTGTTGATGTCTGTGTGTGTTGTTGTGTGGATGTATGTGTGTGTTGTTGTGTAGATGCCTGTGTGTGTTGTTGTGTGGATGTCTGTGTGTGTTGTTGTGTAGATGTCTGTTTGTGTTGTTGTGTGGATGTCTGTGTGTGTTGTTGTGTAGATGTCTGTGTGTGTTGTTGTGTAGATGTCTGTTTGTGTTGTTGTGTGGATGTCTGTGTGTGTTGTTTTGTAGATGCCTGTGTGTGTTGTTGTGTGGATGTCTGTGTGTGTTGTTGTGTGGATGTCTGTGTGTGTTATTGTCTGGATGTCTGTGTGTGTTGTTGTGTTGCTGTCTGTGTGTGTTGTTGTGTGGATGTCTGTGTGTGTTGTTGTGTGGATGTCTGTGTGTGTTGTTGTGTGGATGTCTGTGTGTGTTGTTGTGTGGATGTCTGTGTGTGTTGTTGTGTAGATGTATGTGTGTGTTGTTGTGTGGATGTCTGTTTGTGTTGTTGTGTGGATGTCTGTGTGTGTTGTTGTGTTGATGTCTGTGTGTGTTGTTGTGTAGATGCCTGTGTGTGTTGTTGTGTGGATGTCTGTGTGTGTTGTTGTGTGGATGTCTGTGTGTGTTGTTGTGTTGATGTCTGTGTGTGTTGTTGTGTTGATGTCTGTGTGTTGTTGTGTGGATGTCTGTGTGTGTTGTTGTGTGGATGTTTGTGTGTGTTGTTGTGTGGATGTCTATGTGTGTTGTTGTGTAGATGTCTGTTTGTGTTGTTGTGTGGATGTCTGTGTGTGTTGTTGTGTAGATGTGTGTGTGTGTGTTGTTGTGTAGATGCCTGTGTGTTGTTGTGTAGATGTCTGTTTGTGTTGTTGTGTGGATGTCTGTGTGTGTTGTTGTGTAGATGTGTGTGTGTGTGTTGTTGTGTAGATGCCTGTGTGTTGTTGTGTAGATGTATGTGTGTGTTGTTGTGTGGATGTCTGTGTGTGTTGTTGTGTAGATGTCTGTGTCTGTTGTTGTGTAGATGTCTGTGTGTGTTGTTGTGTAGATGTCTGTGTGTGTTGTTGTGTAGATGTCTGTGTGTGTTGTTGTGTAGATGCCTGTGTCTGTTGTTGTGTAGATGTCTGTGTGTGTTGGTGTGTTGATGTCTGTGTGTGTTGTTGTGTGGATGTCTGTGTGTGTTGTTGTGTAGATGTCTGTGTCTGTTGTTGTGTAGATGTCTGTGTGTGTTGTTGTGTAGATGTCTGTGTGTGTTGTTGTGTAGATGTCTGTGTGTGTTGTTGTGTAGATGCCTGTGTCTGTTGTTGTGTAGATGTCTTTGTGTGTTGTTGTGTAGATGTATGTGTGTGTTGTTGTGTGGATGTCTGTGTGTGTTGTTGTGTAGATGCCTGTGTCTGTTTTTGTGTAGATGTCTGTGTGTGTTGTTGTGTAGATGTCTGTGTGTGTTGTTGTGTAGATGCCTGTGTCTGTTGTTGTGTAGATGTCTGTGTCTGTTGTTGTGTAGATGTCTGTGTGTGTTGTTGTGTAGATGTCTGTGTGTGTTGTTGTGTGGATGTCTGTGTGTGTTGTTGTGTAGATGCCTGTGTCTGTTGTTGTGTAGATGTCTGTGTGTGTTGTTGTGTAGATGTATGTGTGTGTTGTTGTGTGGATGTCTGTGTGTGTTGTTTTGTGGATATCTGTGTGTGTTGTTGTGTTGATGTCTGTGTGTGTTGTTGTGTGGATGTCTGTGTGTGTTGTTGTGTGGATGTTTGTGTGTGTTGTTGTGTGGATGTTTGTGTGTGTTGTTGTGTGGATGTTAGTGTGTGTTGTTGTGTGGATGTCTGTGTGTGTTGTTGTGTGTGTTATTGTGTGGATGTCAGTGTGTGTTGTTGTGTGGATGTCTGTGTGTGTTGTTGTGTGGATGTCAGTGTGTGTTGTTGTGTTGATGTCTGTGTGTGTTGTTGTGTGGATGTCAGTGTGTGTTGTTGTGTTGATGTCTGTGTGTGTTGTTGTGTGGATGTCTGTGTGTGTTGTTGTGTGTGTTATTGTGTGGTTGTCAGTGTGTGTTGTTGTGTGGATGTCTGTGTGTGTTGTTGTGTGGATGTCAGTGTGTGTTGTTGTGTTGATGTCTGTGTGTGTTGTTGTGTGGATGTCTGTGTGTGTTGTTGTGTTGATGTCTGTGTGAGTTGTTGTGTGGATGTCTGTGTGTGTTGTTGTGTTGATGACGGTCCAACTCAGGAAATCTAATTCCAATTATTTGTAATCAATCAACTAAACCCACTGACACTGACATTATTTTTAACCTTGCTCTGCTTAATGTCAGATCACTATGCAATAAATCCTTTTTAATTAATAATTTTATCTGTTCTTATGATCTTGACTTTATGTTTATGACTGAAACTTGGCTTGACCATAATACAGAAAATGCAGTTTTTTGTATTATTGTACACCACCAAATTTCAAATTTGAATCAGAAATTCGAGAAAATAAAAGAGGAGGAGGCACAGCAGCAGTTTTTAAAGATTGTATTGTCTCCCATAGAGTACCTCTTGGGAAATTTTCCTCATTTGAGTATGTCTCTTTTAAAATAGAACAAAAACAATCTTCTATTCTTATTATTGTTGTGTACAAGCCGCCACAGTCATGTCATAGTTTCACTGATCATTTCACCGAGTTGCTTTCAGTTGTGTGCACAGACTTTGATAGTTTAGTCGTCATAGGTGATTTTAATATACATGTAGATAACGTTAATGATAGATACGCGAAAGAGCTGAGCTCTGTGCTGGAAACCTTTGGTCTCACTCAGCATGTGAGTGGCCCCACCCATAGCAGAGGACACACTCTCGATCTGCTAATTACTAAAGGGGTTAATATCTCAAATGTAAATGTGGCCAATGTTGCTCTGTCAGATCATTTCTGTGTATTTTTTGATATGTGTCTCAATAGTAAAGCACGAGCTGAATCCTCAATTGTTAGAAGAAGAAGACACACAAACAAAAATACAGGTGAACTTTTCATGGGGATAATAAACTTTGATAACACGTTGTGTTCTACTGTGGATGAATTACTTAACTCTGTCACCTCTAGTGTTTTGGATGTTCTGGACACGATTGCTCCTGTAAAGGTCAAAATTGTTACAAATAAGCAAAAGGCGCCATGGACAAAAGCAGACTCTGTCAGGGCACAGAAGAGAGAGTGCCGGAGAGCCGAGCGGAAGTGGCGAAAGTCAAATCTCCAAGTTGACCATGAGATCTTCAAAGATGCATTGTGCAAGTTCAACAGTGTGCTACGTAGAACAAGGGAAACTTATTTTTCCGAAACAATCGAAGGTTGTAGTGGCAATCTACGCGTTCTGTTCTCAACGGTAAATAAATTGACAAATCCCCCTGTTAAGATGCCATCAGAGCTTACCTCCAAAACCAAATGTAATGAGTTTGCAGAGTTTTTTAATGACAAAGTCCAAGGCATCAAAAATGCCATCACCTCCACAGTAGAAATTACAATCCAACAGCCAGTGAAGCTTTTTGGGCTGACGCACTTTACACCAGTACAAAATGAAACTGTCCAAATGATAATTACAAGTCTGAGTTCTTCTACATGTAGCCTGGATGTATTACCTCCTAGATTTCTTAAATCTGTTCTGAGCAGTCTTTTACCTTCACTCACGCATATAGTAAATATGTCTCTTGAATCTGGAACATTCCCAATGGCCCTGAAAACGGCAGTCATCAGACCCCTCCTAAAAAAGAGGAGTCTGGATGCCTTGGCACTTAAAAGTTATCGGCCCATTTCAAATCTGCCTTTCATGGGTAAAATTCTAGAAAAAGTTGTCTATCAACAACTTACAGAATTTTTAATAATCAATCACTGTTGTTGTGTAGATGCCTGTGTGTGTTGTTGTGTAGATGCCTCTGTGTGTTGTTGTGTGGATGTCTGTGTGTGTTGTTGTGTAGATGTTTGTGTGTGTTGTTGTGTGGATGTTTGTGTGTGTTGTTGTGTGGATGTCTGTGTGTGTTGTTGTGTGGATGTCTGTGTGTGTTGTTGTGTAGATGTATGTGTGTGTTGTTGTGTCGATGTTTGTGTGTGTTGTTGTGTAGATGCCTGTGTGTGTTGTTGTGTAGATGTCTGTGTGTGTTGTTGTGTAGATGTATGTGTGTGTTGTTGTGTCGATGTTTGTGTGTGTTGTTGTGTAGATGTCAGTGTGTGTTGTTGTGTAGATGTCTGTGTGTGTTGTTGTGTAGATGCCTGTGTGTGTTGTTGTGTAGATGTATGTGTGTTGTTGTGTGGATGTCTGTGTGTGTTGTTGTGTAGATGTCTGTTTGTGTTGTTGTGTGGATGTCTGTGTGTGTTGTTGTGTCGATGTTTGTGTGTGTTGTTGTGTTGATGCCTGTGTGTGTTGTTGTGTGGATGTCTGTCTGTGTTGTTGTGTGGATGTCTGTGTGTGTTGTTGTGTGGATGTTAGTGTGTGTTGTTGTGTGGATGTCTGTGTGTGTTGTTGTGTGGATGTCTGTGTGTGTTGTTGTGTGGATGTGTGTGTGTGTTGTTGTGTGGATGTCTGTGTGTGTTGTTGTGTAGATGTCTGTTTGTGTTGTTGTGTGGATGCCTGTGTGTGTTGTTGTGTGGATGCCTGTGTGTGTTGTTGTGTAGATGTTTTTGTGTGTTGTTGTGTTGCTGTCTGTGTGTGTTGTTGTGTGGATGTCTGTGTGTGTTGTTGTGTAGATGCCTGTGTGTGTTGTTGTAGATGTCTGTGTGTGTTGTTGTGTGGATGTCTGTGTGTGTTGTTGTGTGGATGTCTGTGTGTGTTGTTGTGTAGATGTCTGTGTGTGTTGTTGTGTGGATGTCTGTGTGTGTTGTTGTGTAGATGTCTGTGTGTGTTGTTGTGTGGATGTCTGTGTGTGTGTTGTGTGTGTTGGATGCCTGTGTGTGTTGTTGTGTGATGTCTGTGTGTTGTTGTGTAGATGCCTGTGTGTGTTGTTGTGTGGATGTCTGTGTGTGTTGTTGTGTAGATGCCTGTGTGTGTTGTTGTGTGGATGTCTGTGTGTGTTGTTGTGTGGATGTCTGTGTGTGTTGTTGTGTGGATGTCTGTGTGTGTGTGTTGTGTGGATGTCTGTGTGTGTTGTTGTGTGGATGTCTGTGTGTGTTGTTGTGTAGATGTCTGTGTGTGTTGTTTGTGTAGATGTCTGTTTGTGTTGTTGTGTGGATGTCTGTGTGTGTTGTTGTGTGTGATGTCTGTGTGTGTTGTTGTGTGGATGTCTGTGTGTGTTGTTGTGTGGATGTCTGTGTGTGTTGTTGTGTGGATGTCTGTGTGTGTTGTTGTGTTGATGTCTGTGTGTGTTGTTGTGTGGATGTCTGTGTGTGTTGTTGTGTGGATGTCTGTGTGTGTTGTTGTGTGGATGTCTGTGTGTGTTGTTGTGTGGATGTCTGTGTGTGTTGTTGTGTGATGTCTGTGTGTGTTGTTGTTGTGATGTGTGTGTGTGTTGTGTAGATGCTGTGTGTGTGTGATGTGTGTTGTGTGTTAGATGTCTGTGTGTGTGTTGTTGTGTGATGTCTGTGTGTGTTGTGTGTGATGTCTGTGTGTGTGTTGTGTGTGTGTTGTGTGTGTTGTTGTGTGATGTGTTGTGTGTTGTTTTGTAGATGCCTGTGTGTGTTGTTGTGTGGATGTCTGTGTGTGTTGTTGTGTGGATGTCTGTGTGTGTTGTTGTGTAGATGTCTGTGTGTGTTGTTGTGTGGATGTCTGTGTGTGTTGTTGTGTAGATGTCTGTGTGTGTTGTTGTGTAGATGTCTGTGTGTGTTGTTGTGTGGATGCCTGTGTGTGTTGTTGTGTAGATGTCTGTGTGTGTTGTTGTGTTGATGTCTGTGTGTGTTGTTGTGTGGATGTCTGTGTGTGTTGTTGTGTAGATGTCTGTGTGTGTTGTTGTGTAGATGTCTGTGTGTGTTGTTGTGTAGATGTCTGTGTGTGTTGTTGTGTAGATGTCTGTGTGTGTTGTTGTGTAGATGCCTGTGTGTGTTGTTGTGTAGATGTCTGTGTGTGTTGTTGTGTAGATGTCTGTGTGTGTTGTTGTGTGGATGTCTGTGTGTGTTGTTGTGTAGATGCCTGTGTGTGTTGTTGTGTAGATGTCTGTGTGTGTTGTTGTGTAGATGTCTGTGTGTGTTGTTGTGTAGATGTCTGTGTGTGTTGTTGTGTAGATGTCTGTGTGTGTTGTTGTGTAGATGTCTGTGTGTGTTGTTGTGTAGATGTCTGTGTGTGTTGTTGTGTGGATGTCTGTGTGTGTTGTTGTGTAGATGCCTGTGTGTGTTGTTGTGTAGATGTCTGTGTGTGTTGTTGTGTAGATGTCTGTGTGTGTTGTTGTGTGGATGTCTGTGTGTGTGTGTGTTGTGTGGATGTCTGTGTGTGTTGTTGTGTGATGTCTGTGTGTGTTGTTGTGTGGATGTCTGTGTGTGTTGTTGTGTGGATGTCTGTGTGTGTTGTTGTGTGGATGTCTGTGTGTGTTGTTGTGTGGATGTTGTGTGTGTTGTTGTGTGATGTGTGTGTGTGTGTGTGTGTGTGTGTTGTGTGTGTGTGATGTGATGTGTGTGTGTTGTTGTGTGGATGTCTGTGTGTGTTGTTGTGTGGATGTCTGTGTGTGTTGTTGTGTGGATGTCTGTGTGTGTTGTTGTGTGGATGTCTGTGTGTGTTGTTGTGTTGATGTCTGTGTGTGTTGTTGTGTGGATGTCTGTGTGTGTTGTTGTGTGTGTTATTGTGTGGTTGTCAGTGTGTGTTGTTGTGTGGATGTCTGTGTGTGTTGTTGTGTGGATGTCAGTGTGTGTTGTTGTGTTGATGTCTGTGTGTGTTGTTGTGTGGATGTCTGTGTGTGTTGTTGTGTTGATGTCTGTGTGAGTTGTTGTGTGGATGTCTGTGTGTGTTGTTGTGTTGATGACGGTCCCAACTCAGGAAATCTAATTCCAATTCTTTGTAATCAATCAACTAAACCCACTGACACTGACATTATTTTTAACCTTGCTCTGCTTAATGTCAGATCACTATGCAATAAATCCTTTTTAATTAATAATTTTATCTGTTCTTATGATCTTGACTTTATGTTTATGACTGAAACTTGGCTTGACCATAATACAGAAAATGCAGTTTTTTGTATTATTGTACACCACCAAATTTCAAATTTGAATCAGAAATTCGAGAAAATAAAAGAGGAGGAGGCACAGCAGCAGTTTTTAAAGATTGTATTGTCTCCCATAGAGTACCTCTTGGGAAATTTTCCTCATTTGAGTATGTCTCTTTTAAAATAGAACAAAAACAATCTTCTATTCTTATTATTGTTGTGTACAAGCCGCCACAGTCATGTCATAGTTTCACTGATCATTTCACCGAGTTGCTTTCAGTTGTGTGCACAGACTTTGATAGTTTAGTCGTCATAGGTGATTTTAATATACATGTAGATAACGTTAATGATAGATACGCGAAAGAGCTGAGCTCTGTGCTGGAAACCTTTGGTCTCACTCAGCATGTGAGTGGCCCCACCCATAGCAGAGGACACACTCTCGATCTGCTAATTACTAAAGGGGTTAATATCTCAAATGTAAATGTGGCCAATGTTGCTCTGTCAGATCATTTCTGTGTATTTTTTGATATGTGTCTCAATAGTAAAGCACGAGCTGAATCCTCAATTGTTAGAAGAAGAAGACACACAAACAAAAATACAGGTGAACTTTTCATGGGGATGATAAACTTTGATAACACGTTGTGTTCTACTGTGGATGAATTACTTAACTCTGTCACCTCTAGTGTTTTGGATGTTCTGGACACGATTGCTCCTGTAAAGGTCAAAATTGTTACAAATAAGCAAAAGGCGCCATGGACAAAAGCAGACTCTGTCAGGGCACAGAAGAGAGAGTGCCGGAGAGCCGAGCGGAAGTGGCGAAAGTCAAATCTCCAAGTTGACCATGAGATCTTCAAAGATGCATTGTGCAAGTTCAACAGTGTGCTACGTAGAACAAGGGAAACTTATTTTTCCGAAACAATCGAAGGTTGTAGTGGCAATCTACGCGTTCTGTTCTCAACGGTAAATAAATTGACAAATCCCCCTGTTAAGATGCCATCAGAGCTTACCTCCAAAACCAAATGTAATGAGTTTGCAGAGTTTTTTAATGACAAAGTCCAAGGCATCAAAAATGCCATCACCTCCACAGTAGAAATTACAATCCAACAGCCAGTGAAGCTTTTTGGGCTGACGCACTTTACACCAGTACAAAATGAAACTGTCCAAATGATAATTACAAGTCTGAGTTCTTCTACATGTAGCCTGGATGTATTACCTCCTAGATTTCTTAAATCTGTTCTGAGCAGTCTTTTACCTTCACTCACGCATATAGTAAATATGTCTCTTGAATCTGGAACATTCCCAATGGCCCTGAAAACGGCAGTCATCAGACCCCTCCTAAAAAAGAGGAGTCTGGATGCCTTGGCACTTAAAAGTTATCGGCCCATTTCAAATCTGCCTTTCATGGGTAAAATTCTAGAAAAAGTTGTCTATCAACAACTTACAGAATTTTTAATAATCAATCACTGTTGTTGTGTAGATGCCTGTGTGTGTTGTTGTGTAGATGCCTCTGTGTGTTGTTGTGTGGATGTCTGTGTGTGTTGTTGTGTAGATGTCTGTGTGTGTTGTTGTGTAGATGTTAGTGTGTGTTGTTGTGTAGATGCCTGTGTGTGTTGTTGTGTAGATGCCTGTATGTTTTGTTGTGTAGATGTCTGTGTGTGTTGTTGTGTAGATGTCTGTGTGTGTTGTTGTTGGATGTTAGAAACACAGACACATCAAAGAGAAAGTGTGGCTAAAATATTTTTATTTATTTTTATCCTGTGCTGCACTGGCGTCAGCTTTACAGGACCAAACACTTATTGTGGATAATGAACATCCTTTACGTTGTGTCTGGAACTCGAATTACACTGCATTTCTTCTGGCTCAGTTAAAGAAGAACCATCCTTATGGGTTTCCTTTAAAGCCTGCCACTCAAGACCTGAGCGTCGGAAGACATTGCCTTTGCCTATAATCCTCCCAGATATCAAGTCTAGGGCACAATTCTCATGGCGAACCCTTGGTGTCGATGTGATATTAGGCAGTCAGTCATCCTTCTTTGAGGCCTGCTATAAATAAATTGACCCCTCGAGAAATGAAAAACGTCCCAGGAAACTAAAAGGTGGGGACATCTTATACCAAACTGCGCTTGCGATTCGGGCCTAAACCCGTATATAATTAACTATACTTTGAAGACTCAGTCATTGACCAAACGGTGGGCAACACTATGGAGTGAGTCTTTAAAATCTGCATTAAATGCAGCAGCTCCTTTAAAACAGAAAACCATTAGGATTAGATCATCGTCGCCCTGGTACAGTGTTCAACTCCACACTTTAAAACAGGACGTCAGAAAATTGGAGAGGCTATATCGCCACTCCCACTCGGAGCCTGTCCACAGGGAGTGGAAAGCAGGTCTCCGAAACTACAAGAATGCCCTTCGCGGGGCTGGAACTCAATACTATTCAACTTTAATAGAAGCAAATAAAAACAACAGTAGATTTTTGTTTGGCACCGTCGCTAAACTCACAAACTGCCATAGCGCAATCGAGCCTAAAATTCCAAGCTCACTGAGCAGTGTCGACTTTCTCCACTTCTTTAATAATAAAATTACATCCATCCGTGACAAGCTGGAGGAGGTTGCTCCTGCTGTTGGTAGTGGACAGGTTGAAGCGGCATACGTGACTTCCCACTTAGACTCTTCAGTGGAGGAGGTTGCTCCTGCTGTTAGTGGTGGACAGGCTGAAGCGGCATACGTGACTTCCCACTTAGACTCTTCAGTGGGCCTTAATAAATTCATGGCTGTGAGCCAAGCAGAGGTGATCTCTGTGGTCACATCCTCAAAAGCCTCAACTTGCATGTTAGACGCAGTCCCGACATGGCTCTTCAAAGACATACTTCCTTTGATAATTGAGCCTATCGTAAATATAATAAACGCATCCATACAATGTGGCTATGTCCCACAAGCTTTTAAAACCGCGGTAATCAAACCCCTTCTGAAGAAAACAAACCTGGACCCAGAAATACTTACAAACTACAGACCGATCTCAAACCTCACTTTTATATCTAAAATCCTGGAAAAACTTATAGCTGAGCAGCTCCGCTGCCACCTGCAGGAAAATGATATGTTTGAAGTCTTTCAATCAGGATTCAGAGCTCATCATAGCACTGAAACGGCACTAGTCAAAGTCACAAATGACTTACTACTAGCTGCTGATAATGGACAAGTGTCAGTGCTGGTCCTACTGGACCTTAGTGCTGCATTTGACACAATAGACCACAGCATTCTACTGCAGAGGCTAGAATGTGATATAGGTCTTAGAGGAACAGCCCTTGGCTGGTTTAAATCCTATTTATCAGATCGATATCACTTCGTCAATGTGAATCAGGACTCGTCGCCTTATTCTGGAGTAGAATTCGGTGTGCCGCAGGGTTCGGTACTCGGACCGATTCTTTTTACTCTCTACATGCTGCCATTAGGAAACATTATTAAAAAGCATGGAATTAATTTCCACTGCTATGCAGATGACACACAGCTTTATCTGTCGATGAAGCCTAATCAGACAGATCAGCTAGAAAAGCTCAGTGCCTGCATAAAGGACCTTAAAATGTGGATGACTCTTAACTTCCTACTTCTCAACCCGGAGAAGACAGAAGTGATCCTACTCGGTCCGAAGCGCCTACGTGACTCCCTCACTAACCAGATGGTTACTCTGATAATGTCAGTATAATACCCAGTAACACTGTGAGGAATCTTGGAGTCATTTTTGACCAAGAACTCTCCTTCAAGGCTTATATAAGCCAAGCAACTAAAACGGCGTACTTCCACTTACGGAACATCGCTAAAATTAGGAATTTCCTTCCTAAAAGTGACGCAGAAAAACTCATTCACGCGTTTGTCACCTCAAGGCTCGACTACTGTAACGCTTTACTGGCAGCGTGCCCTAAAGCCTCTTTGAAGAGCTTCCAGCTCGTTCAGAATACAGCAGCTAGGATCTTAACAGGTACCAAAAGGAGGGAGCACATAACTCCGGTGTTAAAATCACTCCACTGGCTCCTGTGGAGTACAGAATAAAGTTTAAAATCCTTCTCTTAACATATAAAGCCATAAATGGCTTGGCTCCTTCTTATCTCCAAGACACGTTAGTGTCGTATCAACCAAGTCGAGCGTTGCGCTCACAAAACGCCAGACGTCTGGTGGTCCCTAAGGTCTCAAAGGTCACTGTTGGTGGCAGAGCATTTAGCTCCAAGCTCCTTTACTGTGGAATCAGCTTCCCATTTATGTTAAGGAAGCAGATACGGTCTCCACATTCAAGGCCAGGCTTAAAGCACTTTACTTTAATTTAGCATATAACTAGGTAATATATAATATATGGTGTATATATTATATATATATGCTGTATTATGTTGTATATTATGTTATATATTATACAATAATGTATTGTGTTATGTTGTATATTATGTTATATATTATGCTGTATGTTATGTTGTGTATTATATATGATATATATGGTATGTATGGTATATATGATGTATATGATATATAATATATAATTAGGTTTGCTTGGATCGGTTTGGCCCACCTGGTGTGTAATCCATAAATCTTGGTGCTGTAGCCTGGGCTAGCCTAGCCGTGGCTGCTGCTGTCTCGCCTCCTTTCAGATACGCTCTCTTTATTCAAGGCTAGGTTTAAAACAGTCCTCTTTAGTTTAGCATATGGCTAGGAAGGTAAGACTCAGGGAAGGCTAAACTCCTCAGAGTGTCAGTCAAGCTGCATAGGGCGCCCCCTGCTGGAGAAGTATGGTAACTTGAGCACTATCCTCTCCTCCTTCCTACTTTATCTGTTTAGCATTTTTAGGATTCTGACTGTAGTTTGTTCATTGCTATTCACCCGTTGTCCCATTGTCTGTTTCATGGTACGATGACGGGATCTCTGAGCCTGGCCTCCTCCATCTACACCTGCGGACTGCCCCGCCCGACCCGCCTGGGAGTGCTTTGGTCCTGCACCGGACCTGTCCACGTTCAGCGTCCACTGGTCCACGTTCTGTAGCTAGCTTAGGTCCTGGATCATTAGCCTGTCCGTCCGGAGGAGTGGATCCCTTTCTCATATGGGTCTCCCTCCCTGTGGGTTTCCCTAGTTCTCCCCAAGGTTTCTCACTTTTTCCCACTGGGTTTTTTAAGAGTTTTTCCTTGTGGATGCAGGAGGGTCTTGTTGGACAGTTAGTGTCCAACAGAAAGGATTGGTGATGATCAGGACACTTTAGCATTCTACAACATGTATGGACATTTTCTTCTGTGTGTGCTTTATATTCTTCATGTGTTTTAACTGTTGATTCTCTGACCTGTGTTGGTGATTTCAATGGTTTTGTTAAGTCTCTGAGATGACTTCTGTTGGAACCTAGGGCTATACAACAATACATTGTGTTGTGTTGTGTTGTGTTGTGTTGTATTGTATTGTATTGTAACAGCCGGTCCATTTTACAACTCGTACGACCATTTGTTTTTTTCTGCACTATACGGGTCAAACCCTACATGTAACTTGATTTTTCCTCATATCGGGCCCTTTCCAGTCCGTGAAGTTCGTTAGCATAGCCACTTTCCTCCATCGCGCGTCCGTTTTGAACGGGACGACACACTTCCTGACCCCCGCTGCTGTGTGGTTCCGCCCACTGGACACGGGATCAAATCCCAGCAATAGAGCAATAGAGGTTTTTTTTCTTCTTTTTTTCTTTGAATTGACCAATCAGGTGCCTCCGTTTGCCAGGTAGACTCCGCCCTCGTCCCTATGGCAACACTTCGGCTCCTGTGACGGTGTGATGCTAATTGTCTGCAGCAGCTAATGTTAAAATCCTAGTGTACAGTCTATAACAGACATGTCCAAACTCAGGCCCGGGGGCCTGTTACGGCCCTCAGTATCATTGTCTGCGGCCCTGTCTCGCTAACTCAAAGTAGTGTCTGAGAACATCCATCCAACTTCAGCTCAGCCAATATAGACCTTGGTCTGGGATTCAGTCGTTGACCTGTGAGACGGTAAACATTTGTCATTCAGCCAACTTCAGCTCCGTTATAGATCATCATAGAGCTCAGAACAGCGATTACAAGACAGTTTTTCGGTCCGTGACAGGTCTGGACTAGCCTGGTCGTACCACACCATAGTACAAATTACATTTCATACTAAGGTCTGGATCTGCTCCATTGGCTCCGTGAACAGGTGGGAGGGGCTAACTCCTTTTGCAGATTGAAACCATTGGATCTGAGTTTACTGTGACGAATGTAATGAGCCTGAGTGAGTCGTTAGCATTTAGCATTTAGCCTAGCTTTAGCCATCTCCTTTGCCGCTTACGGAGCCCGTGGGGAGTAGTGCCACAATTATCTCCAGCGATTACATTTGTTAAACATTTCTCTTGCTCCGGCTTCAGTTTCTTGATAGAACCAGACCAGAATACTTTACTTTCACATTCTTCACCAAACTACAACCACTGCATGAAAAGTTAGATTTTCGTCACCCTAAACGGCAGAAAATCACGCTCTTTTTTGGGTATCTCAGGCAGTTTTCAAAGTTTTCAGTTAGGGTGCCCTGTCCTCCAAACTGCTGCATCCGTACCATGCTAATGTCCCTACTTTGCATATGAATGCAAAACATAGTGTCTAAAGCAGACCTGGAGATTCTTATCCATGCATTTGTCTCCAGTAGGTTAGACTACTGCAATGGCCTGCTCACAGGTCTGTCCAAACAGGCTGTAAAACAGCTGCAGTACATTCAAAATGCAGCAGCTCCAGTCCTGACTAGAACCAGGAAGTACGACCATATTAGTCCTGACAAGAACCAGGAAGTACGACCACATTAGTCCTGACTAGAACCAGGAAGTACGACCACATTAGTCCTGACAGGAACCAGGAAGTACGACCACATTAGTCCTGACTAGAACCAGGAAGTACGACCATATTAGTCCTGACTAGAACCAGGAAGTACGACCATATTAGTCCTGACTAGAACCAGGAAGTACGACCATATTAGTCCTGACTAGAACCAGGAAGTACGACCACATTAGTCCTGACTAGAACCAGGAAGTACGACCACATTAGTCCTGACTAGAACCAGGAAGTACGACCACATTAGTCCTGACTAGAACCAGGAAGTACGACCACATTAGTCCTGACTAGAACCAGGAAGTACGACCACATTAGTCCTGACTAGAACCAGGAAGTACGACCACATTAGTCCTGACTAGAACCAGGAAGTACGACCACATTAGTCCTGACTAGAACCAGGAAGTACGACCACATTAGTCCTGACTAGAACCAGGAAGTACGACCACATTAATCCTGACTAGAACCAGGAAGTACGACCACATTAGTCCTGACTAGAACCAGGAAGTTTATTTGTCTAGCACAATTCATACACAAGGCAACTCAAAGTGCTGAGCAAAAAAAGAAAGCATTAAAATAAATAATCACAGTACATTAAAAAAGATAAATATAAAATCCCTCAGTTGTAGCACAGCTAAACAGAACTGTTTTTAACCTGGTTTTAAACTTTGTCAGAGAGGAGGCCTGTCTCACTTTAGCTGTGCTACAACTGAGGGATTTTATATTTATCTTTGTTAATGTACTGTGATTATTTAATGCTTTCTTTTGCTCAGCACTTTGAGTCTCCTTGTGTATGAATTGTGCTACACAAATAAACCTCCCTTGCCTTACTGTGTGATGCAGTTTAGTCTTACCCTCTTCTCGCTCGACTCTGAGCTGAACTCTTCGCCACATCCGCCCTCAATGAGTTTTCTGGCTTGGCATTTTGATGGCTCCTGCGAACCGTCTCATAATAAGTCTTATAGCGCTTTTCCACAGCACCGGCACTACACCACTCTACACGACACGGCGCGTTACTTTTGCATTTCCACTAGCGTTGAAGCTAGGTATTGTGTTCTATTTTCGGACCGCCTCGGGAGCGGTTCCAAAAAGCTACACTCTCGTGACGTAAGCGGACTGCCTACGCTATTGGCCAACGGCTCTCTCACACTATTGGCCAACGACTGTCGTCACTGGTAGCGTCATAAGTGCGACGTCTGACCGTATTGAGAGACAAGATTCAACCCCGCCATTTTTAAAACTGCCCTGTGAGCATACGCACTGCACTCGAGAAATGGAATCCAGCAAGCCGCAAAAGTCCACACCGTGGTCTGTTGATGAGGTCCAAACATTTCTGTCTTTACTGGCCGAAGACAGAATACAGAAGGAGCTCGATGGCAGTACGCGAAATGAGAAGGTCTATAAAGAGATCGCCCAGCTCTTGCTCACACACGGTTACCACCGCACGCATCAGCAGTGCAGGGACAAGATTAAAAAGATGAAGTGCGATTACCGGGCCATAAAGGACCACAACGGCCGAAGTGGGGTCAATCGGAAGACCTGGAGGTGGTATGCCGAGATGGATGCCATTTATGGCCACAGGCCTGCAAACAATGGACGGGAGTGTGCTCTGGACTCTTCTTCCACGTCGAGAATGGGCGATAATGGTAAGTGCTTTGTAACTTTTATCTGTAGTTATTGTGAACATGCATTATCACGTAACCTGTGGCTCAATGCCCACTGGAATGTATTTATTCATGTAAACGTTTGATTGTTGTCTGCTGTACAAAGTGAGCTAGCTACTTTAAGCTATCGATAGCAAGCTGCTAACACGTGCTACATCTTGCCATTTCACGTGTTGCCATTCAGTTTTGTGCTTTTACTTAAGTCGTTGTGTGTGTTTGTCTTATTGTAGAATCCCTTGTCGCAAGTGAAGCGTCGAACGACCCCCCAAGGTCCCCGTCTCCAATCCCTCCAGAACCAGCTGCTGCTTCGACGCCTGATGCGTTCCCTTCGATGGCGAGCGACACGTCTAGCAGCGCACAGCGTGTGGTCACGGGTAAGGCGCAGGGCAGACATAATACATGATCGATAGATATTTTATTCATCACCCTGGGAGAAATTCATGCTTCTATAGCAGCAAAAAAAAAAATAATACAACTACATTGATACTGTGCCGCAACAGTGCAGCTCTATACCGACACCTGGTGGATCTCAGAAGTAATAGCATTCAACTCGGTGAAGTATGTCCAATTAATGCATATTTTGGACACTATCACCCTAGCTTTAGAGAATGTCAATAAAAAAGGAATCGGACCACCTGTCAGTGATCTTTTTCCAAATAAAAAAATCTAATTTGTGATAAAATACCACTTCACTTTGGTGTGAAAAAGAAATGCAGCAAAATGTAATTGTAGCTGCACTGACTGATTTGATGAATCTGGGTGTATTTAAGTCATGCTCATGCTTTGTCCTAAAATGCCTAAACATTGACCATTAAATATTGTTTATTGACAAAGCGTGAAACAAACATTACTCGATTTGCAATTAAGTCAAATGATCCCACACGTAACACTTTCTTTTAGTGGAGGTTTTTCCTCTTTGAAAGGGTAGTTGTTGCAAAATCTCGGGTAGTGTGATATATACTGTTCTGAAACGTAATCATCTTTTTGCCTACATAAAAGTATGTCGCCAGAAATGTCACTGCTTTGGATAATTACCAACTGTTAATACTTTTTTTATTGTTGTAGAGGGAAGAGAAAAAGGGCGCTCTTCCAGACGGAGACTGTAGAAATGATGAGGCAGATCCAAGCTGAAGATGTGGTGCAGCAGGAGCTGAACCGGACACAGCAACTCCAGCTTGTCAGAGAGTCGCAAGAGTTGGAAGCGACATTGAGGAGGGAGGAAAATGCACAGGCGGCTGCATTTAACCAATCATTTCTTGGTCTCCTGGGCCAGCTGGTGGAAGCCATGAGTGGCCGCCGAAACTGACACTCTTCACCAAGACACTCTTCACCAAGACACTTTGTAAATAATTTTATTGGTGCACTTTAAAATTTTGTTTTTTTTAAATAAATGTGTGATTTTTTCCAAGACAGGTTTCATTTCTCGGTACACATCACAGTTAACATGCAAACCAAAGGTTTCACATTATTTGTTGTCAGTAAATCCTTAATTGTGGTAAATTTAGGAATAGAAGGTTTATTTATTCCCAGTCATTCCCACATTTTAGACGCCAGTGTTACTAGTGGTTTGCTGGTTAGTGATGTCAGTGACCACCTACCAGTCTTCATGGTTTATGACATCGACTGTAAAATACCTAAACATGTTAAAAGTGACAGCTATCGTAGAATCATATCACAACAATCAATAATAGATCTGAAAATTGATTTGGTCAGTCAGAACTGGGAACCCATTTACCAAATGTCTGATGTAAATACAGCTTACAACTTGTTTCTGGAAATGTTTGCTACACTGTACGACAAATACTGTCCAACCAAAAAGTGCACAACAAGTCGCTACACAAAAACTCCCTGGATATCAAAAGGGCTTGCCAACTCTTGTAAAAAGAAAAATTACCTGTACAGACTATTCCTTAGACACAGAACTATAGAGACTGAACAAAGGTATAAACAATACAAAAACAAATTAACCAGCATATTGAGAGTAAGTAGAACAGAATATTATAATGATTTATTAATTAAAAAGAAGAATGATATTAAAGGAATTTGGAAAGTGTTGAACACCATTATTGGTCGTGGTTCTAGCAGCCCTAGTTATCCAGAGTACTTTGTGGAGAACGATACAATTATAAGGGACAAAACAATGATTGCTGATGGTTTTAATAACTTCTTTGTTAATGTTGGACCAGAACTGGCCAAAAAAATCCCTTCTACCAACGAACAGTCAAAGGGGCTCATTGAAACAAACTTTAACTCCATGTTTCCTCACTCCCACAAACGAGAAGGAAGTTCTGAATTTGATCAGAAAATGCAAAAACAAAACATCACAAGACATAAACGACATTGACATGAAAACAGTACGCAGTGTTGCTGAAGAAATTGTTGAACCATTTACACACATTTGTAACTTATCTTTCCAGCTTGGTGACTTTCCATCACAAATGAAAACTGCAAAAGTAATCCCCATATTCAAATCCGGAGACAAACACAGCTTCACCAATTATCGGCCAATCTCCCTTCTGCCTCAGTTTTCCAAAATATTAGAAAAATTATTTGATACAAGACTCCGTGGGTTTATTGAAAGACATAACTTATTGTCTGATAGTATGGGTTTAGGCAAAATAGATCTACATCACTTGCTCTTATTGACTTAGTTGAGGAGATAACAAATGGAATTGAAAAAAATAAATTTGTAATCGGAATTTTCATTGATCTTCAAAAGGCGTTCGATACCATCGATCATGATATCTTGATTAACAAACTGGAGGCCTATGGTATCAGGGGATTGGCAAATAAATGGTTGCAGAGCTACCTGAGAGAGAGACAGCAGATTGTCCAGATCGACCAACACAAATCGAGTTATAGGAACATAACCTGTGGCGTACCACAAGGTTCAATATTGGGACCCACTTTATTTATATTGTACATTAATGAAATATGCAAAATATCAAAGTTGATGAAATTCATTCTTTTTGCTGATGACACAACTATTATATGTCCAGGTGACGATTTGGAGCAACTTTTGTCTACAGTAACTGTGGAATTGAACAAAGTAAAAACATGGTTCAATAGTAATAAATTATCACTAAATTTAAAAAAGACCAAAATTATGCTCTTTGGCAATCGTAATAGTAATATTCCAGTCAGAATAATAATTGATGATACACCAATTGAGAAAGTCAAACAAAATGCCTTCTTAGGAGTTATAATAGATGAAAAAACCAATTGGAAACCCCACATAAGTTACCTGAGAACAAAGGTTGCTAAATGTGTCGGAATGATGAAGCGAGTGAGTCCGCTACTGAACACAAATGCCCTACTCCTGTTGTATCATTCATTCATTATGTCATATTTATTTTATTGTATTGAAGTTTGGGGAAACTGTTACAAGTCTCACTTACAGCCTTTAGTCACTTTGCAAAAGAAGGCTATTAGGATTGTATCAAATGTTCACTATAGATATCATTCACACCCATTATTTTTAGACTTCTAGACTTGATTCAATTTAAAACTGCTCAAATAATGTTTAGGGCATCGCAAAACTCCCTCCCACAGAGTTTGCAAACACTATTCCATGATAGAGATGCTCACCATCAGTATCAACTAAGAGGAAACAAACAACTATACTTACCTAAATTTAGAACGACTTTAAAATCAATGTGTATCTCCGTGTGTGGAGTTACTCTGTGGAACAGTCTATCTGATGAAATTAAAACGTGTCCAAACCTGATTCAATTTAAAAGAGTTTATAAAAAAGAAATAATGAAGAAGTACAAGGAGGAAAGAGATTGATGCCCTCAGCACTGAGCAGTTGGAGGAGAGAGGTGTATGGTCAGGGAGGGTTTGGGCCTGTGTGTGTGTGTGTGTGTGTGTGTGTGTGTGCACTTGTTTTCAACTCCTGGTGGGTTCCATAACCTGAGATTCCACTCACGTCATGGGGACTGGTTTTACGTGGTGGGGCCCGAACACCGGACCCCACTGGTCCAAGCTTAATAATCAATGGGTAATGCTTTTCTAACGGTCCTTATGCAGTCTCTGTAAAAATATGGAAAAAGGACCCCTGGAGGTTTACTTTCCTGAAAAAAGTGTGTTATGTGTCGGAACCCTGGTGGTGGGTTGCGGGATATCAAGGAGGGGCACACTGGGGCAATTTCAGTCCAGCAGGCTGGAGCCAATCATGGAGCAGCACAACAGAGGAAATCAGGTGTCAGGCTAGAAAAAGGTGCAAGTGTGTGGTTCATTAGGCTGCAAGAAATCATGGAGGAGCACACTGAAGCGCACGCTTACAAACCACTGGTAAGTGCTGACTACAAGTCATGACTTCAAATTGTTATATAGAATGATTACAAATTATTTGTTGTTTGTGCAGCTTAGTCAAGAGTCCCTAATTGATGAAGTCGACTCAGATTCTGACGATTTAACTGTCAAGAAGAAACCTGTAAAAAAGTATGGAAAAAGAAAAATCAAAAACACTTTTCTTCAAGACTCGGAAAGTGACGAACCAAAGGCAAATAAGATTGTTATCATGCAGCTGCAAAAGAAGAAAAATGGGGGGCGAGTATACAGCAAGAGACACTTCTGCCTCTACTGTTCAATGTCCTGCCACAAAATGTCCCGTCATTTGACTAGAAAACATGGAAATGAAAGTGACGTAGCCAGAGCATTGGCTCTACCTGTGAAATCTAAAGCACGTAAACTTCAGTTTGATTTGATCAGGAATAGTGGAAACCGTGAGCACAATTTTGAGGTTTTAAAGGCCGGCATTGGAACTTTAGTCCCAGCTAAACAGCCAAATTCCCCAGTTAAATCCAGTGAGTTTTTGCACTGTATAGACTGTGGGGCATTGCTTAAGCGAAAGTCGCTGTGGAGGCATGTGGCCAGGTGCCGGCTTTCACAGAAAGATGCCCAGGCTAAACCAGGTAGAAGTAGGGTCCAGTCCCTCTGCTCCCTAGCCCAGCCTGTACCGGAGGGCATCAGCAAAAAGCTGTGGTCTTTAATTTCGGCAATGCATCAGGATGAGGTCACGGGTGTTGTCAAAGCAGAAAAGGGGATTCTGAGACTCGGAGAGCACCTGTACTTAAAACACGGGCATGATAAGACAAAGCATGATTACATTAGGCAGAAAATGAGAGAAGTCGGTAGGTTAATTAACGAAGCAAAAACCGCAGGGAAACTGAAAACAATTAAGGATTTCTTTATTCCTTCCAACTTTAACCATGTGATTGATGCAGTCAGGTCTGTGGCTGGATATGATGAGGAAACAAATCAATACAAGACTCCATCCTTGGCCCTCAAACTCGGCCATAGCCTCAGAAAGCTAGCAGATATTCTTGAATGTGACTCAAAAATGGAGCATTGTGTTGATGAACTATTTATTAAAAACCTCCAACGAAGCCGGCTGCTTTTTGAGAAGAGGTGGGACGTCTGTGTTTCTTCTGCTGCCCTACAGACCCTCCGGCAAGCCAAGTGGAACACTCCGGACCTGCTCCCTCTGACTGAGGACGTTAGAGCCATGCATGCACATATTGAGGTATGTCGACCTGAATATGTGCAAACCCTAATAAGTGAGCCAACGTCTAAGCATTGGTCTAAACTGGCAGTTTTGACTCTTTGTGAGGTCATCATTTTCAATCGAAGAAGGGAAGGTGAGGTTTCAAAGATGCCACTGACAGCCTTTACCTTAAGAAGTAAGACTGGGATCCATTCTGACATTGCTCTGGGACTGTCCCAACTTGAGAAAAAGCTGTGTCAGCATTTTCAACGCATTGAAATTAAAGGGAAAAGAAGTCGGAAAGTGCCGGTTCTTTTGACTCCTGAAATGATTGCTTCGATGGAGGTGCTGGTGGAGAACAGAAGGGCCTGTTCCATCTCTGACCATAACCCATACTTCTTTTCCCGCCCGGGCGCAGACACCCACATCAGGGGATCAGACTCCCTACGCCAGGTAGCCAAAGAATGTGGTGCGGTGCATCCAGAGATGCTATCCTCAACCAAACTTAGAAAGCACATAGCTACTATGTCTACAGTTCTCAATATGAAAGAGAATGAGATGGACATACTAGCCAACTTCCTCGGCCATGACATTCGCATCCACAGGCAATATTACAGACTACCAGAGGGGACACTGGAGCTGGCCAAAATCAGCAAAGTGTTGATGGCCATGGAGCAGGGAAGAGTGACGGAATTCGAAGGAAAGAGCCTCGACCAGATACAAATTGAGCCTGAAGGTAATTCTTGATATTATTAAAATATGTATGATTTTTTTCCCCTAAAGGCCACTTGTATTTTTATTTTCTGTGCGACAGGGAGAGCAGTAGAGATCCTCTCACAAACGGACGGGCTAAAAGAAACTTCAAGCGGAGAACCTTCAACCATTCATCCAGATGCACCCCATGGTAGTGGCAGTGCCCCTTCTGGTAAGTGTACCAGGTGGGGGATTACAGCCAGGCTGCTTGGTCCTCACCCTGGGAGTGTATATTGCTAATATATTTTTATTTCTCTCCCTAGAACGTGTAAGAAAGCCATGGTCTGCATCTGAGGTGAAGGCTGTGGAGAAGACCATGACACCTTTCATACAGACTGGAAAGGTCCCTGGGAAGTCTCACTGCCTGGCCTGCATTAATGCCTCACCAGATGACCTTAGACATCGGACATGGAGTGGCATTAAATTCTATGTCAAAAATAGAATCACTGCAATTCGAAAACAAAATCTAAAATAAAATTCCTTTAAAATAGTTGTTTGGTTTCTATTGACTGTTTTGTATTACTTAAAGTCTTGGTAAAAAAAGATTATGTCTATGGGTCCCATTCTGAACGGCCCTGTCAAAGGGACCCACCAGGTAACAAAAACGTGTATGTGTGAGTGTGTGTGTGTGTGAGTGTGTGTGAGTGTGTGTGAGTGTGTGTGAGTGAGTGTGTGTGAGTGTGTGTGTGTGTGTGAGTGTGTGTGTGAGTGTGTGTGAGTGTGTGTGAGTGTGTGTGAGTGTGTGTGAGTGTGTGTGAGTGTGTGTGAGTGAGTGTGTGTGAGTGTGTGTGTGTGTGTGAGTGTGTGTGAGTGTGTGTGAGTGTGTGTGAGTGTGTGTGAGTGTGAGTGTGTGTGTGTGAGTGTGTGTGAGTGTGAGTGAGTGTGTGTGAGTGTGTGTGCGTGTGTGTGAGTGTGTGTGAGTGAGTGTGAGTGAGTGTGTGTGAGTGTGTGTGAGTGTGAGTGAGTGTGTGTGAGTGTGTGTGCGTGTGAGTGAGTTGTCTTGTCCCATACCATTGGTGGTAGATGTTGTATTGTTCTTACTGTATGTACTGTACAGTAAACATTTGTATTATGTGTTTTTACCCAGGATGGTATTGTTTCCGTCTTATTGATTGTCCTGTGAGTCTGGGTGAGGGGGGTTGGATTAATATAAGCATTTTGCTTCCTCCAACCCCTTTTCAATCCCTGTACGTGTTTTTGCTTTTGTTTTGTTTTCTGTAAAATTATGTGTGCAGGTTTTGAAATAAATATTTCATTCATTCATTCACTGCCCCCCTCATCTGCACCCTGTGCCACTGCTACCACAGGCTGAACTGTTGCTACAGGTGTGTCCCATTCTGTCACGTAGGTTTCTCCATGGTTTTCGCACAGATTGTGCAGAGCACAACAAGCCAGCACCATAGACTTTACCAGTTCAGTGTCAGAGTCATTCCTTTTCAGAAGACAGCGCCATCTTCCTTTAAGCCTGCCGAAAGCATTTTCAACAACCACCCGCCCTCTGCTGAATTTTCTGTTGAATAGTTGCTGTTCGTCTGTCAGTCGTCCGGTGTCCTGAAAAGGTTTTAGGAGCCAGTTCCGCAGGGGGTAAGCGGAGTCCCCTAGGAGGTAATAGCCAGCAGTCACCCCACCAATTTCTCTTGTGTGAGCTGGGAAGAGGCTTCCCCGGCAGGCTAACTCCCACAAGTTAGAGAGTCTCAAGACCCTGGCATCATGCAAGCTCCCAGGCAATCCGGCAAACACGTTCCAAAACAACCCCTTTCCATCAACCACACCTTGGAGAATAATGGAATGCCACCCTTTGCGGTTGAAATAGTCACAATGACATTCCTGTGGAGCCATGATAGGGATGTGGGATCCATCAATGGCACCAACACAGTGTGGGACCCCCCATCTGTTCTCGTTGTAGGCAGCAATCTCCCTGAATTTCTCCTCTGTAGGACAACGGATCTGCGCTGGGACCAACACCGCATTTGCTGCAGCACAAAAGTCTTGCACACAGCGGCACACCGTTGTTATACTGACTCCAAAAAGGTGACCAATGCTTCGGTACTCAGAGCCAGTAGCAAGTTTCCAGAGTGCGATAGCCACTCTCTTCTTTAGGGGCACACATACCCAGTAAGTAGTGTCTTGTCGCTCCATAATCAAGCGCAGCTTTGTGCAGAGGTAATCAAACATTTCTTTGGACATGCGGAAATTCTGCACCCACTGCGTGTTGCTGAAGCCTGGGACTACAATATCCCACCACTCGGAGGCTCGGTTTAAGGCCCACACCGATGGCTTGCGGCGGCGACGCAACCCGAGAAGCATCTGAAACACACACATACAGCATACACATTTTAATGATTTACAGAGACAGCCAGCAGCCAATTTGTTCAGGACGGCTGCTACAAAGCTAGCGATAGCAACATTAGCTTACCCACAAACGTCGTCTTTTTTCAGCTCGTTGTCTCCTGTCCTCAACTGCAAACTCCTGCAAGGTTTTCAATAACTTCGTCATTCTTTGGTGTCTCGCCGCCTGGATTCTTCTCAGGCTTTTCAGTCTATTTGTGACTAGTAGCCACAGAGAGAGCAGCAACACCACGATCGGCTCGGAGTCCTCCATTGTTTGAGGATGTAATGTTTTTCCTGGTTTAATGCTCGTGAGTCGCGCGGAAATGACGTAACGGTAGCGGTGGTATGAAAAGCCCACCCACTTGAAGGTGTTCGATGGAGATATGTGGAAAAGCACGCGTACTCGACCGGGTCGTGACGTGTCGTGTAGAGTGGTGTAGTGCCGGTGCTGTGGAAAAGCGCTATTACAGGCCGCTAGAAAACAATCAAAAGAGTGATATGAATAAAAATCAAACGCAAGTCACAGTAACGTCAAACAAGGAAGAAACAGTAAAACACTTACACACAATGTCGTCTTTATCAACATGGTGGAAATGTGGACTTGCAGATATTGTGTTAAGCAAATAGGAGGTCACCGTCTCATTACGAGGAGAGATTAGTCTGAAAACAAAGTGTACAGTTATGATTGGTATCTATACATATCCATTATCTACACAAAACATGTGTAGATAAACCAAATTCAATTTCCATGGATACATTAACAATACTTACATAACCTTTTTGAGAAAATGGATCCTTCAATGAAGAAAAAAGTGTGATAATTCTAAGAGCATAGCTTTCTTTTTGTTTTCGGGAAGGCATTTGTCTAAGGAAAGAAAAACAGTCATGGTCAAGGGACTTCATGGTTACATAAAAAGGCTAAATTAATAGTATCTACAAGTACATATTTTCACGGGGACCTAACCAAGAGATAATCTACAGGAGAACATCTACCTAGGTCATTTATAAAAGAGATCAGTACTATTTATCTTACAATGGGGAATCAATAACAGTGCTGAGAGAAACTGAATTGTTATGTGATTATTGTGAAAGGTCTTTCAAGTGATTTTCATTTTATTTTGAGTAAATATCCTTCCACTTGTAAGAAGGAACTTTAGAGTAATAACTGATACAACATACCCATGTGTTTCACTCATGTCACTGACGAGAAGGTCGACAAGTTGTCTTCGAGAGCGGTGACTTAGTGATCTCACAGAATTATAATCTTTAAGGATCTCTCGGTCACCAGGGTTTTCCTGCAGTTCCACCATCTACAAACACGTGGAAAATGTAAAATGACAATCTACAATTGTACCAAAAATCTTATGATACAAAATGCAGCAGTACCTCTTTAGCTGTGTCCTTCTCACACATGTCCTGATTGGATCTCCTTGTGACTGCCACAGAGGATTCTCCTTTAGGAGGAGACTATGGGTTCAGGTCAATTGAAAGTGATGGTGTCCATTTCCATTTGAGAAAGATCTGTTAAAAAAATAAAACATCTAAATATGATGCATTACTTATAATACTTTGTCATTTCATGATTTTGACTGTGAAATAAATGTGAGTCTCCTGTGTCTCCTCCTGAAGCAAAACTCCTGAATTTAAAGCTCAGATACCCACATTTTTCCTCCATGCATTAACAATGCATGTTATTTGTGCACAAAAGTAAAATGTGAACAAATAAAACACGCAACAGGCCATTTTTTATGATTATTTTGCAGACTTAGGAGCCCTGTTAGAAGCTACCAAACTCTTCCACGTGTTCCCTATTTAAATAAAGTTACATGACGTGTTACACTACCAAGTACAGTAACACAGAAATGTAACATGTCCATTTTCTCAGTGGATAAAAAGGGGCACTATATTGTGAGGCGTAATAATACAAGGAGCACAATGAGCACTACGTCCACGCACTAACTCCCAAGACTTCTCTCACGCTGCTATTGACGGAAGTGAGCGGGAGAGAAGTCTTGGGAGTTAGTGCATGGACGTAGTGCTCCTCGTATTATTACTATACTTGGTAGAGTAACACGTCACGTAACTGTATTTAAATAGGGAACACATGGAGGAGTTTGGGAGCTTCTAACGGGAGCTAATTTGGAACTATACAGTGGAAGAGGCTGTGTTTGTGCTCAGTTTGCATGACAGAGCATATGTCAGTGTGTAAAAACCGTGGCCTATTCCTTAAAGTCCTAGCTGCTTACATGTTTCCTCCCACATTACAAAATGAACACATGTAGGATTCACTGAATACTTATGGAGGTCCTCTAACTACAGCTCATGTGTCTGAATCAAGTGTTGATCTTGTGGATCAACACTTGTGCTGCATTTTCTCCAGTTTGATTTTACCCAAATGTAATACCTTCTGGGGAAAAAAGAACAGCAACAAAAACTGAAAAAAGATACATGTTTCTATTATGTTGAGCTTTTGTGGATTTCTTTGTTGTGCTTTTATCCAATTTTAGATTTGGGTAAAACCAAACTGGAGAAAATGTAGTTTGATCAGGTGGGGGTTAAGAGGTTAATATACAAAAAGGCATATACCTCTGCAGAAACTCCAGAGTTGAGGCCAGTTGTATTGGATAATGGATGTTTAAGCAATAATAACTCCCAAACATCATGGAAATGGCCGACACAAAGGAGCCAACGTTGTCCTGGACAATCATACGATCCACACTCAGCATAAACCGGTTTGCAGATTAACAGGATTGTCCTTCAAGGAGAAACAAAACGAGTTAAATACAAGTAAAATGACATTTCACCAGGCAGAGCATTAACTCCTTAGCATCAATATAGAAATGGGTTCAAAGAATGGACAAATTAAAGCAAAAGAATAAAAGAAAGTTGTCACCACACACACAATGATGGTAGGAGTCATGGGAACTTGCTCCATTGGCACTTCTCCTGCAGGCATGACTCTCTCTCCTCCAAGTACACATATATATACGTATACAGTGTATGTATATGTTATATATATATATATATATATATATATATATATATATGGTGCTACTTTTAACCAAGAATATAACACATATTTTCAGTTGGTTCATACTTTTTCTTTTAGGTATGTACATAATTCAGTTTTGATGCCTTCAGTGTGAATCTACAATGTTCATATTCATGAATAAAAATAAAAAATCCAAACTTTTGGTCTGTACTGTACATACATATATCCTTTGATGAGCACTTACACTTTCAACATGTCTTTTGTCCTATTGGATTTATTTAATTGATTTTGACATGACAAGCTATAATCAATCATGATCAAATATTTATCTGATGTGTGTGTGTGTGTGTGTGTGTGTGTGTGTGTGTGTGTGTGTGTGTGTGTGTGTGTGTGTGTGTGTGTGTGTGTGTGTGTGTGTGTGTGTGTGTGTGTGTGTGTGTGTGTGTGTGTGTGTGTGTGTGTGTGTGTGTGTGCGTGTGCGTGTGCGTGTGTGTGTGTGTGTGTGTAAACAGTTTGAGCATTTACAAAATCCGGGTCTACAGTGTGCTGACCTGATCCATGTTGTGCTCCCCCTCAACCCTGATTAGCATCTGTATAGCTCACAGCATTCCCATTTACAATACAATACAATAGAATGTATTGTTGTATAGCCCTAGGTCACAACAGAAGTCATCTCAGAGACTTAACAAAACCATTGAAATCACCAACACAGGTCAGAGAATCAACAGTTAAAACACATGAAGAATATAAAGCACACACAGAAGAAAATGTCCATACATGTTGTAGAATGCTAAAGTGTCCTGATCATCACCAATCCTTTCTGTTGGACACTAACTGTCCAACAAGACCCTCCTGCATCCACAAGGAAAAACTCTTAAAAAACCCAGTGGGAAAAAGTGAGAAACCTTGGGGAGAACTAGGGAAACCCACAGGGAGGGAGACCCATTTGAGAAAGGGATCCGCTCCTCCGGACGGACAGGCTAATGATCCAGGACCTAAGCTAGCTACAGAACGTGGACCAGTGGACGCTGAACGTGGACAGGTCCGGTGCAGGACCGAAGCACTCCCAGGCGGGTCGGGCGGGGCAGTCCGCAGGTGTAGATGGAGGAGGCCAGGCTCAGAGATCCCGTCATCGTACCATGAAACAGACAATGGGACAACGGGTGAATAGCAATGAACAAACTACAGTCAGAATCCTAATAATGCTAAACAGATAAAGTAGGAAGGAGGAGAGGATAGTGCTCAAGTTACCATACTTCTCCAGCAGGGGGCTCCCTATGCAGCTTTTTAGTTGCTTGGCTTATATAAGCCTTGAAGGAGAGTTCTTGGTCAAAAATGACTCCAAGATTCCTCACAGTGTTACTGGGTATTATACTGACATTATCGAGAGTAACCATCTGGTTAGTGAGGGAGTCACGCAGGCGCTTCGGACCGAGTAGGATCACTTCTGTCTTCTCCGGGTTGAGAAGTAGGAAGTTAAGAGTCATCCACATTTTAAGGTCCTTTATGCAGGCACTGAGCTTTTCTAGCTGATCTGTCTGATTAGGCTTCATCGACAGATAAAGCTGTGTGTCATCTGCAGCAGTGGAAATTAATTCCATGCTTTTTAATAATGTTTCCCAGTGGCAGCATGTAGAGAGTAAAAAGAATCGGTCCGAGTACCGAACCCTGCGGCACACCGAATTCTACTCCAGAATAAGGTGACGAGTCCTGATTCACATTGACGAAGTGATACCGATCTGATAAATAGGATTTAACCCAGCCAAGGGCTGTTCCTCTAAGACCTATATCACATTCTAGCCTCTGCAGTAGAATGCTGTGGTCTATTGTGTCAAATGCAGCACTAAGGTCCAGTAGGACCAGCACTGACACTTGTCCATTATCGGCAGCTAGTAGTAAGTCATTTGTGACTTTGACTAGTGCCGTTTCAGTGCTATGATGAGCTCTGAATCCTGATTGAAAGACTTCAAACATATCATTTTCCTGCAGGTGGCAGCGGAGCTGCTCAGCTATAAGTTTTTCCAGGATTTTAGATATAAAAGTGAGGTTTGAGATCGGTCTGTAGTTTGTAAGTATTTCTGGGTCCAGGTTTGTTTTCTTCAGAAGGGGTTTGATTACCGCGGTTTTAAAAGCTTGTGGGACATAGCCACATTGTATGGATGCGTTTATTATATTTACGATAGGCTCAATTATCAAAGGAAGTATGTCTTTGAAGAGCCATGTCGGGACTGCGTCTAACATGCAAGTTGAGGCTTTTGAGGATGTGACCACAGAGATCACCTCTGCTTGGCTCACAGCCATGAATTTATCGAGGCCCACTGAAGAGTCTAAGTGGGAAGTCACGTATGCCGCTTCAACCTGTCCACTACCAACAGCAGGAGCAACCTCCTCCAGCTTGTCACGGATGGATGTAATTTTATTATTAAAGAAGTGGAGAAAGTCGACACTGCTCAGTGAGCTTGGAATTTTAGGCTCGATTGCGCTATGGCAGTTTGTGAGTTTAGCGACGGTGCCAAACAAAAATCTACTGTTGTTTTTATTTGCTTCTATTAAAGTTGAATAGTATTGAGTTCGAGCCCCGCGAAGGGCCTTCTTGTAGTTTCGGAGACCTGCTTTCCACTCCCTGTGGACAGGCTCCGAGTGGGAGTGGCGATATAGCCTCTCCAATTTTCTGACGTCCTGTTTTAAAGTGTGGAGTTGAACACTGTACCAGGGCGACGATGATCTAATCCTAATGGTTTTCTGTTTTAAAGGAGCTGCTGCATTTAATGCAGATTTTAAAGACTCCATAGTGTTGCCCACCGTTTGGTCAATGACTGAGGGACTGCAGCTGCTGTGAACAGGTTCACCTGCAGCAGTATTCAACATAGGCTGTATTAGTTCTTTGAACCTTGTGATAGATTTATCATTTAAGGTTCTTTTCATTATGGTTTTATCTTGCGGGACAGGAAAGTCCTCCAAAGCGAGATCAAACGTGATCAAGAAATGGTCAGACAGCAACGAGCTTTGACGCTGGATGTCAACATTGGAGACATCACAGCCGTAGGTCAGGACAAGGTCCAAGGTGTGGTTATGAATGTGAGTAGGTCCCTCGACATTCTGAGTAAAACCAACACCATCTAGTACGGCGCTGAAAGCTTTGTTTAAGCTGTCAGTGCTGTCGTCCACATGTATATTGAAGTCTCCAGCTATAACTATGTTTTCCCATTCCAAAACTAGGTTTGAAATGAAGTCAGAGAATTCTGTTAGGAACTCGCTGTAAGGACCAGGAGGTCGGTATAAAACTATAAATAGTACTGCTTTTTGTTTTCTCCACCCAGGACAGGTGATTGAAAGTGTTAAGTTTTCAAACGAGTGAAAAGCGTTGTTGGTTTTGGGACTAAGAACTAAGTTGGTGTGTGATATAATCGCAACGCCACCGCCGCGACCTGTAGCTCTGGCTTTCTGGTAGTTAACATGCGTCGGAGGAGTGCACTCATTCAATCTAACGTAGTCGTCCTGTTGGAGCCAAGTCTCCGAGAGCGCAAACAGATCCAAGCCCTTGTCTATAATAAGTTCGTTTATGAGAAGCGATTTAGACGAGATTGATCTGACGTTCATTAAACCACATTTAACAACCCTACCGCTAGAACTATTTCTGTCTGTCTGAACTTTTATTAAGTTACTGTGTCTGACACCTAGGTCAGATTTCCTCGCATATAGTGCTTTAGACTTCAAGCGAGGAACACACACAGTTTCAATCTGACTAGGTTCTGAGGCTAGTAACTGAGCACACACAGGCACACACACACATGCACACACAGTTTCAATCTGACTAGGTTCTGAGGCTAGTAACTGAGCACACACAGGCACACACACACATGCACACACAGTTTCAATCTGACTAGCCTCTGAGGCTAGTAACTGAACAGATGGGGGCTCAGAGGTTGTGGCAGAGCAGCTCTGCACCCGGGCCTCAGTTCTGCACCGTCATTTGAGCCGAGCAGAACAGTTTAGAGCCAGGGCCAAATTCTTAGCCAAAAGGGATGTACCCGCCAACGTTGGGTGGATATCATCCGAGCGGATGAGACCGGGCTTTCCCCAAAAGGCACTCCAATTGTCAACATGAACAACACCACTTGGAGGGCACCAGCCAGACAGCCAGCGGTTGAAAGCCGAGTGTCTGCTGAATGCTTCTGCACTGCTAGTGCTAGGTAGGGGCCCAGAGAAGATGACAGTGTCGGCCATTGTGCTAGCCAGCTTGCACACGGCGGCGACTTGCAGCTTCAACACCTCGGACTGTTTCCGCCGAACGTCATTACCACCCGCGTGAATAACAATTCGACGGAAACGCTGCTTGTGGGTCATCATGAGCCTCAGATTCCCTTCAATATCACCAAGCCTGGCCCCAGGGAAGCACCGAACAGTGGCTCCTGGGATCTTAACACCTCTAACAATAGAGGAGCCAATTACCAGCGCATCAGCGACTCCATCGGCTCTCTCAGCAGCTCTCTCAGCGGCTCTCTCAGCAGCTCTCTCAGCAGCTCTCTCAGTGGGGCCTTCTTCCCCGACAGAGCGTCCCAGCGATTGTAAATGCTAACAGGAGGAGGCCCAATGGGGAAACTACCAACAACACGTGGCCCTCTCCGAACAGTCACAAAGCCATCACTATCCTGGTCTTGTCCCAGCTGCGGAGGACGGGCTGGGAGGCTAGGCTCGCTAGTTCTCCTCTGCCTTTCCCTAAAGCTGCGCTCCGCTGTCCCTGAGGATACGGCCTGGCTGTAGCTAATGCTAGCGCTAGCTCGAGACTCCAGTGCTCGGAGACGCAGCTCTAACTCACTGACCCTGGATTCCAGAGCTACGACTACACTACACTTCACACATCTATCACTACCCTCAGAGAAGGATCCAGGGTTTAGACTCGCCATATGGCAACTCGAGCAGTAAAGGATTGAGGGAGAGACAGCAGCCGCCATAGTAGCGAGTTAGCGGCTAGGCTAGGCTAAGCTAGTACGGATCCGGGCCCGCACAACAGACTCCGAGACCAGACAAACAACCGCTACCTAAACCTCAGCTACAGTACAGCTGACTCAGAGTGCTTACACAGTTAGCTTGGTGTACAATACGTGGATTTGTAATGTGTTTGTGCAAACAGAGAGCAGAGTGATAGCAGTCAAGAAACACGCTCACCGGATACAGGAAGTCACGTCACCGCCATGTGACATTTACATGTCTCTCTACCTGAGGCCTCCACCATCACGTCTCCAGAAACCTCCACTTTCATGGCCCCGGTCTCTCTCACACTTACTTCTGTAGTGGGGGGAGGGGCGTAGAGGTGGCATTGTTGCCCTTTTGCTCTTTGACCTGTGACCTGTGGCTGGGTGGGCTTTGGTGTCCAGTGTCCAGCAGTGACCTCTCGTACAGTGTGGCAGAGTCTGAAAAACAATCCTTGAGACGGCCAATTTAAAAACAACAGAGATCAGATTGTGAATGAGATTGTTTTTCTCCCTAAAGTCTAAACCATTTTGGAGCGCTCTGGGTTTTCCAACATGCGCTATATAAATAAAGATTACTTATTATCTTACTAATGATGACATTTTAAGACCAGAAACTAAAGAAGTTATAAAAACAACAATTATACTCAAAACAAACAACCTTTTAAACTTTAAAATATGTATTATGTACTTTTGTACTGTGTGTTTAATTATCTATGCGTCCTTGGGTTTCACTTTATGGACTTTCCCTTTTACACTTGAACATTTATCTCAGCATATATTCTACTAATTTAAAATAATTGCAGCATTTTCAAATGAAGTCAATATGAATTGGAGCACATTTCAGACCAGGCTCCTCTGCTGTGTGCATCAGCAGGAGGAGCAAGGTCAGGCGTGTAGTCAAAACAAAAACGTCACCACTTGAATGTGAATTGGGTAGTTTAACTTAATAATATAATACTTTTACAGCTAATCCTAATTCCCTCTTTCTTTTTAGACAAAGTCTATAATCAATAATCACTTTTAACACAGATTCTAATTTAAATGTTTGAAAAACGGCTTTTGTAACTAAAATAAAAACATAAAAACAAACACAACTCACAAAAAGTTAAGAAATAAGCAGCAGATTTAAAAGAATGGAATCTAGAATATCTGTCCGCTAAATCCCTGACAGATTTAAAAAGAATTGCACAGCTTTAGCACTAATATTTGGGTTTCAAAAAACATAATATTCTTTTAAGGATCACCCTCCCTGTACAGGGAGGATTCAGATATTTTTCATTTAACAACATCAGTATTAGAATTCACTTGTGTCAATATAGTCAAGCTATATCTCTTTTGAAAGCTTATTCCCACCTCTAAACGCGTATCATGTTAAAATAAACATTAAATATAACCAAAAGTATGAAAAAGGAGTCAAACTGTATATGTATATAACATATACATCGTCCTTTCTTACCTTGTCATGCTAATATTCTGGGGCAAATCACGTCTAATCCACACATGTGTGCATTCGTTTTGTTCGTGAGGGTTCATAGAATAATTATATCCAGTTGTTTTTTCTACAAAGTCATCCTTATAGTGGATATCCAGTTGTAACAACACATTTGAGTATTGAAAGTTGCACAAACGAAAACAAAACCTGTTCTTTGCGCACTGTATGAAGTAGGCATGTTACTATTTACCTAGCGTCACTGGGTATGTTCGTCTTCCTCTCAGTCTCCCCTTCAAAACAAGCCCATTCCCGGACTTTTCAGTGCTATGGTTTGGAAGGTAGAGTGAGTTGAGTAAAACAAGCGCACCTAACTTTACTGCTCCAGTCATATAGATATCTGTGCGTCACGACAGCATTGTCTTGACTACCATTGGCCGATTTGGATGTCAATCAAACCATCTTGTAGCCAATAATCTCAGGTTTCAGGCGATGTGTCGGACTTCTAGCTTCCTCCCACTGTTCGAGTGTTATTTGAATGCGTAAGAGAGGAAGGCGGAGCATTTTCACGGAGAACACGCGCTATAACTATATAAATAATAGCTTTTCTGTAAACATTTCAATATCTGGAAAAAATCCTATTTATAGCAAGAGTAATAGCCAAAAAATGATATAATTTGATTTTTGGTGTTATAACGTTGATAATTTTCATGTAAAACACTTTGGCACAATTGGCACAAAAATGGACCACTTGTGCCGAATGTGCCCATTAGTCACAAAAAAGCCCCCAGCATCAAAATGGTTTCACCTAAAGGTCTAAAATTTCATACAGGTGTTTCCAACACCACAAACATCTGCTCTGGTGACTTTGAACAACATACCATAAAGTATGTCTTCAGGAGATTATTTTGAAATTGCCTTATTTTTTTTGAGACAAAAAAAACTAACTGTGACTCATGTTTGAGAAGCTGTAGTGCAGACTGTGTCCTTCCTAACAAACTGTAACATACATTTCCAGAAACTAGAAGGTGTTACCTTTCAAATGGGGCCTCATAACACAAAATCAGACACAAGATGTCCACACAATAAGCATTTACATTTGGGTATCATAATTCAAGAATGAGCAGGCGAAATTAGGTGATCCTTAAAGGGATATTCAAAACTTCTATTCCCTAAATGTGTTTAAAAACGTTTAACTGTGTCATAACACAATGTTCAATGGCAAATTTTGCAAATTTAAAAACTTAATAAAAGCCAAAATCCTAAAAGCAGGTTTGTTTTGATTCAGAGCCAGAGTAGCAAAGGAGGGGGCCGTTTCCCTGACAACGGCAGCAAGATAGAGCTGTGCACACACAGGCAGAAAGATACAGAAGAAGAACTTTCAAGATTACTTTTTTAAGCGAATATAACTGATGTTGTTCTTTATACTTTCTGTCATCCAAGTCTAGAAGTGATCACTTTCCACACTTGTAACAAAAGGCACTAGTGTTTAACGTTTCCCTTTTTATAATTACTTTTAATTTTACACCATGGTTTCACTAACTATTTTCTATTCTCTATTCTCTGCCCCGGCTACTCCAAAGGCAGGGACCCCGATACGTCAGGGGTTCCTTTTTCTCTAATCTTATCTATAGATATTAGACATTTGGCAGACCTCAAAACAGACCAAAATGTAGCTAGTATCCAATTATGCAGACTTTACATATAAAAAGGTGTCTGCTTACCTTAATTCTTTGTCCGGACTGTTCAAGAGGTCTGCCAACTTCTTTTCCGCGTCGAAAAATTCAATTTAAAAAACAAAAGTGACAGAAGCGACAAGAAGCATCCAGGATCAGCTCTTCCAGCCTGCTGGAATCTCCGCTCCCAGACACAGCATGCCGATCTCTCACGCCGAGGAAAAGAAACAAAGCAAACTCCCTCAAAACAATCAGAGAATGGCACACACTGAGCCGCGCATCCTCCACCAAATCTGTCAGGGATGAAGCAGACAGAGACGGATCGTGGTGCGCCAAACTCTGGAAGTTTATTTAAGTTTCTCTCAAGTTCCACTGGTTTACTCTGTTTCTTTCTCTCAGACAGAATAAAGGCAGTACACAGTTTATATAGTCATTGTCACGTCACACATGGAAAGACATACGTGTCACAAAGAGACAGTCACATCAGAGTCATAACATGGAGTCCTTGTAGAGTCCTTGTAGAGTCCTTGTAGAGTCCTTGTAGAGTCCTTGTAGAGTCCTTGTAGAGTCCTTGTAGAGTCCTTGTAGAGTCCTGCACGTAGGCCATATTGCTATCTAATACTAACAGACGAAAATCACACTTTTCATGCAGTGAACCTGCTCGTTCAACGCAAACTGACGTCACCCACATCTAACTACAACACCCGCCTCCCGCGCTCTCTGATTGGTCGGTCGAAATTCAACCGATTGTAATGCTAACACAGGGACCAGACCCAGACGTTACATGCAGGGGGATGGGACTCTCTCACTGGGGGTGGGTCTCTCTCATTGGGGGATTCTCTCATTGGGGATGGGACTCTCTCATTGGGGGTGGGTCTCTCTCATTGGGGGATTCTCTCATTGGGGATGGGACTCTCTCACTGGGGATGGGTCTCTCTCATTGGGGGATTCTCTCATTGGGGATGGGACTCTCTCATTGGGGGATTCTCTCATTGGGGATGGGACTCTCTCATTGGGGGTGGGACTCTCTCATTGGGGGATTCTCTCATTGGGGATGGGACTCTCTCATTGGGGGTGGGTCTCTCTCATTGGGGGATTCTCTCATTGGGGATGGGACTCTCTCATTGGGGGTGGGACTCTCTCATTGGGGGATTCTCTCATTGGGGATGGGACTCTCTCATTGGGGGTGGGACTCTCTCATTGGGGGATTCTCTCATTGGGGATGGGACTCTCTCATTGGGGGTGGGACTCTCTCATTGGGGGATTCTCTCATTGGGGATGGGACTCTCTCATTGGGGGTGGGTCTCTCTCATTGGGGGATTCTCTCATTGGGGATGGGACTCTCTCACTGGGGATGGGTCTCTCTCATTGGGGGATTCTCTCATTGGGGATGGGACTCTCTCATTGGGGGATTCTCTCATTGGGGGATTCTCTCATTGGGGATGGGACTCTCTCATTGGGGGTGGGACTCTCTCATTGGGGGATTCTCTCATTGGGGATGGGACTCTCTCATTGGGGGTGGGTCTCTCTCATTGGGGGATTCTCTCATTGGGGATGGGACTCTCTCATTGGGGGTGGGACTCTCTCATTGGGGGATTCTCTCATTGGGGATGGGACTCTCTCATTGGGGGTGGGACTCTCTCATTGGGGGATTCTCTCATTGGGGATGGGACTCTCTCATTGGGGGTGGGACTCTCTCATTGGGGGATTCTCTCATTGGGGATGGGACTCTCTCATTGGGGGTGGGACTCTCTCATTGGGGGATTCTCTCATTGGGGATGGGACTCTCTCATTGGGGGGGGGACTCTCTCATTGGGGGATTCTCTCATTGGGGATGGGACTCTCTCATTGACTCTCTCATTGGGGGATTCTCTCATTGGGGATGGGACTCTCTCATTGGGGGTGGGTCTCTCTCATTGGGGGATTCTCTCATTGGGGATGGGACTCTCTCATTGGGGGTGGGTTTCTCTCATTGGGGGATTCTCTCATTGGGGATGGGACTCTCTCATTGGGCGTGGGTCTCTCTCATTGGGCGGTTCTCTCATTGGGGATGGGACGCTCTCATTGGAGGTGGGTCTCTCTCATTGGGGGGTCTCTCTCATTGGGGGGGGTCTCTCTCATTGGAGGTGGGTCTCTCTCATTGGGGGGGGGGTCTCTCTCATTGGGGGGTCTCTCAGCTGTGACCTTCTGATTATCCACAACACGTCCTTTCTCCTCCACATTCTCAAACATGCAGCAAAGGCGCGAGCCGAGGTCCGGGGTGAGGGGGGGGGGGGCGAGGGGGGAGGGCTGCAGGGAAGGGGGGGGGGGGGGGGGGGGGGGGGGTTGATAGGTCTCGGTCTCTGGTCCTTGTGAACAAAGACCAGTCATTAATGAATTCACATCAATGAGACCGAGTCTGATCAATAACGGATCCACAGAAGGTCCTGAGTCTGCATTTTCCAGGGACAAAGACTTAGCTCTCTCTCTGGTCCCTCTCTGGTCTCTCTCTGGTCTCTCTCTGTTCTCTCTCTCTGGTCTCTCTCTGGTCCCTCTCTGGTCTCTCTCTCTGGTCTCTCTCTGGTCTCTCTCTCTGGTCTCTCTCTGGTCTCTCTCTGGTCTCTCTCTGGTCTCTCTCTCTGGTCTCTCTCTGGTCTCTCTCTGGTCTCTCTCTGGTCTCTCTCTGGTCTCTCTCTGGTCTCTCTCTGGTCTCTCTCTCTGGTCTCTCTCTCTCTGGTCTCTCTCTCTGGTCTCTCTCTGGTCTCTCTGGTCTCTCTCTGGTCTCTCTCTGGTCTCTCTCTCTGGTCTCTCTCTGGTCTCTCTCTCTGGTCTCTCTCTGGTCTCTCTCTCTGGTCTCTCTCTGGTCTCTCTCTGGTCTCTCTCTGGTCTCTCTTTCTGGTCTCTCTCTGGTCTCTCTCTCTGGTCTCTCTCTGGTCTCTCTCTGGTCCTGGTCTCTCTCTGGTCTCTCTCTCTGGTCTCTCTCTGGTCTCTCTGGTCTCTCTCTGGTCTCTCTCTCTGGTCTCTCTCTGGTCTCTCTCTGGTCTCTCTCTCTGGTCTCTCTCTGGTCTCTCTCTGGTCTCTCTCTGGTCTCTCTCTGGTCTCTCTCTCTGGTCTCTCTCTCTGGTCTCTCTCTCTGGTCTCTGTCTGGTCTCTGTCTGGTCTCTCTCTGGTCTCTCTCTCTGGTCTCTCTCTGGTCTCTCTCTGGTCTCTCTCTCTGGTGTCTCTCTCTGGTCTCTCTCTGGTCTCTCTCTGGTCTCTCTCTCTGGTCTCTCTCTGGTCTCTCTCTGGTCTCTCTCTGAACTTTTAAAGGCACTTCCTGTTCAGACAGTCAAGTGTAATCTCAGGATGTAAAACTTTGGTCCCCCAGCTTTAACAGCTTTAACTGCACTAATATGAAACGCCTGTCACTCATGCCCCGCCCCCTCAGCTGTCACTCATGCCCCGCCCCCTCAGCTATCACTCATGCCCCGCCCCCTCAGCTGTCACTCAAAACAAGCTGAGACCCAGAACATTCTTGTGATGCCTCTGAGCCCCTTTCACACACAGCCCTCTCACATTCCACAGACTTAAAGGGGACTTACTGTGCTCACATCAAAGCACTTTCACCACCGCGGTGTTTACGTTTCATGGTTTCACCGCGTCCCTCACTTTACTTTCACTCCTCCGTTTTCATTCATGTGATTAGCTGTGCTTCTAAGATGATTCCATGTGGTTAGCCGTGCTTCTAATTTCATGAAATGTGGTTAGCCGTGCTTTCAAATTCATTCCATGTGATTAGCCGTGCTTCTAAAATAATTCCATGTTGTTAGCCGTGCTTCTAGATTCATTCAATGTGGTTAGAATTGTTTCTATACTCAATCAATCAATCAATCAAATTTTTATTTGTATAGCGCCCAACAACAGCCAGAAGGTGCCCAGGGCGCTTTCCAGGATAAAAACAAGAATCACAATAGACACCGATAAAAACAAACACATAAAAAAGAACAGCAGTCGAGTCAGTGATTATGCATTGAATGCTTTCCTGAAAAGATGTGTCTTCAACTGTGATTTAAAAACACTCAACTCAGTGATGTTTCGAAGCTGTACAGGAAGTGCGTTCCACAGCTTTGGGCCTTGGGCAGCAAATGAACGGCCTCCAAACTTTTTGTATTTGAATTTGGGAGTGACGAGGGAGGTGTGTTCAGAGGAGCGCAGAGCTCTGGCTGGTTTGTAGACCGTTACTAGTTCGGCGAGGTAGGCCGGGGCCAGACCATTGATAGCCTTGAACACAAACATCAGGACCTTAAACTCCACCCTAAATGCCACCGGGAGCCAGTGGAGAGAGCGGAGGACTGGGGTGATGTGTGAGCGTCTGGAGGTGTTGGAGAGGAGACGAGCTGCTGCGTTTTGTACCAGTTGAAGCCGATTGAGGAGTGATTGGTTAAGTCCAGTGTAGAGGGCGTTACAGTAGTCTATCCTCGAGCTGATGAAGGCATGAATGGCCTTTTCAAGGTCAGCTCGGGACAAGAGAGACTTGATCTTGCTGAGGAGCCTTAGCTGGTAAAAGCTTGCTTTCACAACTGCACCTATCTGTTTATCAAAAATCATAGTACTGTCAAAAATAACACCCAGGTTGCGGATGGCGGGAGCAAACTGAGGTGTAGGAGGAACAAAACTGGGGGAGCTGTGAGGTGAGTCCGGGGTGAACAGGATGTACTCAGTCTTTCCTTCATTCAGGTGAAGGGAATTCTGGGCGAGCCATTGTTTGATGACGTGAAGACAGTTATAGAGAGGGTCCAAAGCAGAACTGTTGCTCAGAACCACAGGAAGGTAGATCTGGAGGTCGTCTGCATAGAAATGAAAGTGGACGTTGTGATTAGAGATAAGTTGACCAAGTGGCAGCATATAGAGTGAAAACAGAATAGGACCAAGAATGGATCCTTGAGGCACACCATTCTAACCACATCGTGCTACTCATTCGATGTGGTTAGCCGTGCTTCTAATTTCATGAAATTTGGTTAGCCGTGCTTCTAAATTCATCCAACGTGGTTAGCCGTGCGTCTAAATTCATTTCATGTGGTTAGTCGTGCTTCTAAATTCATTCAATGTGATTAGCCATGCTTCTAAATTCATTCCATGTAGTGAGCCGTACCTTTTTCTTTTGGACCGATGCTTTAAAGCTGAACCACAAACATGTCACAAGTTCATGGTCTAGTTTTGTTTGTTTTTTTGGAGGTCTTGGTCCTAATCCCAGTCCTGGTC
>OZ035839.1:37746100-37753600 GCA_964034765.1 Knipowitschia caucasica
GAGCACAGGGACTGGACTCCTGCTGGGACTCTGAGGAGCACAGGGACTGGCCTCCTGCTGGGACTCTGAGGAGCACAGGGACTGGACTCCTGCTGGGACTCTGAGGAGCACAGGGACTGGCCTCCTGCTGGGACTCTGAGGAGCACAGGGACTGGACTCCTGCTGGGACTCTGAGGAGCACAGGGACTGGACTCCTGCTGGGACTCTGAGGAGCACAGGGACTGGCCTCCTGCTGGGACTCTGAGGAGCACAAGGACTGGACTCCTGCTGGGACTCTGAGGAGCACAGGGACTGGACTCCTGCTGGGACTCTGAGGAGCACAGGGACTGGACTCCTGCTGGGACTCTGAGGAGCACAGGGACTGGACTCCTGCTGGGACTCTGAGGAGCACAGGGACTGGACTCCTGCTGGGACTCTGAGGAGCACAGGGACTGGACTCCTGCTGGGACTCTGAGGAGCACAGGGACTGGACTCCTGCTGGTCCCAGGTCACATGACCCTCATCCATCAGTATAGATTTCCAGTTGCCGTCAGTTTGGTTCTAATGATGTTCACCTCTGGGACCATCGATGCTCATCCTGGATCCATACATAGTAACGTGAGAGACCAGAGAGAGACCAGAGAGAGACCAGAGAGAGACCAGAGAGAGAGACCAGAGAGAGACCAGAGAGAGACCAGAGAGAGACCAGAGAGAGACCAGAGAGAGAGACCAGAGAGAGAGACCAGAGAGAGACCAGAGAGAGACCAGAGAGAGACCAGAGAGAGGCCAGAGAGAGAGACCAGAGAGAGACCAGAGAGAGAGACCAGAGAGAGACCAGAGAGAGACCAGAGAGAGACCAGAGAGAGACCAGAGAGAGACCAGAGAGAGACCAGAGAGGGACCAGAGAGAGACCAGAGAGAGACCAGAGAGAGACCAGAGAGAGACCAGAGAGGGACCAGAGAGAGACCAGAGAGAGACCAGAGAGAGACCAGAGAGAGAGACCAGAGAGAGACCAGAGAGAGACCACAGAGAGACCAGAGAGAGACCAGAGAGGGACCAGAGAGAGACCAGAGAGAGAGAGACCAGAGAGAGAGACCAGAGAGAGACCAGAGAGAGAGACCAGAGAGAGACCAGAGAGAGACCAGAGAGGGACCAGAGAGAGACCAGAGAGAGAGAGACCAGAGATTATTATTATCATTATTATTATTATTAATATTATTATTATTAATATTATTATTATTATTATTATTATTATTATTACAGAATAATCATAATCTCCTCCTCCTCCCCCTCCCTCCTCCTCCTCAGTGAAGACAGATTTGTGCTTCTCTCTAAACGTTCTTTAAGGTGAGTTTACAAAGTGCCGGAACAAAGCGCTCTCAGATCAGGATCAGGAGGCGGTGCTCGGGAAGACTGCGGTTTATAAAGTCCCATGAATCAAGGCGTTCCGGTTTAACGGCACCCACGGGCGCCAGGTAAGACAGAGCTGCACGGGCAAGATGAGACAGGACCACAGCCACTTCCTCTGGCAACGCTCCATCAGCTGTTTCACACAGACCCACGACCACGAGGAAGTCCTGGGTCTACAGCCTCAGTCCTGGGTCTACAGCCTCAGTCCTGGGTCTACGGCCTCAGTCCTGGGTCTACAGCCTCAGTCCTGGGTCTACAGCCTCAGTCCTGGGTCTACAGTTTCAGTCCTGGGTCTACAGCCTCAGTCCTGTGTCTACAGTCTCAGCCCTGGATCTACAGCCTCAGTCCTGGGTCTACAGCCTCAGTCCTGGGTCTACAGCCTCAGTCCTGGGTCTACAGCCTCAGTCCTGGGTCTACAGCCTCAGTCCTGGGTCTACAGCCTCAGTCCTGGGTCTACAGCTTCAGTCCTGGGTCTACAGCCTCAGTCCTGGGTCTACAGCCTCAGTCCTGGGTCTACAGCCTCAGTCCTGGGTCTACAGCCTCAGTCCTGGGTCTACAGCCTCAGTCCTGGGTCTACAGCCTCAGTCCTGGGTCTACAGCCTCAGTCCTGGGTCTACAGTTTCAGTCCTGGGTCTACAGCCTCAGTCCTGTGTCTACAGTCTCAGCCCTGGGTCTACAGCCTCAGTCCTGGGTCTACAGCCTCAGTCCTGGGTCTACAGCCTCAGTCCTGGGTCTACAGCCTCAGTCCTGGGTCTACAGCCTCAGTCCTGGGTCTACAGCTTCAGTCCTGGGTCTACAGCCTCAGTCCTGGGTCTACAGCCTCAGTCCTGGGTCAGTGTCAGATTTATTGATTTAGGGTTAGTATGTACATATACATGGGTTAGTATGTACATATACATGGGTTAGTATGTACATGTACATGGGTTAGTATGTACATATACATGGGTTAGTATGTACATGGGTTAGTATGTACATGTACATGGGTTAGTATGTACATATACATGGGTTAGTATGTACATATACATGGGTTAGTATGTACATGTAGATGGGTTAGTATGTACATGTACATATACACGGGTTAGTATGTACATGTAGATGGGTTAGTATGTACATGTACATATACACGGGTTAGTATGTACATATACACGGGTTAGTATGTACATGTACATGGGTTAGTATGTACATATACATGGGTTAGTATGTACATGTACACGGGTTAGTATGTACATAAACATGGGTTAGTATGTACATGTACATGGGTTAGTATGTACATATACACGGGTTAGTATGTACATGTACACGGGTTATTATGTACACACGGGTTAGTATGTACATATACACGGGTTAGTATGTACATATACATGGGTTAGTATGTACATGTACACGGGTTAGTATGTACATTTACACGGGTTAGTATGTACATGTACATGGGTTAGTATGTACATATACACGGGTTAGTATGTACATATACACGGGTTAGTATGTACATATACACGGGTTAGTATGTACATGTACACGGGTTAGTATGTACATGTACACGGGTTAGTATGTACATATACATGGGTTAGTATGTACATATACATGGGTTAGTATGTACATATACACGGGTTAGTATGTACATATACATGGGTTAGTATGTACATATACACGGGTTAGTATGTACATATACATGGGTTAGTATGTACATATACATGGGTTAGTATGTACATGTACATATACACGGGTTAGTATGTACATGTACACGGGTTAGTATGTACATATACATGGGTTAGTATGTACATATACATGGGTTAGTATGTACATGTACATATACACGGGTTAGTATGTACATATACACGGGTTAGTATGTACATATACACGGGTTAGTATGTACATGTACATGGGTTAGTATGTACATATACACGGGTTAGTATGTACATATACATGGGTTAGTATGTACATATACATGGGTTAGTATGTACATGTACATATACACGGGTTAGTATGTACATATACACGGGTTAGTATGTACATGTACATGGGTTAGTATGTACATATACACGGGTTAGTATGTACATATACATGGGTTAGTATGTACATATACATGGGTTAGTATGTACATATACATGGGTTAGTATGTACATATACATGGGTTAGTATGTACATATACATGGGTTAGTATGTACATATACACGGGTTAGTATGTACATATACATGGGTTAGTATGTACATATACATGGGTTAGTATGTACATATACATGGGTTAGTATGTACATATACATGGGTTAGTATGTACATATACATGGGTTAGTATGTACATATACATGGGTTAGTATGTACATATACACGGGTTAGTATGTACATATACATGGGTTAGTATGTACATATACATGGGTTAGTATGTACATATACATGGGTTAGTATGTACATATACATGGGTTAGTATGTACATATACATGGGTTAGTATGTACATATACATGGGTTAGTATGTACATATACATGGGTTAGTATGTACATATAGGTTAATGCTGTTGGTTAATGACATCAAACATGGTTTTCTGGAACAATCTCAGTGAAAAATATGAACCATAGAAAAGGAAGTGGTCAAAGTCAGAAATGAGTTTAAAGACAATAAATGAAGCTTAAACTGGGACAAAAACGTGATTTTTGGAACTGGGTAAAATAAAACATCTTTAAACTAGTCACTGATGGAGTTAACATCAAAGAGAAACGACTAAAACGTTTGGGGTCATTTAGAAATCTATATTAACTTTAGAAGAAGAAGAATTATTATTGACACTTGACTTGAAAACCTCACAGTGTGACTCTAAACAGATGTTTTCATGGTTTCACCGGTGTAAACGTTGTGTTGTTGTTGTGTGTCTTTACATAACAGCCTCTTCCTTTAATTAAAACACAGTGTACTTTATAAACGACAGAAAGAACAACATGTATTTTCTTTCCCGGACAAACATCTGCAGCTTCCGTTTGGACAAAGAGGATTCAGGTCCATGAGGTCCTCCTCCCACAGCTCAGTTCTCAAGACAGACGGAAGTGGACCATCTAAAAATATGTTCATGTGACATCACCAACGGGACTGGACTGCTCTCCCATCACTGCACTGCCCAGGTCTCCCATCACTGCACTACTCCAGGTCTCCCATCACTGCACTGCCCAGGTCTCCCATCATTGCACTACTCCAGGTCTCCCATCACTGCTTTGCCCAGGTCTCCCATCACAGTCCTGCCCCAGGTCTCCCATCACTGCACTACTCCAGGTCTCCCATCACAGTACTGCCCCAGGTCTCCCATCACTGCACTACTCCAGGTCTTCCATCACTGCACTGCCCAGGTCTCCCATCACAGTCCTGCCCCAGGTCTCCCATCACTGCACTAATCCAGGTCTCCCATCACTGCTCTGCCCAGGTCTCCCATCACTGCACTGCCCAGGTCTCCCATCACTGCACTACTCCAGGTCTCCCATCACTGCACTACTCCAGGTCTCCCATCACTGCTCTGCCCAGGTCTGCCATCACAACAAACAGAGCCACCTCTTCTGGCTCCTCTCCATGTGTAGAAGCAGCGGCTCTACTCCGAGCTCCTCCTGTGTGACTGAGCTCCTCACAGAGGAAGCTGATGTGGAGCAGAGCTCTGATTGCAGACGCTGCTCCCTCTTCACCACAAAATCTTTGGTTTGAACTAAAGATATGGGAAACAAACAGACTTAAACGATAAAGAGGGACTGTCCACAAATATCTCTGCTCTCATTGGACAGCACCAGAATGATTGACAGCTGGGAGGACCAATGGTCTTGATGACCATCCTATGTGTAAACCTCTCTCATGTCAAACCAAAAAAGTGAAAGTAGCGGATCAGAAAGACTTCAAAGGACTGTGATCTGCGTCATGTCATTATCAGGTTCCATTGTCCCGGTCCAAGGAGCCCCCCCCTCTGCCCCCCGCCCCCTCCCCTCTGCCCCCTTTATTCTGCTGTTTCCTTCATCTAACCCAGTGTTATAAACAACCCAGTGTCACTGCAGCGCACTGCTCCTTCGGTCACTTTAACATAATAACAGATTATTATTATTATTGTTATTTTATTATTATTATATTATGTATTATTGTTTTCTTGTTTTCTTTGTCCAAGTGTTTCTTTGTCCGCGTCCGCTGCTGGAGGCAGTACCTGCAGCGGCCGAGGGAGGGCGCCCCGTGCTTTCAGGTCACATGAAGCGGGATGTTTGGGATTCCAGGAGACAAAAGGTGTTTGGAAACGCACGGAGACGCACGGGGACGCACTGAGACACACTGAGACGCACTGAGACACACTGAGACGCACTGAGACGCACGGAGACACACTGAGACGCACGGAGACGCACGGGGAGGCACCGAGACGCACTGAAACGCACAGAGACGCACTGAGACGCACAGAGACGCACTGAGACGCACATGGACGCACTGAGATACACTGAGACGCACTGAGACGCACAGAGACGCAATGAGACGCACTGAGACGCACAGGGACGCACTGAGATACACTGAGACGCACTGAGGCTATATCCACACGAAGACAAAACGCTTATAATTTCAGAAACTTTTTCTGTAAACACGGAGTTAGCTCAGTAAATGTGTGCATCCATATGAATGTAGTCAATACGCCTGAAAACGCTGTGAAACTATGCCAGACCTGTTGGTGGCGCTGTGACGCAATGACGGGATCAAGCCCAAACTTCCGTGGGTATGCGCGGAATTTTGTAAACAGACAACATGGCGAGTGGGCGAGCTGGTACTACATTAGTATGGACGGACGATGAGGTTGAACTGTTGCTTCGGGTCACACTGGATTACAAAACCAACAAGCTACATTGTTGTTGTCATTATTTTCTGAGTGCGGCGCATGCGTGCTTTAACAAGAGGCGGGGCGATGACGCAAGCGTCTCAGATACATTGCGGAGAGGCAGTAACCACGGAGCGGCATATACGGAGTTTTGAAATCTTTCCACTCTGGGACCTAGTTTCAAAAATGTTCGTTTACACCCCCCCAAAACGCCGGCCTCGTATGGACGATACACTGGATTGATAAAGTATTTTTGCGTTTAGGCCTGAGCTTGACTTCGTGTGGACAGGGCCTGAGACGCACAGAGACGCACGCAGACGTACTGAGAACCGCGCGTCCTTGCGGAAATGTTGCTCTTGAGTTGAACCTGATCCGATGTGACGCAACAACAGCCTCAGAATTAAACATTTAACGCGTTTATGAGAAATGACTTTATTCTAATTGTGTTCAACCGTGACGTCACAAACACACGCACACACACTCACAGACACACACTCACAGAAAAACTAACTCTAATGTTAAATATTTACACGTTACAGGAAAATCAAGGCAATGAAGGACTTTCCAAAGTTGTCCAGTCTCCAACACACATCAGAAAATCAGTTTAAACTCAGGCAATGCACCGATAAAAAAACACACAGAGACCAACGACCATCAGTGTCCTGGACCATCAGTGTCCTGGACCATCAGTGTCCTGGACCATCAGTGTCCTGGACCATCAGTGTCCTGGACCATCCTGCACCAGGGTGTGTGTCTCTGTGTGTGTATGTCTCTGTGTGTGTGTGTGTATGTCTGTGTTTGTGTGTGTGTGTGTGTGTGTGTATATCTCTGTGTGTGTGAGAGATGTTCGCGCGTGTTGTGGGTACAGCGTTGGTAGGGGGGGGGTCACAGATGGGCGGGGCCTGCCTCCCTGTCTCCGCCCCTCTCAGCAGCTCTCTCCTCTCGGCTCAATAACATCTCAGCCTCGGCCGCAGCGCGTGTCAGAACGAAGCTTGTCTCTGGAGGCGGCGGTGGTCCATGTCCTCCCCTCGCGCGCCTCTCGGTCCACACACGCGCGCGCACCGACACGACACGGAGGAGCACGGCAACTGGCACGAGGTACACGCCCCATCTCCACTCTTTGTGTGACCGCTCGGACCGTGCGTAATTGGCACATTTACGCACAGTGTTGTTTGCGTCTTGTGGCCGTTTTGGTGAGTCCACAGTGCGTCTTTGGCCCCTTTACGCACAGCCACACACGTGCACAGCAGCTCCATGCTTTCACCTGTTTGTGATTCTTATCTTTTTACACGGCGCACT
>OZ035839.1:37758600-37788600 GCA_964034765.1 Knipowitschia caucasica
GATTAGTGCTGTGACTGACTGACGCCAGCGGCAAACTGGTTTCTGCCTCAAACAGACGTTAAGCAACTCTAGGAAGTCTCCATTCCCACACTCCAGAGAACAGGGGGGGGGGGGCAGGCTTTATTGGACCAGGGTACAGGAGGGGGGGGGGGGCAGGCTTCATTGGACCAGGGTACAGGAGGGGGGGGGGGGCAGGCTTCAGGGTACGGGGGGGGGGGGGGGGGGGGGCAGGCTTCAGGGGACCAGGGTACAGGAGGGGGGGGGGGCAGGCTTCAGGGTACGGGGGGGGGGGGGGGGGGGGCAGGCTTCAGGGGACCAGGGTACGGGGGGGGGGGGGGGCAGGCTTCAGGGGACCAGGGTACGGGGGGGGTAGGCTTCAGGGGACCAGGGTACAGGAGGGGGGGGGGGGGGCAGGCTTCAGGGGACCAGGGTACGGGGGGGGTAGGCTTCAGGGGACCAGGGTACGGGGGGGGGGGGGGGGGCAGGCTTCAGGGGACCAGGGTACGGGGGGGGTAGGCTTCAGGGGACCAGGGTACAGGAGGGGGGGGGGGGGCAGGCTTCAGGGGACCAGGGTACAGGAGGGGGGGGGGGGGCAGGCTTCAGGGGACCAGGGTACAGGAGGGGGGGGGGGGGCAGGCTTCAGGGGACCAGGGTACAGGAGGGGGGGGGGGGCAGGCTTCAGGGGACCAGGGTACAGGAGGGGGGGGGGGGGCAGGCTTCAAGGGACCAGGGTACAGGGGGGGGGGGGGGCAGGCTTCAGGGGACCAGGGTACAGGAGGGGGGGGGGGGGGGCAGGCTTCAGGGGACCAGGGTACAGGAGGGGGGGGGGGGCAGGCTTCAGGGGACCAGGGTACAGGAGGGGGGGGGGGGCAGGCTTCAGAGTGTCCACTGAATATAGTCACTTTACTTTGTCCATTACTGCCCGGTCCTACATGTACAGTATATAACATGTACAGTATATAACATGTACAGTATATAACATGTACAGTATATAACATGTACAGTATATAACATGTACAGTATATAACATGTACAGTATATAACATGTACAGTATATAACATGTACAGTATATAACATGTACAGTATATAACATGTACAGTATATAACATGTACAGTATATAACATGTACAGTATATAACATGTACAGTATATAACATGTACAGTATATAACCACAGACAGTCCATATACGGTTGTTTTTAAAGACGGGTGTTGAAGCATTTACAGCAAATAAACATCTACTTCTGTTGTGTACTGTGTGTCCCACTGCTGTCCTGTCACGCTGTAGATGGACCATGCTAACGCTGTAGCTGGACCATGCTAACGCTGTAGCTGGACCATGCTAACGCTGTAGATGGACCATGCTAACGCTGTAGCTGGACCATGCTAACCCTGTAGATGGACCATGCTAACGCTGTAGCTGGACCATGCTAACGCTGTAGCTGGACCATGCTAACGCTGTAGATGGACCATGCTAACGCTGTAGCTGGACCATGCTAACGCTGTAGATGGACCATGCTAACGCTGTAGCTGGACCATGCTAACGCTGTAGCTGGACCATGCTAACGCTGTAGATGGACCATGCTAACGCTGTAGCTGGACCATGCTAACGCTGTAGCTGGACCATGCTAACGCATGTAGCTGGACCATGCTAAACGCTGTAGTATGGACCATGCTAACGCTGTAGCTGGACCATGCTAACGCTGTAGCTGGACCATGCTAACGCTGTAGCTGGACCATGCTAACGCTGTAGCTGGACCATGCTAACGCTGTAGCTGGACCATGCTAACGCTGTAGCTGGACCATGCTAACTGCTGTGGACCATGCTAACGCTGTAGCTGGACCATGCTAACTGAGCTGATGCTGGACCATGCTAACGCTGTAGCTGGACCATGCTAACGCTGTAGATGGACCATGCTAACGCTGTGCTGGACCATGCTAACGCTGTAGCTGGACCATGCTAACGCTGTAGCTGGACCATGCTAACGCTGTAGTGGACCATGCTAACGCTGTAGATGGACCATGCTAACGCTGTATGCTAACGCTGTAGTGGACCATGCTAACGCTGTAGATGGACCATGCTAACGCTGTAGCTGGACCATGCTGGACCATGCACGCTGTAGATGGACCATGCTAACGCTGTAGCTGGACCATGCTAACGCTGTAGCTGGACCATGCTAACGCGCTGGACCTGTAACGCTGTAGGACCATGCTAACGCTGTAGCTGGACCATGCTAACGCTGTAGCTGGACCATGCTAACGCTGTAGCTGGACCATGCTAACGCTGTAGCTGGACCATGCTAACGCTGTAGCTGGACCATGCTAACGCTGTAGCTGGACCATGCTAACGCTGTAGCTGGACCATGCTAACGCTGTAGTGGACCATGCTAACGCTGTAGCTGGACCATGCTAACGCTGTAGCTGGACCATGCTAACGCTGTAGATGGACTGCAACGCTATGAACGCTGTAGCTGGACCATGCTAACGCTGTAGCTGGACCATGCTAACGCTGTAGATGGACCATGCTAACGCTGTAGCTGGACCATGCTAACGCTGTAGCTGGACCATGCTAACGCTGTAGATGGACCATGCTAACGCTGTAGCTGGACCCTGCTGTAACGACCATGCTAACGCTGCTGGACCATGCTAACGCTGTAGCTGGACCATGCTAACGCTGTAGCTGGACCATGCTAACGCTGTAGCTGGACCATGCTAACGCTGTAGCTGGACCATGCTAACGCTGTAGCTGGACCATGCTAACGCTGTAGCTGGACCATGCTAACGCTGTAGCTGGACCATGCTAACGCTGTAGCTGGACCATGCTAACGCTGTAGCTGGACCATGCTAACGCTGTAGCTGGACCATGCTAACGCTGTAGCTGGACCATGCTAACGCTGTAGCTGGACCATGCTAACGCTGTAGCTGGACCATGCACGCTGTAGTGGACCATGCTAACGCTGTAGCTGGACCATGCTAACGCTGTAGCTGGACCATGCTAACGCGTGTAGCTGGACCATGCTAACGCTGTAGCTGGACCATGCTAACGCTGTAGCTGGACCATGCTAACGCTGTAGCTGGACCATGCTAACGCTGTAGCTGGACCATGCTAACGCTGTAGCTGGACCATGCTAACGCTGTAGCTGGACCATGCTAACGCTGTAGCTGGACCATGCTAACGCTGTAGCTGGACCATGCTAACGCTGTAGCTGGACCATGCTAACGCTGTAGCTGGACCATGCTAACGCTGTAGCTGGACCATGCTAACGCTGTAGCTGGACCATGCTAACGCTGTAGCTGGACACACCTTGCTAACGCTGTAGTGTAGCTGGACCATGCTAACGCTGTAGCTGGACCATGCTAACGCTGTAGCTGGACCATGCTAACGCTGTAGTGACGACCTGTAGCTGGACCATGCTAACGCTGTAGCTGGACCATGCTAACGCTGTGTAGCTGGACCATCTAATGCATGCTAACGCTGTAGCTGGACCATGCTAACGCTGTAGCTGGACCATGCTAACGCTGTAGCTGGACCATGCTAACGCTGTAGCTGGACCATGCTAACGCTGTAGCTGGACCATGCTAACGCTGTAGCTGGACCATGCTAACGCTGTAGCTGGACCATGCTAACGCTGTAGCTGGACCATGCTAAATGGACCATGCTAACGCTGTAGCTGGACCATGCTAACCGCTGTAGCTGGACCATGCTAACGCTGTAGATGGACCATGCTAACGCTGTAGCTGGACCATGCTAACGCTGTAGCTGGACCATGCTAACGCTGTAGCTGGACCATGCTAACGCTGTAGCTGGACCATGCTAACGCTGTAGCTGGACCATGCTAACGCTGTAGCTGGACCATGCTAACGCTGTAGCTGGACCATGCTAACGCTGTAGCTGGACCATGCTAACGCTGTAGCTGGACCATGCTAACGCTGTAGCTGGACCATGCTAACGCTGTAGCTGGACCATGCTAACGCTGTAGCTGGACCATGCTAACGCTGTAGCTGGACCATGCTAACGCTGTAGCTGGACCATGCTAACGCTGTAGCTGGACCATGCTAACGCTGTAGATGGACCATGCTAACGCTGTAGCTGGACCATGCTAACGCTGTAGCTGGACCATGCTAACGCTGTAGCTGGACCATGCTAACGCTGTAGCTGGACCATGCTAACGCTGTAGCTGGACCATGCTAACGCTGTAGCTGGACCATGCTAACGCTGTAGATGGACCATGCTAACGCTGTAGCTGGACCATGCTAACGCTGTAGCTGGACCATGCTAACGCTGTAGCTGGACCATGCTAACGCTGTAGATGGACCATGCTAACGCTGTAGCTGGACCATGCTAACGCTGTAGCTGGACCATGCTAACGCTGTAGATGGACCATGCTAACGCTGTAGATGGACCATGCTAACGCTGTAGCTGGACCATGCTAACGCTGTAGCTGGACCATGCTAACGCTGTAGATGGACCATGCTAACGCTGTAGATGGACCATGCTAACGCTGTAGCTGGACCATGCTAACGCTGTAGCTGGACCATGCTAACGCTGTAGCTGGACCATGCTAACGCTGTAGATGGACCATGCTAACGCTGTAGCTGGACCATGCTAACCCTGTAGCTGGACCATGCTAACGCTGTAGATGGACCATGCTAACGCTGTAGCTGGACCATGCTAACGCTGTAGCTGGACCATGCTAACGCTGTAGCTGGACCATGCTAACGCTGTAGCTGGACCATGCTAACGCTGTAGATGGACCATGCTAACGCTGTAGCTGGACCATGCTAACGCTGTAGATGGACCATGCTAACGCTGTAGCTGGACCATGCTAACGCTGTAGATGGACCATGCTAACGCTGTAGATGGACCATGCTAACGCTGTAGCTGGACCATGCTAACGCTGTAGCTGGACCATGCTAACGCTGTAGATGGACCATGCTAACGCTGTAGCTGGACCATGCTAACGCTGTAGCTGGACCATGCTAACCCTGTAGCTGGACCATGCTAACGCTGTAGATGGACCATGCTAACGCTGTAGCTGGACCATGCTAACGCTGTAGATGGACCATGCTAACCCTGTAGCTGGACCATGCTAACGCTGTAGATGGACCATGCTAACGCTGTAGCTGGACCATGCTAACGCTGTAGCTGGACCATGCTAACGCTGTAGATGGACCATGCTAACCCTGTAGCTGGACCATGCTAACGCTGTAGATGGACCATGCTAACGCTGTAGATGGACCATGCTAACGCTGTAGATGGACCATGCTAACGCTGTAGATGGACCATGCTAACGCTGTAGCTGGACCATGCTAACCCTGTAGCTGGACCATGCTAACGCTGTAGATGGACCATGCTAACGCTGTAGCTGGACCATGCTAACGCTGTAGATGGACCATGCTAACGCTGTAGCTGGACCATGCTAACCCTGTAGCTGGACCATGCTAACGCTGTAGCTGGACCATGCTAACGCTGTAGATGGACCATGCTAACGCTGTAGCTGGACCATGCTAACCCTGTAGCTGGACCATGCTAACGCTGTAGATGGACCATGCTAACGCTGTAGATGGACCATGCTAACGCTGTAGATGGACCATGCTAACGCTGTAGCTGGACCATGCTAACGCTGTAGCTGGACCATGCTAACGCTGTAGATGGACCATGCTAACGCTGTAGCTGGACCATGCTAACGCTGTAGATGGACCATGCTAACGCTGTAGCTGGACCATGCTAACCCTGTAGCTGGACCATGCTAACGTGCTCCACAGGGAAGTCTCTCGTGGCTCCTGTTGAGCTGTAAACTCCTCCGGCTCAGTAACTGTCTGTGTCTTAAAGCTGTGGTTTATGGCTCTCTCTGATCCTGATGTTGATATTGTCTTTGGAAATCCAGATATGAGCCATAAAAAGACTTCCTTTATTCTCAGGGAAACTCCACATTGCCTTAATCTTAGACGTCTGTTACGGCGGTAGACATGCCCATATAAGGAATTGGCTCGAGCTAGCTTATGTTCAAATAAACCTCTGTGGCGTTAAGGCTAACGCAGTGGAACGACTTTACTCAAACATCACAGTATAAACTTCAGGATCTCACAGAGCGATAAACAGCAGAGTGAGGCCCAACATGGTGATGTCACACAAACGCATGCAGTTTACTAATACATTTAAGTCAGTAGGAGCCAGAGGGAGGAGCCAGAGGGAGGAGCCAGAGGGAGGAGCCAAACTTCACCTGTTGGGCTACATTGAGCTAGCGGGTTAGCGCATTAGCATTGTCCATCTGTGTACAGTCTGTGCTCTGACCTGTCCTACTAAGTGTCCAAGTTTAAAAAGACCTGTTTCAGCCAAAGTATCAGAGTTTGGTGATATCTTATTTTGTTTTGTTAAAGAGGAAATGTGTGAAGAAAAAAATAAAAACAGTTTCAAGACAAAAAACAGAAATACAACTTTATTACAATGACATTTCTTGAACATTTTCCAGTATTTTGACTTTTCTCTTTTCTTCACAGATGAAGACGATGATGACGAAGACGGCGAGGAGGACGACGAAGACGAGGAGGAGATCGATGTGGTCACGGTGGAGAAACGGCGCTTCTCCACAACGGCCTCCAAACTCTCCGCCGGCGGCCGCTTCCCTCAGCGCGGGCCACAGGAGCTGATCCTGAAGCGCAGCTGTGTTCACCAACAGCAGCACAACTACGCCGCGCCGTCGCCGTACGCCTCCGACGACGACCGCCCCCCCGCCAAGAAGCACCGCCCCCAGGAGCCCGCGCGCCCGCCCAGCCGCACCAGCCACGCCCCCTCCCCCACCTTCCCCTCCTCCAACCGGAACAAGCGGCAGCCGAGCGGAGACACCAGCCCGCGCTCGCCTCACGCCAACTCCGACTCCGAGGACAGCGAGCGCCGCCGCAACCACAACATCCTGGAACGACAGCGCCGCAACGACCTGCGCTCCAGCTTCCTCACGCTGCGCGACCACGTGCCCGAGCTGGCGCGCAACGAGAAGGCGGCCAAGGTGCACATCCTCAAGAAGGCGGCGGAGTACGTGAGCGCGCTGGAGCGGGAGGAGGCGGGGCTAGTGCGCGAGAAAGAGCGGCAGCAGTCGCGCAAGCAGCAGCTGATGCGCCGGCTAGAGCAGAGTCGGACACGCCCAGCTCAGAAATAGCCCCCCCCTGTGGACGCCCCCCCCCAACCGCCGCCCCCCCAACCGCCGCCCCCCCAACCACACCTTAAGCAAAGAATGTAGAATGTATGTGCGCTTGGCCGTGTGTCCAAAGTTTGCGGTGTCTGTGTTGAATTTGTGTTGCTACAAAGTGACCCCTGTTGTGCGTTCAAGCTTGTCCAATAACATTCCGTCGTGCAATATATCGCTTTTATTGTTTTGAAACTACTTTATGCCTCTGAAACAATCACCCAAGAGCAGGATAATCTTTGTAAAATTATGAGCTAAATTGCAGAAAAAAAAAGCTAAAATGCTAACGACATGCTAACACTATAGCAATAGACTCTGACGTCTTCAGCGCGTCTTCAGCGCGTCCCTGACTGCGTTTACAACAGTGGCGCTGAAAGGCCGTGTCAGACCTACAACTATCATATAGTTTATACTGGGGGCCCTAACTGTGGAGGCCCCTCTCTCCCCACCCCTCAGCACAGCCCCTGTTGAACTCCGAAACGCACTTATTACGCCTACGATACAAACACGTGCGCGCTCACGTGCACGCTCACAAGTGCACGTTCACACGTGCACGCTCAAAAGTGCGCGCTCACACGTGCACGCTCACAAGTGCGCGCTCACACGTGCACGCTCACACGTGCGCGCTCACTCCGTGCCGAAGCTTCAGCGAAAGGATGCGGCGAGAAAAATGACTGAAAAAAGGGGGAAAAGCAACACAAATGTATGTTTATGAGTTAGAAGCTGGTTTTGGACACACGGGGGCGGGGCCACAGATCTCAGAGGACTCTCCCCGGGGGCGGGGCCACAGATCTCAGAGGACTCTCCCCGGGGGCGGGGCCACAGATCTCAGAGGACTCTCCCCGGGGGCGGGGCCACAGATCTCAGAGGACTCTCCCCGGGGGCGGGGCCACAGATCTCAGAGGACTCTCCCCGGGGGCGGGGCCACAGATCTCAGAGGACTCTCCCCGGGGGCGGGGCCACAGATCTCAGAGGACTCTCCCCGGGGGCGGGGCCACAGATCTCAGAGGACTCTCCCCGGGGGCGGGGCCACAGATCTCAGAGGACTCTCCCCGGGGGCGGGGCCACAGATCTCAGAGGACTCTCCCCGGGGGCGGGGCCACAGATCTCAGAGGACTCTCCCCGGGGGCGGGGCCAAAGTCTCTCAGACTGTCACTGCAGACACTTTTTTTGCACATTTTGTTGACGTTAAGAATGTCTCGGGTTTACGTTTAGGATTTTACCGTCTTTGCCCCAAACTCAATCCACGCATCGAGGAGAACAACGGAAGCAAACTTTAAAAACTGTCTTTTTTACCGAAGTCTTCCATGGGACGTTTTTGTATCTTTTCTGTACCTTTGTTGTTGTTTTTCATGTACTCACTGTGACACCAGCCTGGATTCAGGGAACTTAAAGAAAGGTGTTATGGGCACTTTGCTCACTTTCCTCAACACTGCAAGAAAACTATGTGTACGTTAAAGGAGACACACCATGGACCTGGGAACACCATACCATGGGAGACACACCATGGACCTGGGAACACCATACCATGGACCTGGGAACACCATACCATGGGAGACACACCATGGACCTGGGAACACCATACCATGGACCTGGGAACACCATACCATGGGAGACACACCATGGACCTGGGAACACCATACCATGGGAGACACACCATGGACCTCGGAACACCATACCATGGACCTGGGAACACCATACCATGGGAGACACACCATGGACCGGGGAACACCATACCATGGGAGACACACCATGGACCTCGGAACACCATACCATGGACCTGGGAACACCATACCATGGGAGACACACCATGGACCGGGGAACACCATACCATGGGAGACACACCATGGACCTCGGAACACCATACCATGGACCTGGGAACACCATACCATGGGAGACACACCATGGACCGGGGAACACCATACCATGGTATGGTATTGTGAGATTTCATTACACTTTTAAGCAACTTTTGTTATAGTTAAACTCATCATTCTATCAATGTGCAGAAGCCAGAACTTTTCCCTTGTTCCTGAAGAAGATGACATAGTCTGGGATCGCGTCTTTCATTCAGACAGAAGACATGTTTTATTGTCGATGGTAGAGACAGCACGAACAACACGAACAACAGAATGCAAGTGTATTATACAGAGCGGAGGCATGGAGACCTCCAATCAGCAGCTGCCACAGTGCCATGTAGCTTGGCCTTCAGATAGACACAACAAGGGAAAAGTACAGGCTTCTGCACATTGATAGAATGATGAGTTTAACTTTAACAAAAGTTGCTTCAAAGTGTTATGAAATCTCACAGTATTCTCAGTCAGGTATGAATCCCATGGACCTGTCATCTTTACATCAGCTCCTGGTTTTAGACCGGTCGTTAAAGTGACCAAGATTTAGTTTGAACTTGTTTGATCTGGAGTTTATATTTTAAATATTATATATTTATTTATAACTCGGCAGCCGCTCAAAGGGTTTTAAGCCTAGCGTACATCGACAGAGAAACTGGAGACGACTAGTTGAAGACGGCTTTTGGCAACTGAGAGGAGATGATGGAGATGATCAGCTGAAATCGGTCGATGTGCGCGCTCTTACAACTGGAGATGAACAGTCGGTCTCCAGTTTCAGTCAGTTGCCCGTGTTCTACTTTTCGGCAACTAGTTGTACTCAGTTTCGGAGATATGACCCGATGTGCGCGCTCCATGCGCCGCTCTGACAACGTGTGTGTATTGCGTGTATTGCGCCCGCAACAGTTTATGTCAGAAAACACACTGTAGTTGAGGCCAGTTGCTTTTATTCCCGAGACTGGTCTGATACAGGAGCTGCCCGTTTTCGTCAGATTGTCGATGTGTGCGAGGCAGGAACTCATGCCACGGATATAATCAGTTGCCAGTCCCATGTACGCTAAGCTTTAGGAAGAAGAAGATTTGTTTCTTTATTTCAAACATGCAAAAAATACAATTATTCACAGAAAATATGATAAAATAAAAAATAAAACTTTTGCATGGTTTGAAAAGAGACCGATCGAATCAAAGCTTATTTCAGACACACACACACACAAACACACACACAGACACACGCACACACTCACACACACACACACTAACACACACAAACACACACACAGACACACGCACACACTCACACACACACACACTAACACACACAAACACACACACAGACACACGCACACACTCACACACACTAACACACACAGACACACACACACAGACACACACACACAGACACACTAACACACACAGACACACACACACACAGACACACACACAGAAACACACACAGATACACACACACTCACACAAACACACACACTAACACACACACAGACACACACACACAGACACACACACACAAACACACACACACTCACACACACACACACAGACACACTAACACACAGACACACACACTAACACACACACAGACACACACACACACACACACAGTACACACACACACACACACACACACTAACACACACACACACACACACACTAACACACACACACACACACACACACACACACACAGACACACTAACACACACACACACACAGACACACTAACACACACACACACACTAACACACACAGACACACACACACACACTAACACACACAGACACACTAACACACACACACACACTAACACACACAGACACACACACACACAGACACACACACAGACACACTAACACACACAGACACACTAACACACACACACACACAGACACACTAACACACACACACACACTAACACACACAGACACACACACACACAGACACACACACTAACACACACAGACACACTAACACACACACACACACTAACACACACAGACACACACACACGCCCAAAACGCTCACTGACCCCTCAGTGACTTGGTCCAAAAGATATAATGTAGTGTATATGCCAGGGACGCGGCTGAAGTTGGCTGGATGACCGTCTCCCCATATTAGCTACTTTAGCTACAGTAGCTACAGTAGCTACAGTAGCTACAGTAGCTACAGTAGCCTGGTATAAACAGTTTGTCCCTAAACAATATCAATAACCTTTGGGCTGCCTTGTTATGAACACATGATGTCCAGAGAAGGGGGCGGGGACAGGTGGCAGGTGAAACGGTCCATAAGTGTCTCCTTTAACGCCGTCTCAGAGCCTCTTGTCACGCGCTGCTGTGGAAGTGTCTCCTTTAACGCCGTCACGCGCTGCTGTGGAAGTGTCTCCTTTAACGCCGTCACGCGCTGCTGTGGAAGTGTCTCCTTTAACGCCGTCACGCGCTGCTGTGGAAGTGTCTCCTTTAACGCCGTCACGCGCTGCTGTGGAAGTGTCTCCTTTAACGCCGTCACGCGCTGCTGTGGAAGTGTCTCCTTTAACGCCGTCACGCGCTGCTGTGGAAGTGTCTCCTTTAACGCCGTCACGCGCTGCTGTGGAAGTGTCTCCTTTAACGCCGTCACGCGCTGCTGTGGAAGTGTCTCCTTTAACGCCGTCACGCGCTGCTGTGGAAGTGTCTCCTTTAACGCCGTCACGCGCTGCTGTGGAAGTGTCTCCTTTAACGCCGTCACGCGCTGCTGTGGAAGTGTCTCCTTTAACGCCGTCACGCGCTGCTGTGGAGAGGGGGCGGGGACAGGTGGGAGGTGAAACGGTCCATAAGTGTCTCCTTTCTCGTCACGCGCTGCTGTGGAAGCGACTGCACCTTTGACACTTTTGTAAATATGGATGTTGTAAATACCAAACTCACTGCGGCTGCTGTCCACGGGTTTTATCGAAGAGAACATTACCTGCATTTAGTTTGGCCTTAAACTGGTGAACTACAGAGAGTGATGGGTTCGGATCCCAATCCAACATGGCGCGGTCCGAAGGCCAGCAGTGGTCATTTACACACAGACACTGAAGGAAGTCCTTTGGATTTGAATCAATGTGGACAACTTTACCCCAAAGACTGCAAACACATGGACCATGCTAACCCGCTAGCTCAATGCTATCCTACAAGCTCAATGCTATCCTACAAGCTCAATGCTAACCTACTAGCTCAATGCTAACCTACTAGCTCAATGCTATCCTACAAGCTCAATGCTATCCTACTAGCTCAATGCTAACCTACTAGCTCAATGCTAACCTACTAGCTCAATGCTAACCTACTAGCTCAATGCTAACCTACTAGCTCAATGCTAACCTACTAGCTCAATGCTAACCTACTAGCTCAATGCTAACCTACTAGCTCAATGCTAACCTACTAGCTCAATGCTATCCTACTAGCTCAATGCTAACCTACTAGCTCAATGCTAACCTACTAGCTCAATGCTATCCTACTAGCTCAATGCTAACCTACTAGCTCAATGCTAACCTACTAGCTCAATGCTATCCTACTAGCTCAATGCTAACCTATAAGCTCAATGCTAACCTACTATCTCAATGCTAACCTACAAGCTCAATGCTAATCTACAAGCTCAATGCTAACCTACTAGCTCAATGCTAACCTACAAGCTCAATAATAACCTACTAGCTCAATGCTAATCTACAAGCTCAATGCTAACCTACTATCTCAATGCTAACCTACAAGCTCAATGCTAACCTACTAGCTCAATGCTAACCTACAAGCTCAATACTATCCTACAAGCTCAATGCTAACCTACTAGCTCAATGCTAACCTACAAGCTCAATGCTAACCTACAAGCTCAATAATAACCTACTAGCTCAATGCTAATCTACAAGCTCAATGCTAACCTACTAGCTCAATGCTAACCCGCTAGCTCAATGCTAACCTACAAGCTCAATGCTAACCTACTAGCTCAATGCTAACCTACAAGCTCAATGCTAATCTACTAGCTCAATGCTAACATACTAGCTCAATGCTAACATACTAGCTCAATGCTAACCTACAAGCTCAATGCTAATCTACTAGCTCAATGCTAAACTACAAGCTCAATACTATCCTACAAGCTCAATGCTAACATACTAGCTCAATGCTAACCTACTTGCTCAATGCTAACATACTAGCTCAATGCTAACATACTAGCTCAATGCTAACCTACAAGCTCAATGCTAATCTACTAGCTCAATGCTAACCTACAAGCTCAATACTAGCCTACAAGCTCAATGCTAACCTACTAGCTCAATGCTAACATACTAGCTCAATGCTAACCTACTAGCTCAATGCTAACATACTAGCTCAATGCTAACCTACTAGCTCAATGCTAACATACTAGCTCAATGCTAACCTACAAGCTCAATGCTAACCCGATAAGGAAGTGCTCATGGCTGACGTAGCTCAGTAACGTGTGACATCACCATTTTGGACTACAATGCGTAGTTCTTCTTTGTCTTTATTAATCCAGGTATGAGTCATTACAAAGGACCAATCAGGAGCCTTTTATCCCTTTAATTAGCTTAGCATTAAGGCTAACGCTATGCTAACTTTGCTAATACGCAGCCTCAGTCTCAGGATCTGTGAGTTTTATAAAGCAGCATTGAGACAGAAGGGTTGGGGGGACGTGCGTTTATAGTCCTTTAAAAAGCTTCTGGTTCTATCGTTACATTCTAAAACTGGATCTCTCCCATCCGCAAAAAACATGAAATTAAAGCAGCAAGCGGCGTTGAGTGGCCCTAACCCTCACGACCCTTTTGTGTATGGCCTAAATATTGTCATTTTGACCTAAAACGATGCATTTTTTTGTATCGGTGAAACAAACCCGCGCCGCAGCCGCAGACCCGCCTTTTCGTATAACTTTTGTTCTTTATAAACGTCTTTAAAGCTGCCAATAACTAGACTGCAAGTTTATACAAAGTACTGTAAGCCTCAATTTTCAGAGTCGCAAAAAGTTTGTAACATGTTTCTTAAGTTCCTCTTGTTTTGTACCTTTGTCTAACATTTGTTTTGTACCTTTGACTAACACTTGTTTTGTACCTTTGTCTAACATTTGTTTTGTACCTTTGACTAACACTTGTTTTGTACCTTTGACTAACACTTGTTTTGTACCTTTGACTAATCCTCCACGTTCTGCTTATAGCGAGACTAAATGGGATTCTTATATTTTCGTATGAAAATGAGACGTAGAAACACTTGGTCCTAACTGTGGACACATTAGTGCTGCAGCTCATAGCACTTTGAAATACCTCATTCTGGAAATAAATACACTTCAAATGATCCTCTCTCATTCTTCAAGTGTTTAAAGCTCGGGGACCTGACTTTCACATCACAAACACTGTATAAATATAAAATCATTAGTTCCCTTCTTTGTTTCTGTCTTTGTCACGTTTTTAGATCAGATTTAACAGAAAAGAATCAAAGAGAGGACCACCCTCTCTCAGCCAATCAGCTCTCAGCCAATCAGCTCTCAGCCAATCAGCTCTCAGCCAATCAGCTCTCAGCCAATCAGCTCTCAGCCAATCAGCTCTCAGCCAATCAGCTCTCAGCCAATCAGCTCTCAGCTAATCAGCCCTCAGCCAATCAGCTCTCAGCAAATCAGCTCTCGGCCAATCAGCTCTCAGCCAATGCTCTCCCTGTGTCTGTGGTTTCCTCCAGGTGCTCCGGTCTCCCCTACCACTAAAAACATGTACAAAAAGGCTGTAGCTCTGGTCAGGGACAGAGCACAGGGACACAGAGCACAGGGACAGAGAACAGAACACAGGGACACAGAGCACAGGGACAGAGCACAGGGACAGAGAACAGAACACAGGGACACAGGGACAGAGCACAGGGACTGGCCCCGCCCACTCGCACCTCTCTGGACGGCTTCTTCTTCTGCAACAAAACTCTGAGTATTGTGATACAGGTAGCCATGGAGACGGGAGCAGCTGCTGAGGGGAAAACAGAGAGAGAGGGGGAGAGAGGGAGAGAGAGGGAGGGAGAGGAGAGAGAGAGGGAGGGAGAGAGATGGAGAGAGGGGAGAGAGAGAGGGAGAGGAGAGAGAGAGGGTGGAGAGATTAGGAGAGAGAGGGGAGAGAGGGAGGGGGAGAGAGATGGAGAGAGGGAGAGGAGAGGGAGAGGAGAGAGAGAGGGTGGAGAGAGAGGAGGGAGAGAGAGGGGAGGGAGGGAGAGAGATGGAGAGAGGGGAGAGAGAGAGAGAGGAGTGAGAGGGAGAGATTAGGAGAGAGAGGGGAGAGAGAGGGAGAAGGGGAGAGAGAGGAGAGAGGAGAGAGAGAGGGAAGGGAGAGAGATGGAGAGAGGGGAGAGGGAGAGAAAGGAGGGAGGGAGAGGAGAGAGAGAGGGGAGAGGGAGAGAGAGAGAGAGGGAGAGAGAGAGAGAGGAGAGAGAGGGGAGGGAGGGAGAGAGATGGGGAGAGGAGAGAGAGGGGAGAGGAGAGAGAGAGGGTGGAGAGATTAGGAGAGAGAGGGAAGATGAGGGAGAGGAGAGAGAGGAGACGGGGGAGAGAGGAGAGAGAGAGAGGAAAGTGGGAGAGAGATGGAGACAGAGAGGGGAGAGAGGGGAGAGAAAGGAGGGGAGGGAGAGGAGAGAGAGAGGGGGGAGAGGGAGAGAGACGAGGGGGGAGGGGAGAGAGAGGGAGAGAGAGAGAGGGAGAGAGAGAGAGGGGGAGAGAGGGAGGGAGAGAGGGGGTGGAGAGGTGAGGAGAGAGTGGGAGAGAGAGAGAGAGAGGGAGAGAGAGGGAGGGGGGGAGTGAGGGGGAAGCAATGGAGGGAGAGAGACCAGTGAGAGAAAGACACCAGAGACACACACAGACACGCACACACACACAGACACACACACTCAAAGACACACACACACACGGCTCATGTATCCAGGGTCACCATCTGTTTGGGGGGTCCTCTGAGGGTCCAAGTTTGGTAAAAGTTAGAAGTGTGTGATTGTTTTTTTTATAGTTTTGAGTCTGTATGTATACTGAGACATGTATACTGAGACATACTGAGACATGTATACTGAGACATGTATACTGAGACATGTATACTGAGACATGTATACTGAGACATGTATACAGACACATGTATACTGAGACATGTATCTACTGAGACATGTATACTCAGACATGTATACTGAGACATACTGAGACATGTATACTGAGACATGTATACTGAGACATGTACACTGAGACATGTATACTGAGACATACTGAGGCATGTATACTGAGACATGTATACTGAGACATACTGAGACATACTGAGACATGTATACTGAGACATGTATTATACTGAGACACGTATACTGAGACATACTGAGACATGTTATTCTGAGACATGTATATTGAGACATGAATACTTGAGACATGTATACTGAGACATACTGAGACATGTATACTGAGACATACTGAGAAATGTATACTGAGACATGCATACTGAGACATACTGATGACATGTATACTGAGACATACTGAGACATGTATACTGAGACATACTGAGAAATGTATACTGAGACATCTATACTGAGACATGTATACTGAGGACATACTGAGACATACTGAGAATGTATACTGAGACATGTACACTGAGACATGTATACTGAGACATACTGAGGCATGTATACTGAGACATGTCTACTGAGACATACTGAGACATGTAATACTGAGACATACTGAGACATGTATATTGAGACATGTATGTCTGATACACGTATACTGAGACATTACTGAGACATGTATACTGAGACATGTATATTGAGGACATGAATACTTGAGACATGTATACTGAGACTACTGAGACAGGTATACTGGAGACATACTGAGAAATGTATACTGAGACACACTGAGACATGTATACTGAGACATGTATACTGAAACACACTGAGACATGTATACTGAGACACATATACTGAAACACACTGAGACATGTATACTGAGACATGTATACTGAAACACACTGAGACATGTATACTGAGACATGTATACTGAGACATACTGAGACATGTATACTGAGCACATGTATACTGAGACGGAGAGATTAGGAGAGAGAGGGAGAGAGGGAGGGAGGGAGAGAGATGGAGAGAGGGGAGAGAGAGAGGGAGAGGAGAGAGAGAGGGTGGAGAGATAGGAGAGAGAGGGGAGAGAGGAGAGAGGGAGAGAGGGAGAGAGAGGGAGAGAGGAGAGAGAGAGAGAGAGTGGGAGAGAGATGGAGAAGAGAGGGGAGAGAGAGAGAAAGGAGGGAGGGAGAGGAGAGAGAGAGGGGGGAGAGGGAGAGAGAGAGAGGGGGAGGGAGAGAGAGGGAGAGAGAGAGAGAGGGAGAGGAGAGAGAGAGGGTGGAGAGATTAGGAGAGAGAGGGAGAGAGGGAGGGAGGGAGAGAGATGGAGAGAGGGGAGAGAGAGAGGGAGAGGAGAGAGAGAGGGTGGAGAGATTAGGAGAGAGAGGAGAGAGAGGGAGAAGGGAGAGAGAGGGAGAGAGTGAGAGAGAGAGAGAAAGTGGGAGAGAGAGTTGGAGACAGACGAGGGGAGAGGGACGTGGAGTAGAAAGGAGGGAGGGAGAGGAGAGAGAGAGGGGGGAGAGGGAGTGAGAGAGGGGGAGGGAGAGAGAGGGAGAGAGAGAGAGGGAGAGAGAGAGAGGGGGAGAGAGGGAGGGAGAGAGGGGGTGGAGAGGGAGAGAGAGGGAGAGAGAGAGGAGGGAGAGAGAGGGAGGGGGGTGGGGGGAGATGAGGGGGAAGCAATGGAGGGAGAGAGACCAGAGAGAGAAAGACACCAGAGACACACACAGACACGCACACACACACAGACACACACACTCAAAGACACACACACACACGGCTCATGTATCCAGGGTCACCATCTGTTTGGGGGGTCCTCTGAGGGTCCAAGTTTGGTAAAAGTTAGAAGTGTGTGATTGTTTTTTATAGTTTTGAGTCTGTATGTATACTGAGACATGTATACTGAGACATACTGAGACATGTATACTGAGACATGTATACTGAGACATGTATACTGAGACATGTATACTGAGACATGTATACAGACACATGTATACTGAGACATGTATACTGAGACATGTATACTCAGACATGTATACTGAGACAATACTGAGACATGTATACTGAGACATGTATACTGAGACATTACACTGAGACATGTATACTGAGACATACTGAGGCATGTATACAGAGACATGTATACTGAGACATACTGAGACATACTGAGACATGTATACTGAGACATGTATACTGAGACACGTATACTGAGACATACTGAGACATGTATACTGAGACATGTATATTGAGACATGAATACTTGAGACATGTATACTGAGACATACTGAGACAATGTATACTGAGACATACTGAGAAATGTATACTGAGAACATGCATACTGAGACATACTGAGACATGTATACTGAGACATACTGAGACATGTATACTGAGACATACTGAGACATGTATACTGAGACATCTATACTGAGACATGTATACTGAGACATACTGAGACATACTGAGACATGTATACTGAGACATGTACACTGAGACATGTATACTGAGACATACTGAGGCATGTATACTGAGACATGTATACTGAGACATACTGAGACATGTATACTGAGACATACTGAGACATGTATATTGAGACATGTATACTGATACACGTATACTGAGACATACTGAGACATGTATACTGAGACATGTATATTGAGACATGAATACTTGAGACATGTATACTGAGACATACTGAGACATGTATACTGAGACATACTGAGAAATGTATACTGAGACACACTGAGACATGTATACTGAGACATACTGAGACATGTATACTGAGACACACTGAGACATGTATACTGAGACATCTATACTGAGACATGTATACTGAGACATACTGAGACATACTGAGACATGTATACTGAGACATGTATACTGAGACATGTACACTGAGACATACTGAGACATGTATACTGAGACATACTGAGACATGTATACTGAGACATGTATACTGAGACATACTGAGACATGTATACTGAGACATACTGAGACATGTATACTTGAGACATGTATACTGAGACATACTGAGACATGTATACTGAGACATACTGAGACACGTACACTGAGACATGTATACTGAGACATGTATACTGAGACATACTGAGACATGTATACTGAGACATACTGAGACACGTATACTGAGACATGTATACTGAGACATGTATACTGAGACATACTGAGACATGTATACTGAGACATGTATACTGAGACATGTATACTGAGACATACTGAGACATGTATACTGAGACATACAGAGACATGTATACTGAGACATACTGAGACATGTATACTGAGACATGTATACTGAGACATGTATACAGAGATATGTATACTGAGACATACAGAGACATGTATACTGAGACATACTGAGACATGTATACTGAGACATGTATACTGAGACATGTATACTGAGACATGTATACAGAGACATGTATACTGAGACATGTATACTGAGACATACTGAGACATGTGTACTGAGACATGTATACTGAGACATACTGAGACATGTATACTGAGACATGTATACAGAGACATGTATACTGAGACATGTATACTGAGACATGTACACTGAGACATGTATACTGAGACATACTGCGGCATGTATATTGAGACATTTATACTGAGACATGTATACTGAGACATACTGAGACATGTATACTGAGACATACTGAGACATGTATACTGAGACATGTATACTGAGACATACAGAGACATGTATACTGAGACATGTATACAGAGACATGTATACTGAGACATGTATACTCAGACATGTATACTGAGACATGTACACTGAGACATGTATACTGAGACATACTGAGGCATGTATATTGAGACATTTATACTGAGACATGTATACTGAGACATACTGAGACATACTGAGACATGTATACTGAGACATACAGAGACATGTATACTGAGACATACTGAGACATGTATACTGAGACATACTGAGACATGTATACAGAGACATGTATACTGAGACATGTATACATAGACATGTATACTGAGACATACAGAGACATGTATACTGAGACATGTATACAGATACATGTATACTGAGACATGTATACTGAGACATACTGAAACATGTGTACTGAGACATGTATACTGAGACATACTGAGACATACTGAGACATGTATACTGAGACATACTGAGACATGTATACTGAGACATACTGAGACATGTATACTGAGACATACTGAGACATGTATACTGAGACACACTGAGACATGTATACAGAGACATGTATACTGAGACATACTGAGACATGTATACTGAGACATGTATACTGTGACATACTGAGACATGTATACTGAGACAAACTGAGAAATGTATACTGAGACATGTATACTGAGAAATGTATACTGAGACATGTATACTGAGAAATGTATACTGAGACATGTATACTGAGACATGTACACTGAGACATACTGAGACATGTATACTGAGACATGTATACTGAGACATGTATACAGAGACATGTATACTGAGACATGTATACTGAGACATGTATACTGAGACATACTGAGACATGTATACTGAGACATACTGAGACATGTATACTGAGACATACTGAGACATGTATACTGAGACATACTGAGACATGTATACTGAGACATGTATACTGAGACATACTGAGACATATATACTTAGAAATGTATACTGAGACATACTGACACATGTATACTGAGAAATGTAAACTGAGACTTGTGTACTGAGACATGTATACTGCCTCTGTCTCTGTCTCTGCCTCTGTCTCTGTCTCTGTCTCTGTCTCTGTCTCTGCCTCTGCCTCTGCCTCTGTCTCTGTCTCTGTCTCTGCCTCTGTCTCTGCCTCTGCCTCTGTCTCTGCCTCTGCCTCTGCCTCTGTCTCTGTCTCTGTCTCTGTCTCTGCCTCTGTCTCTGCCTCTGTCTCTGTCTCTGCCTCTGTCTCTGTCTCTGCCTCTGTCTCTCTGCCTCTGTCTCTGCCTCTGTCTCTGCCTCTGCCTCTGCCTCTGTCTCTGTCTCTGCCTCTGTCTCTCTGCCTCTGTCTCTGCCTCTGTCTCTGCCTCTGCCTCTGTCTCTGTCTCTGCCTCTGTCTCTCTGCCTCTGTCTCTGTCTCTGCCTCTGTCTCTGCCTCTGTCTCTCTGCCCCTGCCTCTGTCTCTGTCTCTGTCTCTGTCTCTGCCTCTGTCTCTCTGCCTCTGTCTCTGTCTCTGTCTCTGCCTCTGTCTCTGCCTCTGTCTCTCTGCCTCTGTCTCTGTCTCTGCCTCTGTCTCTGTCTCTGTCTCTGCCTCTGTCTCTGCCTCTGTCTCTGTCTCTGTCTCTGCCTCTGTCTCTGTCTCTGTCTCTGCCTCTGTCTCTGCCTCTGTCTCTGTCTCTGCCTCTGTCTCTGCCTCTGTCTCTCTGCCTCTGCCTCTGTCTCTGTCTCTGTCTCTGCCTCTGTCTCTGTCTCTGTCTCTGCCTCTGTCTCTGTCTCTGCCTCTGTCTCTGTCTCTGCCTCTGTCTCTGCCTCTGTCTCTGTCTCTGCCTCTGTCTCTGTCTCTGCCTCTGTCTCTGCCTCTGTCTCTGTCTCTGCCTCTGTCTCTGCCTCTGTCTCTGCCTCTGTCTCTCTGACCCTGTCTCTGTCTCTGCCTCTGTCTCTGCCTCTGTCTCTGCCTCTGTCTCTCTGCCTCTGTCTCTGTCTCTGCCTCTGTCTCTGCCTCTGTCTCTGCCTCTGTCTCTGCCTCTGTCTCTCTGCCTCTGTCTCTGCCTCTGTCTCTGTCTCTGTCTCTGCCTCTGTCTCTGCCTCTGTCTCTGTCTCTGCCTCTGTCTCTGTCTCTGCCTCTGTCTCTGCCTCTGTCTCTGTCTCTGCCTCTGTCTCTGCCTCTGTCTCTCTGCCTCTGCCTCTGTCTCTGTCTCTGTCTCTGCCTCTGTCTCTGTCTCTGTCTCTGTCTCTGCCTCTGTCTCTGTCTCTGTCTCTGTCTCTGCCTCTGTCTCTGTCTCTGTCTCTGCCTCTGTCTCTGCCTCTGCCTCTGTCTCTGCCTCTGTCTCTGTCTCTGCCTCTGTCTCTCTGCCTCTGTCTCTGTCTCTGCCTCTGTCTCTGTCTCTGCCTCTGTTTCTGTCTCTGCCTCTGTCTCTGCCTCTGTCTCTGTCTCTGCCTCTGTCTCTGTCTCTGCCTCTGTCTCTGCCTCTGTCTCTCTGCCTCTGCCTCTGTCTCTGTCTCTGTCTCTGCCTCTGTCTCTGTCTCTGCCTCTGTCTCTGTCTCTGTCTCTGCCTCTGTCTCTGTCTCTGTCTCTGCCTCTGTCTCTGCCTCTGTCTCTGTCTCTGTCTCTGTCTCTGCCTCTGCCTCTGTCTCTGTCTCTGCCTCTGTCTCTGCCTCTGTCTCTGCCTCTGTCTCTCTGCCCCTGCCTCTGTCTCTGCCTCTGTCTCTGCCTCTGTCTCTGCCTCTGCCTCTGTCTCTGCCTCTGTCTCTGCCTCTCTGCCTCTGCCTCTGTCTCTGTCTCTGTCTCTGCCTCTGTCTCTGTCTCTGTCTCTGTCTCTGCCTCTGCCTCTGTCTCTGTCTCTGTCTCTGTCTCTGCCTCTGCCTCTGTCTCTGCCTCTGTCTCTGTCTCTGCCTCTGTCTCTGCCTCTGTCTCTGCCTCTGTCTCTCTGCCCCTGCCTCTGTCTCTGCCTCTGTCTCTGCCTCTGTCTCTGCCTCTGTCTCTCTGCCCCTGCCTCTGTCTCTGCCTCTGTCTCTGCCTCTGTCTCTCTGCCTCTGTCTCTGTCTCTGTCTCTGCCTCTGTCTCTGTCTCTGTCTCTGCCTCTGTCTCTGTCTCTGTCTCTGTCTCTGCCTCTGCCTCTGTCTCTGTCTCTGTCTCTGTCTCTGCCTCTGCCTCTGTCTCTGCCTCTGTCTCTGTCTCTGCCTCTGTCTCTGCCTCTGTCTCTGCCTCTGTCTCTCTGCCCCTGCCTCTGTCTCTGCCTCTGTCTCTGCCTCTGTCTCTGCCTCTGTCTCTCTGCCCCTGCCTCTGTCTCTGCCTCTGTCTCTGCCTCTGTCTCTCTGCCTCTGTCTCTGTCTCTGTCTCTGCCTCTGTCTCTGCCTCTGTCTCTGCCTCTGTCTCTCTGCCTCTGTCTCTGTCTCTGCCTCTGTCTCTCTGCCTCTGCCTCTGTCTCTGTCTCTGTCTCTGCCTCTGTCTCTGTCTCTGCCTCTGTCTCTGTCTCTGTCTCTGTCTCTGCCTCTGTCTCTGTCTCTGCCTCTGTCTCTGTCTCTGTCTCTGTCTCTGCCTCTGCCTCTGTCTCTGTCTCTGTCTCTGTCTCTGCCTCTGTCTCTGTCTCTGACTCTGTCTCTGTCTCTGTCTCTGTCTCTGCCTCTGTCTCTGTCTCTGCCTCTGTCTCTGTCTCTGTCTCTGCCTCTGTCTCTGTCTCTGTCTCTGTCTCTGCCTCTGTCTCTGTCTCTGTCTCTGCCTCTGTCTCTGCCTCTGTCTCTGTCTCTGTCTCTGTCTCTGCCTCTGTCTCTGTCTCTGTCTCTGTCTCTGCCTCTGTCTCTGCCTCTGTCTCTCTCTGTTGTTCACATGAAGCGAAACCAAAGAAAAGTGAGAAATAGTTGAAAACAAACGTCCAACACTGAACCCCGAGGACCCGGGTCTGTGCAGAGAAAGTTCCCGCCAAAGCCGAGAGGCGGGACATAAAGTAGATGGACTGGAATGCTCTTATGGGGGGTCCCAACTGACTAATGCAACCCACAATGCACTGCAGCGCTACTGTAATGGCACAGAGCAGAAAACAACACAGAGAGAGAGAGAAAAGAAGCAGCGGCGTCCAGCAGCAGGAGGCAGAGGATCAAAGTGGGCTCAGCATTTACATACAGATGGTGAGGGGGTGAGGGGGGAGGGGAGGGGGGAGAGGGAGAGAGGGAGAGAGGGAGAGAGGGAGAGGGGGAGAGAGGGAGAGAGGGGAGAGAGGAGAGACGGAGAGAGAGAGAGGGGGAGGGAGAGAGGTTGAGAGAGAGAGGGGGAGGGAGAGAGGTTGAGAGGGAGGTAGACAGGGGGAGAGGGAGAGAGACAAAGACAGAGAGAAAGAAAGAGAGAGAGAGAGAGAGAAAAAGAGAGAGAGAGAAAGAGAGAGAGAGAGAGATGCCCCCGGAGTCTCCCCCTCGGGGGCCATGGCCCTGGGAGAAAGGGCCGGCGTTATTGAAGAGGCTGAATGGCTTTTCAAGAGCCCAGTGTTCTGAAGAACCACAGACCTGGCAACGCAACAAGCAGCGTCTGCTTGACACACACAGACACACACACACACACACACACACACACACATACACACAGACACACACACACACACACACACACACACACACACACACACATACACACAGACACACACACACACACACACACACACACACATACACACAGACACACACACACACAGACACACACACACACACACACACACATACACACAGACACACACACACACAGACACACACACACACACACACACATACACACAGACACACACACACACACACATACACACAGACACACACACACAGACACACATACACACAGACACACACCCACACACAGACACACACACACACACAGACATACATACACACAGACACACACCCACACACAGACACACACACACACACAGACACACACACACTGTGTGTCGTGGTCTGGCGTCCCTGTGGTCTGAGGTCCCTGTGCTGCCTGTCTCAACCCAAAGGGTCAGATAGTGACTCACAGGGTTCTTTCTTACAAGGATGAGGTGAAAGTTAGGTTCCCCAGCTTTAAACTCAGGCAGTGATGGAGTCTGCAGAGAGAGACCAGAGAGAGACCAGAGAGAGACCAGAGAGAGACCAGAGAGAGACCAGAGAGGGTCCAGAGAGAGAGACCAGAGAGAGACCAGAGAGGGTCCAGAGAGAGAGACCAGAGAGAGAGACCAGAGAGAGACCAGAGAGAGAGACCAGAGAGAGAGACCAGAGAGAGACCAGAGAGAGACCATAGAGATTGTGCAACAGTCCAAACTATAACGGTAAGAGCCTCACTAGCCCTAACACGGCTCCACGGCTCGTTACATCATCAGTATTGTCTGTGAGTGGCTTTAGGACCTTCCTCCCTGACATGTGAGCCATGTCCCCCCCCCCCCCCCCCTTGAGCCCCTCGCTGACCCACCAGTGGCCCCGGCCCTGGTGTTTATGTGCAGTAATCAGGAGCTCCTGTTTGTACATACACATCAGGGTGATTCATGGTCATGTGTGTAACAAATGTGTTCCAGCCAAACTAAAGGAAATGACACTAACCTGAAACAGCACAAAGGCCTTTCTCTGAGGTTCTCTTTCTTCTCCAGAGTCTGCTGCAGAGTACAGTCTGAGGTCTGAGGCGTCTGAGAGGGTCTGAGAGGGTCTGAGAGGGTCTGAGAGGGTCTGGGTCTGCGGCAGGAGGCCCCGGTGTTAGCATGTTATGTCCAACTTCAGACTTACCTTGAAGTGAACAAAATCTCTGAAAAGTATCAATGGCTTCAAACCCCACAGCACGGACTCTGGAGAGTTTTTAATGACCTACTTTTAACAGAGGGCGACAGTAGCTCAGTTGGTAGAGCACTGGCCTTTGAGCCTGAAGGTCGTGGGTTCAAGCCCACCACGGGACCTTCTCCACCGACTCCCACTGATGACTGGTGTCGTTGTGTCCTTGGGCAAGACACTTAACCCTGCATTGCCTGAAGCCCCCCCTGAAAAATCATGGCTGTATTGTCACTGACAGAGCAGCCGTCCTCCTGTGGACTCACCACCTGCAGAGGATCAGTGAGGGGCTGGTGCTATGTGAATTGGGTGCAGCTCTGACTGCCACCCCCCTGACCCAGAAATGGATTAAGGGGAAGAAGATGTATGTATGTATGTATGTACTTTTAACAGTTGATTATGTTAATCCTGCTGTTTGCTGCTGTTTACTGCTGTTTACTGCTGTTTGCAGTTAAACCCTGGTTTAACTGCAGCCTTTGACTCTGGATCATAACATTTTAACATCTGTCTGGAACAATATGTTGGCCTTAAAGGCACCGTTCTACAGTGGTTCAAGTCCTGTTTGATATATCTGTACATCTGGGGCCTCACTCCTGGGGCCTCACTCCTGGGACCTCACTCCTGGAACCTCACTCCTGGGGCCTCACTCCTGGAGCCTCACTTCAGGGGCCTCACTCCTGGGACCTCACTCCTGGGGCCTCACTCCTCTAGTCTTGTGGAGTTCCACAAGGCTCGGCTCTAGGTCCTGTTTTGTTTTCACTGTATGTGACCTCTTGGAAGCGTCTTTATGAAGTACAAAACCCTTCCACTGCTTTGCAGATGATCTGCAGATATACTTTCCCTTTAAGTCAGACACTCCTGCCCTGCTGCAGCGCCTCCAGGAAGTCCAAATATGGTTAGCCCTTAACACTCTTAAACTTAACCAAAGTAAAACTGAAGTTTTTGTGTTTGGCACTTCCAATTTCTCTGGATCCACGATGTTGTCCTTGGCGCATTAGCTCCACACTCTCAGACTGTAGTTAGAATCTTGGCGTTCTAACGGACAGCTCCTTTAAACTGGACAAACTTCACTTCTGTTGAAAACCAGATATTTCCAACTGCGGGTCCTCAGTGAAGCTTCTCTTCCCTTTGATGAGTTTGAGCAAGTTGTGCACATGTTTACATCGTCACGTCTCGATTACTGAAATTCTTTGTACTGTGGTCTAGACCAGTCGCACTGTGTTCTAGACCAGTCGTACTGTGTTCTAGACCAGTCGTTCTGTGGTCTAGACCAGTCGCACTGTGCTCTAGACCAGTCGTACTGTGTTCTAGACCAGTCGTACTGTGCTCTAGACCAGTCGTACTGTGTTCTAGACCAGTCGTACTATGTTCTAGACCAGTCGCACTGTGCTCTAGACCAGTCGTACTGTGTTCTAGACCAGTCGTACTATGTTCTAGACCAGTCGCACTGTGCTCTAGACCAGTCGTACTGTGTTCTAGACCAGTCGTACTGTGTTCTAGACCAGTCGTACTGTGTTCTAGACCAGTCGTACTATGTTCTAGACCAGTCGCACTGTGCTCTAGACCAATCGTACTGTGTTCTAGACCAGTCGTACTGTGTTCTAGACCAGTCGTACTGTGTTCTAGACCAGTCGTACTATGTTCTAGACCAGTCGCACTGTGCTCTAGACCAGTCGTACTGTGTTCTAGACCAGTCGTACTGTGTTCTAGACCAGTCGTACTATGTTCTAGACCAGTCGTACTGTGGTCTAGACCAGTCGTCCTGTGCTTTCAGATTCAGATTCAGATCAGATTAATTTTATTAGCAATGTGCAGTATAAAAACTACATTGGAATACATTTGCAAGAAAAGGTACTCTGTGTGCACCGACAGAATAAAGAGCACGATACAATGTAATATAAAATACACATTGAATATAAAATAATAAAAAACAGCTGACACTGTGGCACCGATCAACAAAACGATACAAGGGGTAAAAGCAGGAATTAAAGTGCTCTGTTTAGGCACCTAACAGCCTGTGGAAAGAAGCTGTTAGCATAGCCAGATGTCTTGCATCTCAGCGACCGATATCTTCTGCCAGAGGGAAGAAGCTGGAACATGGCTTTCCCAGGGTGGCCAGAAGAGTCATTAACAATCCTAAGAGCTTTGTTTAAAAGTCTGGATTTATAAAGAACCTCCAGAACAGGAAGCTTACAGCCCACGGTCCTCTTTGCAGAGCGGAGCACCTTGTTTAAAGCTCTCTTTTCTTTATCTGTGATGTTTCCAAACCACACAGACACAGAACCAACAAGTAAACTCTCAATGGTGCAGCCATAAAAGTTAAGCACAATCTTAGAGTTAGTGGTAAATTCTCTAAGTTTACGCAGAAAGTAGAGACGCTGACGAGCTTTCTTAACGACTCGGTCAGTGTTTTTAACCCATTTCAGGTTAGACCCAGAAACTTGCTCCTCTACGATCTGCACCTGGGAGTTGTCAATAACAACAGGAGTGTGAGAACTGCTACGACTGAAGTCAAAGACAAGTTCACATGTTTTTGCAGTGTTCAGCTGGAGATTGTTTACTTTACTCCACTGAAAAACATGTTTGCTTTAGACCAGTCGTACTGTGCTCTAGACCAGTCGCACTGTGTTCTAGACCAGTCAAACTGTGGTCTAGACCAGTCGCACTGTGTTCTAGACCAGTCACACTGTGGTCTAGACCAGTCGCACTGTGTTCTAGACTAGACGCACTGTGGTATAGACCAGTCACACTGTGTTCTAGACCAGTCGCACTGTGTTCTAGACCAGTCAAACTGTGGTCTAGACCAGTCGTACTGTGCTCTAGACCAGTCGCACTGTGTTCTAGACCAGTCAAACTGTGGTCTAGACCAGTCGCACTGTGCTCTAGACCAGTCGCACTGTGTTCTAGACCAGTCACACTGTGGTCTAGACCAGTCGCACTGTGTTCTAGACCAGTCACACTGTGGTCTAGACCAGTCGCACTGTGTTCTAGACCAGTCGCACTGTGGTCTAGACCAGTCACACTGTGTTCTAGACCAGTCGCACTGTGTTCTAGACCAGTCGCACTGTGTTCTAGACCAGTCACACTGTGGTCTAGCCCAGTCGCACTGTGGTCTAGACCAGTCACACTGTGGTCTAGACCAGTCACACTGTGGTCTAGACCAGTCGTACTGTGCTCTAGACCAGTCAAACTGTGGTCTAGACCAGTCGCACTGTGTTCTAGACCAGTCGCACTGTGTTCTAGACCAGTCACACTGTGGTCTAGACCAGTCTCACTGTGGTCTACACCAGTCGCACTGTGTTCTAGACCAGTCGCACTGTGTTCTAGACCAGTCGTACTGTGGTCTAGACCAGTCGCACTAGGGTCTAGACCAGTCACACTGTGGTCTAGACCAGTCGTACTGTGTTCTAGACCAGTCGTACTGTGTTCTAGACCAGTCGTACTGTGGTCTAGACCAGTCGTACTGTGTTCTAGACCAGTCGTACTGTGTTCTAGACCAGTCGTACTGTGTTCTAGACCAGTCGCACTGTGTTCTAGACCAGTCGTACTGTGGTCTAGACCAGTCGTACTGTGTTCTAGACCAGTCGTACTGTGTTCTAAACCAGTTGTACTGTGTTCTAGACCAGTCGCACTGTGTTCTAGACCAGTCACACTGTGGTCTAGACCAGTCGCACTGTGTTCTAGACCAGTCGTACTGTGGTCTGGACCAGTCGCACTAGGGTCTAGACCAGTCACACTGTGGTCTAGACCAGTCGTACTGTGGTCTAGACCAGTCGTACTGTGTTCTAGACCAGTCGTACTGTGGTCTAGACCAGTCGTACTGTGTTCTAGACCAGTCGTACTGTGTTCTAGACCAGTCGTACTGTGTTCTAGACCAGTCGTACTGTGTTCTAGACCAGTCACACTGTGGTCTAGACCAGTCGTACTGTGATCTAGACCAGTCGCACTGTGTTCTAGACCAGTCGCACTGTGTTCTAGACCAGTCGCACTGTGTTCTAGACCAGTCGTACTGTGGTCTAGACCAGTCGTACTGTGTTCTAGACCAGTCGTACTGTGTTCTAAACCAGTTGTACTGTGTTCTAGACCAGTCACACTGTGGTCTAGACCAGTCGTACTGTGATCTAGACCAGTCACACTGTGGTCTAGACCAGTCACACTGTGGTCTAGTCCAGTCGCACTGTGTTCTAGAGCAGGGGTTCCCAAAGTTTTTAGCCCGCGACCCCCATCATAAATGCCCTGCTAACCCGCGACCCCCCCCCCCCCCCCCCAACAGCCCTTTTGTCACATGAAATGAGCATGTATTTCCTTGATACGGAGTAACGCTTTCTAGAGCAGGGGTTCCCAAAGTTTTTAGCCCGCGACCCCCATCATAATTGCCCTGCTAACCTGCGACCCCTGCCCCCCCCCCCCCCCCCCCCCCAACAGCCAGAGTAA
>OZ035839.1:37796100-37826100 GCA_964034765.1 Knipowitschia caucasica
TTTAATCATAAAAACATATAAAAACACCAATCCCACCTCTTGTTGGAGACGTTGGTGGTTACCGCGGTGACCGAGGCCAGAGACACAGCGTCCGGATCCAGACTCCTGCTGATCCTCACGGGTCCTCGGTCCAAGTCCTCCATGTCCAGGACCGCGGGCTCCTCTGAACACACACAACCCTTTACACGTGGACCAGGGACCCGGAACAAGAACCAGCACCAGGGACCCGGACCAGGGACCAGGACCAGGCCCCAGGACCAGGACCAAGGCCCCAGGACCAGGCCCCAGGACCAGGACCAGGACCAGGACCAAGCCCCAGGACCAGGCCCCAGGACCAGGCCCCAGGACCAGGCCCCAGGACCAGGCCCCAGGACCAGGACCAGGCCCCAGGACCAGGCCCCAGGACCAGGCCCCAGGACTAGAACCAGGCCCCAGGACCAGAACCCTCCTGAATGAAATAATATCTAACCTTTAAATCTGAGCATTTCTTTTTAAACAGTTTAAAAAATAATCAGAGCCTGTTTTTAAGACACATGTTTATATTCACACACCTGTGTGCTCTCTCCTGTGTGCTCTCTCATGTGTGCTCTCTCCTGTGTACCCTCTCCTGTGTGCTCTCTCCTGTGTGCTCTCTCATGTGTGCTCTCTCCTGTGTGCTCTCTCCTGTGTGCTCTCTCATGTGTGCTCTCTCCTGTGTGCTCTCTCCTGTGTACTCTCTCCTGTGTAATCTCACCTCTCCTGTGTACTCTCACCTCTCCTGTGTACTCTCACCTTTCCTGTGTGCTCCTTTCCTGTGTGCTCTCACCTCTCCTGTGGCCTCTCACCTTTCCTGTGTGCTCTCACCTCTCCTGTGTACTCCTTTCCTGTGTGCTCTCTCCTTTGTACTCTCACCTGTCCTGTGTACTCTCACCTCTCCTGTGTGCTCTCACCTCTCCTATGTGCTCTCTCCTGTGTACTCTCTCTTGTGTGCTCTCTCCTGTGTGCTCTCACCTCTCCTGTGTGCTCTCTCCTGTGTGCTCTCACCTCTCCTGTGTGCTCTCTCCTGTGTGCTCTCACCTCTCCTGTGTACTCTCACCTCTCCTGTGTACTCTCACCTTTCCTGTTGTGCTCTCACCTCTCCTGTGTACTCTCTCCTATGCGCTCTCTCCTGTGTGCTCTCATCTCTCCTGTGTGCTCTCTCCTGTGTGCTCTCACCTCTCCTGTGTGCTCTCTCCTGTGTGCTCTCACCTCTCCTGTGTACTCTCACCTCTCCTGTGTACTCTCACCTTTCCTGTGTGCTTCTTTCCTGTGTGCTCTCACCTCTCCTGTGTACTCTCTCCTATGCGCTCTCTCCTGTGTGCTATCATCTCTCCTGTGTGCTCTCTCCTGTGTGCTCTCACCTCTCCTGTGTACTCTCTCCTGTGTGCTCTAACTCTCCTATGTACTCTCTCCTGTGTGCTCTCACCTCTCCTGTGTGGTCTCTCCTGTGTGCTCTCACCTCTCCTGTGTACTCTCTCCTGTGTGCTCTCTCCTGTGTACTCTCTCTTGTGTGCTCTCTCCTGTGTACTCTCTCCTGTGTGCTCTCACCTCTCCTGTGTACTCTCTCCTGTGTGCTCTCTCCTGTGTGCTCTCTCCTGTGTACGCTCTCTTGTGTGCTCTCTCCTGTGTGCTCTCACCTCTCCTGTGTACTCTCTCTTGTGTGCTCTCTCCTGTGTGCTCTCACCTCTCCTGTGTACTCTCACCTTTCCTGTGTGCTCCTTTCCTGTGTGCTCTCATCTCTCCTGTGTGCTCTCTCCTGTGTGCTCTCACCTCTCCTGTGTACTCTCTCCTGTGTGCTCTAACCTCTCCTGTGTACTCTCTCCTATGCGCTCTCTCCTGTGTGCTCTAATCTCTCCTGTGTGCTCTCTCCTGTGTGCTCTCACCTCTCCTGTGTACTCTCTCCTGTGTGCTCTAACCTCTCCTGTGTACTCTCTCCTGTGTGCTCTCACCTCTCCTGTGTGCTCTCTCCTGTGTGCTCTCTCTTGTGTGCTCTCTCCTGTGTACTCTCTCCTGTGTGCTCTCTCCTGTGTGCTCTCTCCTGTGTACTCTCTCTTGTGTGCTCTCTCCTGTGTACTCTCTCCTGTGTGCTCTCTCCTGTGTACTCTCTCTTGTGTGCTCTCTCCTGTGTACTCTCTCCTGTGTGCTCTTTTCTGTGTGCTCTCTCCTGTGTACGCTCTCTTGTGTGCTCTCTCCTGTGTGCTCTCACCTCTCCTGTGTACTCTCTCTTGTGTGCTCTCTCCTGTGTGCTCTCACCTCTCCTGTGTACTCTCTCCTGTGGCCTCTCACCTTTCCTGTGTGCTCTCACCTCTCCTATGTGCTCTCTCCTGTGTACTCTCTCTTGTGTGCTCTCTCCTGTGTGCTCTCACCTCTCCTGTGTGCTCTCACCTGTGTGCTCTCACCTCTCCTGTGTGCTCTCTCCTGTGTGCTCTCACCTCTCCTGTGTACTCCTTTCCTGTGTGCTCTCTCCTTTGTACTCTCACCTGTCCTGTGTACTCTCACCTCTCCTGTGTGCTCTCACCTCTCCTATGTGCTCTCTCCTGTGTACTCTCTCTTGTGTGCTCTCTCCTGTGTGCTCTCACCTCTCCTGTGTGCTCTCTCCTGTGTGCTCTCACCTCTCCTGTGTGCTCTCTCCTGTGTGCTCTCACCTCTCCTGTGTACTCTCACCTCTCCTGTGTACTCTCACCTTTCCTGTGTGCTCTCACCTCTCCTGTGTACTCTCTCCTATGCGCTCTCTCCTGTGTGCTCTCATCTCTCCTGTGTGCTCTCTCCTGTGTGCTCTCACCTCTCCTGTGTACTCTCTCCTGTGTGCTCTAACCTCTCCTGTGTACTCTCTCCTATGCGCTCTCTCCTGTGTGCTCTCATCTCTCCTGTGTGCTCTCTCCTGTGTGCTCTCACCTCTCATGTGTACTCTCTCCTGTGTGCTCTAACCTCTCCTGTGTACTCTCTCCTGTGTGCTCTCACCTCTCCTGTGTGCTCTCTCCTGTGTGCTCTCACCTCTCCTGTGTACTCTCTCCTGTGTGCTCTCTCCTGTGTACTCTCTCTTGTGTGCTCTCTCCTGTGTACTCTCTCCTGTGTGCTCTCACCTCTCCTGTGTACTCTCTCCTGTGTGCTCTCTCCTGTGTGCTCTCTCCTGTGTACGCTCTCTTGTGTGCTCTCTCCTGTGTGCTCTCACCTCTCCTGTGTACTCTCTCTTGTGTGCTCTCTCCTGTGTGCTCTCACCTCTCCTGTGTACTCTCTCCTGTGTGCTCTCACCTCTCCTGTGTACTCTCACCTCTCCTGTGTGCTCCCTCCTGTGTTCTCTCACCTCTCCTGTGTACTCTCTTCTGTGTACTCTCTCCTGTGTGCTCTCACCTCTCCTGTGTACTCTCTCCTGTGTGCTCTCACCTCTCCTGTGTGCTCCCTCCTGTGTGCTCCCTCCTGTGTTCTCTCACCTCTTCTGTGTACTCTCTCCTGTGTGCTCTCACCTCTCCTGTGTACTCTCTCCTGTGTACTCTCTCCTGTGTGCTCTCACCTCTCCTGTGTACTCTCTCCTGTGTGCTCTCACCTCTCCTGTGTGCTCTCTCCTGTGTACTCTCTCCTGTGTGCTCTCTCCTGTGTGCTCTCACCTCTCCTGTGTACTCTCTCCTGTGTGCTCTCACCTCTCCTGTGTGCTCTCTCCTGTGTACTCTCTCCTGTGTACTCTCTCTTGTGTGCTCTCTCCTGTGTGCTCTCACCTCTCCTGTGTGCTCTCTCGTCCCGGGGGCTCCTGACCCTGCTGAGCTTCATGGCTGAGAACACTCCTCGTCCTGCTCTGAGGAGAAACAGACGGATCAGAGCGTCACTGACATTCAATCAACACAACTTTATTCGTCACATTCACAGACACTGCTCATGTCAATGCCCTCTGCCGCTTTGTCCGTTGCCCAGTGGTGGAGGCAGCCGTGGAACAGAAAAGGCCAGATTCTCTTCTGGAAACACTGATCTGAGGGAGTTTCTTAAATCAGTGTTGTGGGGTTAGTCCTCAAATACAACAACGAGACCACATGGTATTGGACCATAGGGAGAGACCACATGGTATTGGACCATAGGGAGAGACCATAGAGAGAGACCACATGGTATTGGACCATAGGGAGAGACCACATGGTATTGGACCATAGGGAGAGACCACATGGTATTGGACCATAGGGAGAGACCATAGAGAGAGACCACATGGTATTGGACCATAGGGAGAGACCACATGGTATTGGACCATAGGGAGAGACCACAAGGTATTGGACCATAGGGAGAGACCATAGAGAGAGACCACATGGTATTGGACCATAGGGAGAGACCACATGGTATTGGACCATAGGGAGAGACCACAAGGTATTGGACCATAGGGAGAGACCATAGAGAGAGACCACATGGTATTGGACCATAGGGAGAGACCATAGAGAGAGACCACATGGTATTGGACCATAGGGAGAGACCACATGGTATTGAACCATAGGGAGAGACCACATGGTATTGGACCATAGGGAGAGACCACATGGTATTGGACCATAGGGAGAGACCACAAGGTATTGGACCATAGGGAGAGACCATAGAGAGAGACCACATGGTATTGGACCATAGGGAGAGACCACATGGTATTGGACCATAGGGAGAGACCATAGAGAGAGACCACATGGTATTGGACCATAGGGAGAGACCACATGGTATTGAACCATAGGGAGAGACCACATGGTATTGGACCATAGGGAGAGACCACATGGTATTGAACCATAGGGAGAGACCACATGGTATTGGACCATAGGGAGAGACCATAGAGAGAGACCACATGGTATTGGACCATAGGGAGAGACCACATGGTATTGGACCATAGGGAGAGACCACATGGTATTGAACCATAGGGAGAGACCACATGGTATTGGACCATAGGGAGAGACCACATGGTATTGAACCATAGGGAGAGACCACATGGTATTGGACCATAGGGAGAGACCACATGGTATTGGACCATAGGGAGAGACCAGAGAGAGAGACCACATGGTATTGGACCATAGGGAGAGACCACATGGTATTGGACCATAGGGAGAGACCACATGGTATTGAACCATAGGGAGAGACCACATGGTATTGAACTATAGAGAGAGACCACATGGTATTGGACCATAGGGAAAGACCACATGGTATTGGACCATGGGGAGAGACCACATTGTATTGGACCATAGGGAGAGACCACATGGTATTGGACCATAGGGAGAGACCACATGGTATTGGACCATGGGGAGAGACCACATGGTATTGGACCATAGGGAAAGACCACATGGTATTGGACCATAGGGAGAGACCACATGGTATTGGACCATAGGGAGAGACCATAGAGAGAGACTACATGGTATTGGACCATAGGGAGAGACCACATGGTATTGGACCATAGGGAGAGACCACATGGTATTGAACCATAGGGAGAGACCACATGGTATTGGACCATAGGGAGAGACCATAGAGAGAGACCACATGGTATTGGACCATAGGGAGAGACTTACTTACTAAAAACTTACTTACCATAGGGAGAGACCACATGGTATTGGACCATGGGGAGAGACCACATGGTATTGGACCATAGGGAGAGACCACATGGTATTGGACCATAGGGAGGGACCACATGGTATTGGACCATAGGGAGAGACCACATGGTATTGGACCATAGGGAGAGACCATAGAGAGAGACCACATGGTATTGGACCATAGGGAGAGACCATAGAGAGAGACCACATGGTATTGGACCATAGGAAGAGACCACATGGTATTGGACCATAGGGAGAGACCACATGGTATTGAACCATAGGGAGAGACCACATGGTATTGGACCATAGGGAGAGACCACATGGTATTGGACCATAGGGAGAGACCATAGAGAGAGACTACATGGTATTGGACCATAGGGAGAGACCACATGGTATTGGACCATAGGGAGAGACCACATGGTATTGAACCATAGGGAGAGACCACATGGTATTGGACCATAGGGAGAGACCACATGGTATTGAACCATAGGGAGAGACCACATGGTATTGGACCATAGGGAAAGACCACATGGTATTGGACCATGGGGAGAGACCACATTGTATTGGACCATAGGGAGACACCACATGGTATTGGACCATAGGGAGAGACCACATGGTATTGGACCATGGGGAGAGACCACATGGTATTGGACCATAGGGAGAGACCACATGGTATTGGACCATAGGGAGAGACCACATGGTATTGGACCATAGGGAGAGACCACATGGTATTGGACCATAGGGAGAGACCACATGGTATTGGACCATGGGGAGAGACCACATGGTATTGGACCATAGGGAGGGACCACATGGTATTGGACCATAGGGAGAGACCACATGGTATTGGACCATAGAGAGAGACCACATGGTATTGGACCATAGGGAGAGACCACATGGTATTGGACCATAGGGAGGGACCACATGGTATTGGACCATAGGGAGAGACCACATGGTATTGGACCATAGGGAGAGACCACATGGTATTGGACCATAGGGAGAGACCACATGGTATTGGACCATGGGGAGAGACCACATGGTATTGGACCATAGGGAGAGACCACCAGCAGGGCAGTCCGCAGGTGTAGATGCGGAGGCCAGGTTCAGAGGTCCCACCATGAAACAGATAATGGGACAATGGGTGAATAGCAATGAACAGACTACAGTCTGTTCTCCAGCAGGGGGCTCCCTAGGCAGCTTGACTGACAGTCTAAGGAGTTTAGCCTTCCAAACCATGCTAAACTAAACTGTTTTAGTCTAGCCTTGAAAATAGAGACTGTGTCCGAACGAAGACCTAAAAATGAAGTATTAATGACAACCTTCAGACATGACAGAGGTTTGTGCGGCGGCAAAGTTTCTCCCACAAAAGTTCAGACATCGATGATTTAACATCTGAAAATCCGTCTCTGGACTCGAAGCCAAAGAAACTCTGATCAAACTGCAACACGACACCGTGGCGCTGCATGTCGCCGTGACAAACGCCATCGGCACGTTTCCACAGCCTCAGTCAGAAACAACAGGATCTGGTGACGCCGCATTCAGAGCTCAGCTCACATGGTCTCGCTCTCTCAAAGGCCGTCTGCAGCGACAAATAAGAACCATCAATTATTCACAAACAGCTGTGTCCAGTTTGTGGACGGGACCGAGACAGGAGCGGAAGGTCCTGAGCGAGAGACTGAAACTTTCTCTAACAGGAAGTGATGTCATCAGTGGAAATAACCTCCGAGCCTCGAGGAGAGAGAGGAACGAGAGAAACCAACGTCAAGACACATAAACATGAGACTCCACATGATCCACTTCACAGTCTCTCTCTGGTCTCTCTCTGGTCTCTCTCTCTGGTCTCTCTCTGGTCTCTCTCTCTGGTCTCTCTCTGGTCTCTCTCTGGTCTCTCTCTGGTCTCTCTCTGGTCTCTCTCTGGTCTCTCTCTGGTCTCTCTCTGGTCTCTCTCTCTGGTCTCTCTCTGGTCTCTCTCTGGTCTCTCTCAGGTCTCTCTCTGGTCTCTCTCTGGTCTCTCTCTCTGGTCTCTCTCTCTGGTCTCTCTCTGGTCTCTCTCTGTGGTCTCTCTCTGGTCTCTCTCTCTGGTCTCTCTCTGGTCTCTCTCTGGTCTCTCTCTGGTCTCTCTCTGGTCTCTCTCTGGTCTCTCTCTGGTCTCTCTCTGGTCTCTCTCTGGTCTCTCTCTGGTCTCTCTCTCTGGTCTCTCTCTGGTCTCTCTCTGGTCTCTCTCTCTGGTCTCTCTCTGGTCTCTCTCTGTTCTCTCTCTGGTCTCTCTCTCTGGTCTCTCTCTGGTCTCTCTCTGGTCTCTCTCTGGTCTCTCTCTGGTCTCTCTCTCTGGTCTCTCTCTCTCTCTCTTCTCTCTCTGGTCTCTCTCTCTGGTCTCTCTCTGGTCTCTCTCTGGTCTCTCTCTGGTCTCTCTCTGGTCTCTCTCTGGTCTCTCTCTGGTCTCTCTCTGGTCTCTCTCTGGTCTCTCTCTCTGGTCTCTCTCTCTGGTCTCTCTCTCTGGTCTCTCTCTGGTCTCTCTCTGTTCTCTCTCTGGTCTCTCTCTGGTCTCTCTCTGGTCTCTCTCTCTGGTCTCTCTCTGGTCTCTCTCTGGTCTCTCTCTGGTCTCTCTCTCTGGTCCCTCTCTGGTCTCTCTCTCTGTTCTCTCTCTGGTCTCTCTCTCTGGTCTCTCTCTGGTCTCTCTCTGGTCTCTCTCTGGTCTCTCTCTGGTCTCTCTCTGGTCTCTCTCTGGTCTCTCTCTGGTCTCTCTCTGGTCTCTCTCTGGTCTCTCTCTCTGGTCTCTCTCTCTGGTCTCTCTCTGGTCTCTGATCTGCCCATTCCTAATGGCACACACCCTCCAGTTCCTGTAAATTCCTGGGCTGCCCTGTATGAGCAGCTCAGTGAAGTTTCTTCATAATCTCCAAAGATGAATGTGTCCTGTGAGACAGAAAGGGGCGGAGCTACAGGCTCCTGCTGTGAGCATGGACAGACCTAAACACAACTGCAGGTCTGCACCTGTGTCTACAGCACCTGTGGCTACAACACCTGTGGCTACAGCACCTGTGGCTACAGCACCTGTGTCTACAACACCTGTGGCTACAACACCTGTGGCTACAACACCTGTGTCTACAGCACCTGTGTCTACAGCACCTGTGTCTAAAGCACCTGTGGCTACAACACCTGTGCCGACAGCACCTGTGTCTACAGCACCTGTGGCTACAGCACCTGTGTCTACAGCACCTGTGGCTACAGCACCTGTGTCTACAACACCTGTGCCGACAGCACCTGTGTCTACAGCACCTGTGGCTACAGCACCTGTGGCTACAGCACCTGTGTCTACAGCACCTGTGGCTACAGCACCTGTGTCTACAGCACCTGTGTCGACAGCACCTGTGTGTAAAGCACCTGTGTGTACAGCACCTGTGTGTACTGCACCTGTGCCTACAGCACCTGTGCGTACAGCACCTGTGTCTACAGCACCTGTGCCTACAGCACCTGTGTCTACAGCACCTGTGGCTACAACACCTGTGGCTACAACACCTGTGTCTACAGCACCTGTGGCTACAACACCTGTGTCTACAGCACCTGTGGCTACAACACCTGTGGCTACAACACCTGTGTCTACAGCACCTGTGTCTACAGCACCTGTGTCTAAAGCACCTGTGGCTACAACACCTGTGCCGACAGCACCTGTGTCTACAGCACCTGTGGCTACAGCACCTGTGTCTACAGCACCTGTGGCTACAACACCTGTGTCTACAGCACCTGTGTCTACAGCACCTGTGGCTACAGCACCTGTGGCTACAGCACCTGTGTCTACAGCACCTGTGGCTACAACACCTGTGTCTACAGCACCTGTGTCTACAGCACCTGTGGCTACAGCACCTGTGTCTACAGAACCTGTGTGTAAAGCACCTGTGTGTACAGCACCTGTGCCTAGAGCACCTGTGCCTAGAGCACCTGTGCCTAGAGCACCTGTGCCTACAGCACCTGTGTCTACAGTACCTGTGCCTACAGCACCTGTGTCTACAGCACCTGTGCCTACAGCACCTGTGCCTAGAGCACCTGTGCCTACAGCACCTGTGCCTACAGCACCTGTGCCTACAGCACCTGTGTCTACAACACCTGTGCCTACAGCACCTGTGTGTACAGCACCTGTGTCTACAGCACCTGTGTTTTTGAGCCTAAATAAATAACACGTACCAAACTAAAGGTTCCCAGATCCTCAATAATCCAAACAGAAGATCTCACAGAAGCCTCAGTGGATCCAGTCCAGGTCCAGTCCAGGTCCAGTCCAGGTCCAGTCTAGGTCCAGTCCAGGTCCAGACCAGGTGCAGTCCAGGTCCAGACTGTGGTTTTGGAGCAGGGACAGAGGTCTGTGCCCAGGTCCAGATCAGGTCCAAACTCTGGGACCAGAGGAAAGACCAGAGACAACCTCTGTGGGAGGAGACTAAAAACCTGAGACACGTGACACCAGGTCTGGACTAGACCAGGACTAATGTGAGAGGACATCAGGACAGAGACCTGAGACCAGGACTAATGTGAGAGGACATCAGGACAGAGACCTGAGACCAGGACTAATGTGAGAGGACTTCAGGACAGAGACCTGAGACCAGGACTAATGTGAGAGGACTTCAGGACAGAGACCTGAGACCAGGACTAATGTGAGAGGACTTCAGGACAGAGACCTGAGACCAGGACTAATGTGAGAGGACATCAGGACAGAGACCTGAGACCAGGACTAATGTGAGAGGACTTCAGGACAGAGACCTGAGACCAGGACTAATGTGAGAGGACTTCAGGACAGAGACCTGAGACCAGGACTAATGTGAGAGGACTTCAGGACAGAGACCTGAGACCAGGACTAATGTGAGAGGACATCAGGACAGAGACCTGAGACCAGGACTAATGTGAGAGGACTTCAGGACAGAGACCTGAGACCAGGACTAATGTGAGAGGACTTCAGGACAGAGACTTGAGACCAGGACTAATGTGAGAGGACTTCAGGACAGAGACCTGCAACACTCTCATCAGTGAAACTGTCGATTCTAACTCTAAATACAGCACAAACCAGTTTGTTGACAGGCTAATGCTAACGCTAAAGCTAATGCTAAGGCCAAAGCTAATGCTAATGCTAGCAGTAGACCGTGTGTTGCCATGGTGACTGCTCTGGGAGTTCAACTGCAGTTCTTCACGTTTCAAAGATAACCAATGTTTCATAAAAGTAATGACAGAAATAAACTGTTTTCATAGAAAAGTCACACGTTTGGATCAAAAAGATTCACACGAGGAGCAGGTACACTCCCAGAACACTCCCAGAACACTCCCAGAACACTCCCAGAACACTCCCAGAAGAACACTCCCAGAACACTCCCAGAACACTCCCAGAAGAACACTCCCAGAACACTCCCGGTACACTCCCAGAACACTCCCAGAACACTCCCAGAACACAGAACACTCCCAGAACACTCCCAGAACACTCCCAGAACACAGAACACTCCCAGAACACTCCCAGAACACTCCCAGAAGAACACTCCCAGAACACTCCCGGTACACTCCCAGAACACTCCCAGAACACTCCCAGAACACAGAACACTCCCAGAACACTCCCAGAACACTCCCAGAACACTCCTAGAACACTCCCAGAACACTCCTAGTACACTCCCAAAACACTCCCAGAACACTCCCAGAATACTCCCAGAACACAGAACATTCCCAGAACACTCCCAGTACACTCCCAGTACACTCCCAGAACACTCCCAGAACACTCCCAGAACACTCCCAGAATACTCCCAGAACACTCCCAGAACACTCCCAGAACACGCCCAGAACATAGAACACTCCCAGAACACAGAACACTCCCAGAACACTCCCAGTACACTCCCAGAACACTCCCAGTACACTCCCAGAACACTCCCAGAACACTCCCGGTACACTCCCAGAACACTCCCAGTACACTCCCAGAACACTCCCAGAACACTCCCAGAACACTCCCAGAATACTCCCAGAACACTCCCAGAACACGCCCAGAACATAGAACACTCCCAGAACATAGAACACTCCCAGAACACAGAACACTCCCAGAACACTCCCAGTACACTCCCAGTACACTCCCAGAACACAGAACACTCCCAGAACACTCCCAGGACACTCCCAGAACACTCCCAGGACACTCCCAGAACACTCCCAGTACACTCCCAGAACACTCCCAGAACACTCCCGGTACACTCCCAGAAGAACACTCCCGGAACACTCCCGGTACACTCCCGGAACACTCCCGGAACACAGAACACTCCCAGAACACTCCCAGAACACTCCCAGTACACTCCCAGAACACTCCCAGAACACTCCCAGAACACTCCCAGTACACTCCCAGTACACTCCCAGTACACTCCCAGAACACTCCCAGAACACTCCCAGGACACTCCCAGGACACTCCCAGGACACTCCCAGAACACTCCCAGAACGCTCCCAGTACACTCCCAAAACACTCCCAGAACACTCCCAGGACACTCCCAGAACACTCCCAGAACGCTCCCAGTACACTCCCAGAACACTCCCAGGACACTCCCAGGACACTCCCAGAACACTCCCAGGACACTCCCAGAACACTCCCAGAACACTCACAGAACACTCCCAGAACACTCCCAGAACACTCCCAGAACACTCCCAGAACACTCACAGAACACTCCCAGAATACTCCCAGAACACTCCCAGAACACGCCCAGAACATAGAACACTCCCAGAACACAGAACACTCCCAGAACACTCCCAGTACACTCCCAGAACACTCCCAGTACACTCCCAGAACACTCCCAGAACACTCCCGGTACACTCCCAGAACACTCCCAGTACACTCCCAGAACACTCCCAGAACACTCCCAGAATACTCCCAGAACACTCCCAGAACACGCCCAGAACATAGAACACTCCCAGAACATAGAACACTCCCAGAACACAGAACACTCCCAGAACACTCCCAGTACACTCCCAGTACACTCCCAGAACACAGAACACTCCCAGAACACTCCCAGGACACTCCCAGAACACTCCCAGGACACTCCCAGAACACTCCCAGTACACTCCCAGAACACTCCCAGAACACTCCCGGTACACTCCCAGAAGAACACTCCCGGAACACTCCCGGTACACTCCCGGAACACTCCCGGAACACAGAACACTCCCAGAACACTCCCAGGACACTCCCAGAACACTCCCAGGACACTCCCAGAACACTCCCAGAACACTCCCAGAACACTCCCAGTACACTCCCAGAACACTCCCAGAACACTCCCAGAACACTCCCAGTACACTCCCAGTACACTCCCAGAACACTCCCAGAACACTCCCAGGACACTCCCAGGACACTCCCAGGACACTCCCAGAACACTCCCAGAACGCTCCTAGTACACTCCCAAAACACTCCCAGAACACTCCCAGGACACTCCCAGAACACTCCCAGAACGCTCCCAGTACACTCCCAGAACACTCCCAGGACACTCCCAGGACACTCCCAGGACACTCCCAGAACACTCCCAGGACACTCCCAGAACACTCCCAGAACACTCACAGAACACTCCCAGAACACTCCCAGTACACTCCCAGAACACTCCCAGAACACAGAGCAGTCATTTTCTACTGTTATCACTCTAAATTAATTGATAAAAAATCATATAAATCAGGCCAGGTTTCTGTAAACACAGCTGTGAGAAGAAAAAGGGAAAGAAAAGACAAAGAGAGTGAAGAGGAAAACAAGAACATGAATAATTGCAACATAAATAATAAATAATAAAATAAACAAAAAAGTGTAAAACTGTGAGTAACATTTATCGATAGAATCCAGTCTGAGGAAAGTCTCTGGTTTCCTCTGGGTCTGAGCTGCGCCTTTGTGTCGCACTGGTCCTGCTCTGGAATGGGACCCGGGGGGGAGTGTGGTGGAGGGAGTGTGGAGGGGGGGGGGGGGAGTGTGGTGGAGGGAGTGTGGAGGGGGGGGGGAGTGTGGTGGGGGAGGTAGTGTGGTGGGGGGGGGGGGGAGTGTGGAGGGGGAGTGGTGGGGGGGGGGGGGAGTGTGGAGGGGGAGGTAGTGTGGGGGGGGGGGGGGAGGGAGTGTGGTGGGGGGGGGGGAGTGTGGTGGAGGGAGTGTGGAGGGGGGGGGGAGTGTGGTGGGGGAGGTAGTGTGGTGGGGGGGGGGGGGAGTGTGGAGGGGGAGTGGTGGGGGGGGGGGGGGAGTGTGGAGGGGGAGGTAGTGTGGTGGGGGGGGGGGGAGGGAGTGTGGTGGGGGGGGGGGGGGAGGGAGGGAGTGTGGAGGGGGGGGGGAGTGTGGAGGGGGGGGGGGGCAGTGTGGGGGAGGGAGGGGGAGATCCTTTACAGTCTCTGCTAAAGACCCACACTTACACACCACTGTCCAGAGGGTCCCAGACGGATCAGTCCTGGGGTGGTTTCCGGGGCCTGTAGAAGGACTGTGTGTGTGTCTGTGTGTCTCTGTGTGTGTGTGTCTCCGTGTGTATGTGTGTGTGTGTGTGTATGTGTGTGTGTGTGTGTGTGTCTCTGTGTCTGTGTGTGTGTAAGTGTGTACCCTCCTCCTGCAGCTGTCTTTGGGGCACAGAGGTTGACATTTGATCGTCTGTGGATGTTTAGGAAACAGAGCTTTTATCTCTCGCCATCTGACCTCATCGCTACGTTCTCCGAGGCAACGGCGAGGACGACCTACGGCGAAAACGACCTACGGCAAAGACGACCTACGGCGAGGACGACCTACGGCGAGGACGACTTACTGCGAGGACGACCTACTGCGAGGACGACCTACGGTGAGGACGACCTACTGTGAGGACGACCTACGGCGAGGACGACCTACTGCGAGGACGACCTACTGCGAAGACGACCTACGGCGAGGACGACCTACGGCGAGGACGACCTACTGCGAGGACGACCTACGGCGAGGACGACCTACGGCGAGGACGACCTACGGCAAGGACGACCTACTGCGAGGACGACCTACTGCGAGGACGACCTACGGCGAGGACGACCTACTGCGAGGACGACCTACGGCGAGGACGACCTACGGCGAGGACGACCTACTGCGAGGACGACCTACTGCGAGGACGACCTACGGCGAGGACGACCTACGGCGAGGACGACCTACGGCGAGGACAACCTACGGCGAGGACGACCTACTGCGAGGACGACCTACGGCGAGGAGACCAGAGAGAGACCAGAGAGTGAGACCAGAGAAAGACCAGAGAGAGACCAGAGAGTGAGACCAGAGAGAGAGACCAGAGAGAGAGACCAGAGAGAGAGACCAGAGAGAGAGACCAGAGAGAGAGACCAGAGAGAGAGACCAGAGAGAGAGACCAGAGAGTGAGACCAGAGAGAGAGACCAGAGAGAGACCAGAGAAAGACCAGAGAGAGACCAGAGAAAGACCAGAGAGAGACCAGAGAGAGAGACCAGAGAGAGACCAGAGAGAGACCAGGGAGAGAGACCAGAGAGAGACCTCAGAGCCAATCAAAGGGCTTCTGCTTAAAGACACTTCATTGGTCCGTTGTTTGGACTCACCAGGATCAGAGTGAGTCTAACCACGGATGGGTGTCTCTCTTTTCCATGAGAGACTGAGGGAGAGTAGAGCTAGCGTTAGCATGGTCCTATAAACAGTCTATGATTACAACAGGAGGAGATGTGACCTCTGCAACAGACGTCTGCAGCCGATACCCAGGGTTTAGTTACTGTAACATGGCCCTGTGTGTGTGTGTTTGTGTGTGTCCGTGTGTGTGTGTCTGTGCGTGTGTGTGTTTGTGTGTGTCCGTGTGTGCGCGTGTGTCTGTGTCTGTGCGTGTGTGTGTGTTTGGATGTGTGTGTGTGTGTGAGCGTGTGTGTGTATGTGTATGTGTGAGCGTGTGTGTTGTGTGTGTGTGTGTGTGTCTCTGTGTGTCCGAGTATGAACCACAGAGAACATGTCTGGAACAGTCGGTATCTGAGCCACACAGAGTCCTCAGCAGCTGCTCATATGGGGATGTGTGTGTGCGGACTGGTGACACACACACATACACACACACACACAGAGACACACACACACACACACGTCTCTCTATATGTCCTCACATGTCTCTCTCTATGTCGTCACATGTCTCTCTATATGTCCTCACATGTCTCTCTCTATATGTCGTCACATGTCTCTCTCTATATGTCCTCACATGTCTCTCTCTATATGTCGTCACATGTCTCTCTATATGTCCTCACATGTCTCTCTCTATATGTCCTCACATGTCTCTCTCTATATGTCCTCAAATGTCTCTATATGCCCTCACATGTCTCTCTATATGTCCTCACATGTCTCTCTCTATATGTCCTCACATGTCTCTCTCTATATGTCCTCACATGTCTCTCTCTCTATGTCCTCACATGTCTCTCTCTATGTCCTCACATGTCTCTCTATATGTCCTCACATGTCTCTCTATATGTCCTCACATGTCTCTCTATATGTCGTCACATGTCTCTCTATATGTCCTCACATGTCTCTCTCTATATGTCGTCACATGTCTCTCTATATGTCCTCACATGTCTCTCTCTATATGTCCTCACATGTCTCTCTCTATATGTCCTCACATGTCTCTCTCTCTATGTCCTCACATGTCTCTCTCTATGTCCTCACATGTCTCTCTATATGTCCTCACATGTCTCTCTATATGTCCTCACATGTCTCTCTATATGTCGTCACATGTCTCTCTATATGTCCTCACATGTCTCTCTCTATATGTCGTCACATGTCTCTCTATATGTCCTCACATGTCTCTCTCTATATGTCGTCACATGTCTCTCTCTATATGTCCTCACATGTCTCTCTCTATATGTCGTCACATGTCTCTCTATATGTCCTCACATGTCTCTCTCTATATGTCCTCACATGTCTCTCTCTATATGTCCTCAAATGTCTCTATATGCCCTCACATGTCTCTCTATATGTCCTCACATGTCTCTCTCTATATGTCCTCACATGTCTCTCTCTATATGTCCTCACATGTCTCTCTCTCTATGTCCTCACATGTCTCTCTATATGTCGTCACATGTCTCTCTATATGTCCTCACATGTCTCTCTCTATATGTCCTCACATGTCTCTCTCTATATGTCCTCAAATGTCTCTATATGCCCTCACATGTCTCTCTATATGTCCTCACATGTCTCTCTCTATATGTCCTCACATGTCTCTCTCTATATGTCCTCACATGTCTCTCTCTCTATGTCCTCACATGTCTCTCTCTATGTCCTCACATGTCTCTCTATATGTCCTCACATGTCTCTCTATATGTCCTCACATGTCTCTCTATATGTCGTCACATGTCTCTCTATATGTCCTCACATGTCTCTCTCTATATGTCGTCACATGTCTCTCTATATGTCCTCACATGTCTCTCTCTATATGTCCTCACATGTCTCTCTCTATATGTCCTCACATGTCTCTCTCTCTATGTCCTCACATGTCTCTCTCTATGTCCTCACATGTCTCTCTATATGTCCTCACATGTCTCTCTATATGTCCTCACATGTCTCTCTATATGTCGTCACATGTCTCTCTATATGTCCTCACATGTCTCTCTCTATATGTCGTCACATGTCTCTCTATATGTCCTCACATGTCTCTCTCTATATGTCGTCACATGTCTCTCTCTATATGTCCTCACATGTCTCTCTCTATATGTCGTCACATGTCTCTCTATATGTCCTCACATGTCTCTCTCTATATGTCCTCACATGTCTCTCTCTATATGTCCTCAAATGTCTCTATATGCCCTCACATGTCTCTCTATATGTCCTCACATGTCTCTCTCTATATGTCCTCACATGTCTCTCTCTATATGTCCTCACATGTCTCTCTCTCTATGTCCTCACATGTCTCTCTATATGTCCTCACATGTCTCTCTATATGTCCTCACATGTCTCTCTATATGTCCTCACATGTCTCTCTCTATATGTCCTCACACGTCTCTCTCTATATGTCCTCACATGTCTCTCTCTCTATGTCCTCACATGTCTCTCTCTATGTCCTCACATGTCTCTCTATATGTCCTCACATGTCTCTCTATATGTCCTCACATGTCTCTCTATATGTCGTCACATGTCTCTCTATATGTCCTCACATGTCTCTCTCTATATGTCGTCACATGTCTCTCTATATGTCCTCACATGTCTCTCTCTATATGTCCTCACATGTCTCTCTCTATATGTCCTCACATGTCTCTCTCTATATGTCCTCACATGTCTCTCTATATGTCCTCACATGTCTCTCTATATGTCGTCACATGTCTCTCTATATGTCCTCACATGTCTCTCTCTATATGTCGTCACATGTCTCTCTATATGTCCTCACATGTCTCTCTCTATATGTCCTCACATGTCTCTCTATATGTCCTCACATGTCTCTCTCTATATGTCCTCAAATGTCTCTATATGCCCTCACATGTCTCTCTATATGTCCTCACATGTCTCTCTCTATATGTCCTCACATGTCTCTCTCTATATGTCCTCACATGTCTCTCTCTCTATGTCCTCACATGTCTCTCTCTATGTCCCCACATGTCTCTCTATATGTCCTCACATGTCTCTCTATATGTCCTCACATGTCTCTCTATATGTCCTCACATGTCTCTCTCTCTATGTCCTCACATGTCTCTCTATGTCCTCACATGTCTCTCTATATGTCCTCACATGTCTCTCTCTATATGTCCTCACATGTCTCTCTATGTCCTCACATGTCTCTCTATATGTCCTCACATGTCTCTCTCTATATGTCCTCACATGTCTCTCTCTATATGTCCTCACATGTCTCTCTATATGTCATCACATGTCTCTCTATATGTCCTCACATGTCTCTCTCTATATGTCCTCAAATGTCTCTATATGCCCTCACATGTCTCTCTATATGTCCTCACATGTCTCTCTCTATATGTCCTCACATGTCTCTCTCTATATGTCCTCACATGTCTCTCTCTCTATGTCCTCACATGTCTCTCTCTATGTCCTCACATGTCTCTCTATATGTCCTCACATGTCTCTCTATATGTCCTCACATGTCTCTCTATATGTCGTCACATGTCTCTCTATATGTCCTCACATGTCTCTCTCTATATGTCGTCACATGTCTCTCTATATGTCCTCACATGTCTCTCTATATGTCGTCACATGTCTCTCTATATGTCCTCACATGTCTCTCTCTATATGTCCTCACATGTCTCTCTCTATATGTCCTCACATGTCTCTCTCTATATGTCCTCACATGTCTCTCTCTATATGTCCTCACATGTCTCTCTATATGTCCTCACATGTCTCTCTCTATATGTCCTCAAATGTCTCTATATGCCCTCACATGTCTCTCTATATGTCCTCACATGTCTCTCTCTATATGTCGTCACATGTCTCTCTATATGTCCTCACATGTCTCTCTCTATATGTCCTCACATGTCTCTCTCTATATGTCCTCACATGTCTCTCTCTATATGTCCTCACATGTCTCTCTATATGTCCTCACATGTCTCTCTATATGTCGTCACATGTCTCTCTATATGTCCTCACATGTCTCTCTCTATATGTCGTCACATGTCTCTCTATATGTCCTCACATGTCTCTCTATATGTCGTCACATGTCTCTCTATATGTCCTCACATGTCTCTCTATGTCCTCACATGTCTCTCTATATGTCCTCACATGTCTCTCTCTATATGTCCTCACATGTCTCTCTCTATATGTCCTCACATGTCTCTCTATATGTCATCACATGTCTCTCTCTATATGTCCTCACATGTCTCTTTCTCTATGTCCTCACACGTCTCTCTATATGTCCTCACATGTCTCTCTATATGTCCTCACATGTCCCTCTCTTTGGCCCCTCCTCCTCCTGTGGGAGCTGTATTGACAGTGGGGACAGAAGGGCAGCAGCTGGAGCAGAGGGAGGTGAGAGGCAGGAGGGAAGAGCAAGGACGCCCCCTGCAGGTGTGTGTGAGGAACAGCAGGAGAGAACACATCCCCCCGCCCCTTCTGTCTGAACACCCTGTTTCAAACATTTCCATTTCTGTTTCCTTTTAGACTGTACATACAAAAATAATGTAAAAACAATTTTAGAGAAGGTTTGGGGCAGATTATGGTCTCTCTCTGGTCTCTCTCTCTGGTCTCTCCCTCTGGTCTCTCTCTCTCTCTGGTCTCTCTCTCTGGTCTCTCTCTCTGGTCTCTCTCTCTCTGGTCTCTCTCTCTCTGGTCTCTCTCTCTCTGGTCTCTCTCTCTCTCTGGTCTCTCTCTCTCTCTGGTCTCTCTCTCTCTGGTCTCTCTCTCTGGTCTCTCTCTCTGGTCTCTCTCTCTGGTCTCTCTCTCTGGTCTCTCTTGTTCCAGAACCCATGATTTCAGCCTGAGCCATAATCAGTGCCGTAGCTGCGTCTTGGGCGTCCATAGCCGCTTGCGTGTGGTCTGTAAACAGGGGCCGGTCTCACTGCGGCCTCCTCTGTAATCAGCACAGATTACACACAATTGTTTATGTGGAGGAGCAGACACAACATGGCCACAGGAGGAGCAGAGAGGAGGAGGAGGAGAGAGGAGAGGGGGAGAGAGGAAGGGAGGGGAGGAGAGGAGGAGAGAGGAGTGAGGGGGAGAGAGGAGTGAGGGGGAGAGAGGAGGAGTGAGGGGGAGAGAGGAGAGGAGGAGGGAGGAGAGAGGAAGGGAGGGGAGGAGAGGAGGAGAGAGGAGTGAGGGGGAGAGAGGAGTGAGGGGGAGAGAGGAGGAGTGAGGGGGAGAGAGGAGAGGAGGAGGGAGGAGAGAGAGGAGGAGGAGGAAGGAGAGAGAAGAGGAGGAGAGAGAGAAGAGGAGGAGAGAGAGAAGAGGAGGAGGAGAGAAGAGGAGGAGAGAAGAAGAGGAGGAGAGAGAGAAGAGGAGGGAGAGAAGAGGAGGAGGAGAGAGAGAGGAGGAGAGAGAGAGAAGAGGAGGAGAGAGAAGAGGAGGAGGAGAGAGAGAAGAGGAGGAGGAGAGAGAGGAGGAGGAGGGAGGAGAGGAGGAGGAGGAAGGAGAGAGAAGAGGAGAGAGAGAGAAGAGGAGGGAGGTTGGTCTCATGTGTAAATTGTATTGTATCTTGTGTTCTAAAACGCACAGCATTTGTCCAAAGTTATTATGTCCATATGATATACATAAATAAATACTTAAATAAATACTATTCATTATTAATAGTAAGTAAGTAAGTAAGCTTTATTTATATACCGCCTTTCACAGACCAGAGTCACAAAGCGGTTTACAATTGTTATTATTTTATGGGCCCTTGTCCTCTCACTCCACACAGAGATGGGAGCGGGGCCAGAACAGGAGGCACATGCCAGAACTATTGGACATATTTTTAGTGGTAGGGGAAACCGGAGTACCCGGAGGAAACCTACGCAGACACGAGGAGAACATGCAAACTCCACTCAGAAAGGCCCTGGTCCGGCCGGGATTCGAACCCAGGACCTTCTTGCTGAGAGGCGAGAGTGCTATCCACTCAGCCACCGTGCCGCCCAATACTTGTATTTACTGTATTATTATTATTATTATCACTAACATTTGTTCTCCCGCCATTTTCATTCATATTAAACATATTTATCACGTTACTATTACCTCCAGCTTTAGTTCTAAAGCAGAGTAATACTGTAGGTGTGGAGCAGCAGCGCCTCCCTGTGGCAGAGATCAGAAGTGCAGGTTCTACAGAAGCCTCCATCATCATCATCATCATCACAGAAACAGCAGGAGTCCTCAACAATGTTCAGTGTTTAATAAATATATGAATTCTGCCAAATGTGATTAAAGTAAAGACTGCACACATGTGTGTGGATTATCACCTCACGCCACGGGGTTCAAAGGTCAAAGGGCGGAGCTCGTCCAGAGTTACAGTATCTGGGACACGGATGGACAACAGGCTGAACTTCACTGAAAACACAGATGTTCTGTGTAAGAAAGGTTCTGCCTCTGGAGAGTGGGTTTGTTGACCTCAGCAGAATAGTAAACCTGACTCCTCTGAGCTGTTCACTGGTCAGGTGACAAGGCTCTGAGGATTCTGGGTAATGAGGCTTAACCTCTTCATGAAGAGTTTAGTTACCTGCTGTCTGGTTCCAGATCCGAAACCCCCAATGGTCCCAGACCCAGAACCCCCAATGGTCCCAGACCCAGAACCCCCAATGGTCCCAGACTCAGAACCCCCAATGGTCCCAGACTCAGAACCCCCAATGGTCCCAGACCCAGAACCCCCAATGGTCCCAGACCCAGAACCCCCAATGGTCCCAGACTCAGAACCCCCAATGGTCCCAGACTCAGAACCCCCAATGGTCCCAGACTCAGAACCCCCAATGGTCCCAGACCCAGAACCCCCAATGGTCCCAGACTCAGAACCCCCAATGGTCCCAGACTCAGAACCCCCAATGGTCCCAGACTCAGAACCCCCAGGGTTTGTACCTGTGGCTGTTTCTAACTAAACTCGGACACAGAGGAAACGGTGAGTTTTTGCTCGACTGTCGCTGACTTTACTGAGACTGAGCTCCTCGTTAGTCTGAAGGTTAGAGGAATGCTTTTGTTTGCGGGTCCCTGTGCTGTCGTTTGTTTGTGTGTCCCTGTGCTGTCGTTTGTTTGTGTCCCTGTGCTGTTTGTTTGCGTGTCCCTGTGCTGTTTGTTTGCGTGTCCCTGTGCTGTTTGTTTGCGTGTCCCTGTGCTGTCGTTTGTCTGCGTGTCCCTGTGCTGTTTGTTTGCGTGTCCCTGTGCTGTCGTTTGTCTGCGTGTCCCTGTGCTGTCGTTTGTCTGCGTGTCCCTGTGCTGTCGTTTGTCTGCGTGTCCCTGTGCTGTCGTTTGTCTGCGTGTCCCTGTGCTGTCGTTTGTCTGCGTGTCCCTGTGCTGTCGTTTGTCTGCGTGTCCCTGTGCTGTCGTTTGTCTGCGTGTCCCTGTGCTGTCGTTTGTCTGCGTGTCCCTGTGCTGTCGTTTGTCTGCGTGTCCCTGTGCTGTCGTTTGTCTGCGTGTCCCTGTGCTGTCGTTTGTCTGCGTGTCCCTGTGCTGTCGTTTGTCTGCGTGTCCCTGTGCTGTCGTTTGTCTGCGTGTCCCTGTGCTGTCGTTTGTCTGCGTGTCCCTGTGCTGTCGTTTGTCTGCGTGTCCCTGTGCTGTCGTTTGTCTGCGTGTCCCTGTGCTGTCGTTTGTCTGCGTGTCCCTGTGCTGTCGTTTGTTTGCGTGTCCCTGTGCTGTCGTTTGTCTGCGTGTCCCTGTGCTGTCGTTTGTCTGCGTGTCCCTGTGCTGTCGTTTGTCTGCGTGTCCCTGTGCTGTCGTTTGTCTGCGTGTCCCTGTGCTGTCGTTTGTCTGCGTGTCCCTGTGCTGTCGTTTGTTTGCGTGTCCCTGTGCTGTCCGTTTGTTGCGTGTCCCTGTGCTGTCGTTTGTCTGCGTGTCCCTGTGCTGTCGTTTGTCTGCGTGTCCCTGTGCTGTCGTTTGTCTGCGTGTCCCTGTGCTGTCGTTTGTCTGCGTGTCCCTGTGCTGTCGTTTGTCTGCGTGTCCCTGTGCTGTCGTTTGTCTGCGTGTCCCTGTGCTGTCGTTTGTCTGCGTGTCCCTGTGCTGTCGTTTGTTTGCGTGTCCCTGTGCTGTCGTTTGTCTGCGTGTCCCTGTGCTGTCGTTTGTTTGCGTGTCCCTGTGCTGTCGTTTGTCTGCGTGTCCCTGTGCTGTCGTTTGTCTGCGTGTCCCTGTGCTGTCGTTTGTCTGCGTGTCCCTGTGCTGTCGTTTGTCTGCGTGTCCCTGTGCTGTCGTTTGTCTGCGTGTCCCTGTGCTGTCGTTTGTCTGCGTGTCCCTGTGCTGTCGTTTGTCTGCGTGTCCCTGTGCTGTCGTTTGTCTGCGTGTCCCTGTGCTGTCGTTTGTTTGCGTGTCCCTGTGCTGTCGTTTGTCTGCGTGTCCCTGTGCTGTCGTTTGTCTGCGTGTCCCTGTGCTGTCGTTTGTCTGCGTGTCCCTGTGCTGTCGTTTGTTTGCGTGTCCCTGTGCTGTCGTTGTTCGTTTGTCTGCGTGTCCCTGTGCTGTCGTTTGTCTGCGTGTCCCTGTGCTGTCGTTTGTCTGCGTGTCCCTGTGCTGTCGTTTAAAGGGTTTTCCAGATTTTAGGAAAGAACCGCCCTCTGCACCAAACTCTGATCTTATTGGACGAGCAGCAGAATGATATACAGGTGGGAGGACCAATGGTCTTTGATATAAACCTTTAACTGTGGAAGATGAAGACGAGACGCTTCAGTCTCAGAGAAATATCAGTGTTGCAACACAAGGTACACAACAGCAGAAAGAGCAACACACACTGACAATGGGAAAGACAAAACCATCAGTTTATATTTGTATTTACAAAATAGACAAGACCAGAGCGAGACCAGAGAGAGACCAGAGAGAGAGACCAGAGAGAGAGACCAGAGAGAGAGACCAGAGAGAGAGACCAGAGAGAGGGACCAGAGAGAGACCAGAGAGAGAGACCACCAGAGAGAGACCAGAGAGAGAGACCACCAGAGAGAGACCAGAGAGAGACCAGAGAGAGAGACCAGAGAGAGAGACCACCAGAGAGAGACCAGAGAGAGAGACCACCAGAGAGAGACCAGAGAGAGACCAGAGAGAGAGACCACCAGAGAGAGACCAGAGAGAGAGACCACCAGAGAGAGACCAGAGAGAGACCAGAGAGAGACCAGAGCAAGACCAGAGCGAGACCAGAGCGAGACCAGAGAGAGATCAGAGAGAGAGACCAGAGAGAGCGACCAGAAAGAGCGACCAGAGAGAGAAACCAGTGAGAGACCAGAGAGAGACCAGAGAGAGACCAGAGAGAGAGACCAGAGAGAGAGACCAGAGAGAGACCAGAGCGAGACCAGAGCGAGACCAGAGCGAGACCAGAGCGAGACCAGAGCGAGACCAGAGAGAGATCAGAGAGAGAGACCAGAGAGAGAGACCAGAGAGAGAGACAGAGAGAGAGACCAGAGCGAGACCAGAGCGAGACCAGAGAGAGACCAGAGAGAGACCAGAGAGAGACCAGAGAGAGAGACCACCAGAGAGAGACCAGAGAGAGAGACCACCAGAGAGAGACCAGAGAGAGAGACCAGAGAGAGAGACCAGAGAGAGAGACCACCAGAGAGAGACCAGAGAGAGAGACCACCAGAGAGAGACCAGAGAGAGAGACCAGAGAGAGACCAGAGAGAGAAACCAGAGAGAGACCAGAGCGAGACCAGAGCGAGACCAGAGCGAGACCAGAGCGAGACCAAAGAGAGGCCAGAGACAGACCAGAGAGAGCGACCAGAGAGAGAAACCAGTGAGAGACCAGAGAGAGACCAGAGAGAGAGACCAGAGAGAGACCACCAGAGAGAGACCAGAGCGAGACCAGAGCGAGACCAGAGCGAGACCAGAGCGAGACCAGAGCGAGACCAGAGCGAGACCAGAGCGAGACCAGAGACTATAGCTAACTACATCTCAGTCAATAATGTAGCTCCTGGAGGATCTCCTGCTGTCCACTCTCCTCCCGTAGCTCCTGGAGGATCTCCTACTGTCCACTCTCCTCCCGTAGCTCCTGGAGGATCTCCTGCTGTCCACTCTCCTCCCGTAGCTCCTGGAGGATCTCCTGCTGGATGTGGGAGGTGTCGTACTCTCGGAGCATGTCGTACTCGAGCCAGGGCTGTGCCCACTTCTGAGCGTGCTCCAGTTTCTCGGGGCTCAGGATCTGCTCGAAGGCGATCCCCGCCACGCCGTATTTGGGCCGCTCCCAGCGCTTGGACCACGGCTTGGGACGCATCCTCACCTTCAGCTGAAACACAGGGACAGGTCAGGGTATCACAGGGACAGGTCAGGGTATCACAGGGACAGGTCAGGGTATCACCAGATACAGGTCAGGGTATCACCAGATACAGGTCAGGGTATCACAGGATACAGGTCAGGGTATCACAGGGACAGGTCAGGGTATCACAGGGACAGGTCAGGGTATCACGGGGACAGGTCAGGGTATCACCAGATACAGGTCAGGGTATCACAGGGACAGGTCAGGGTATCACAGGGACAGGCCAGGGTATCACGGGGACAGGTCAGGGTATCACCAGATACAGGTCAGGGTATCACAGGGACAGGTCAGGGTATCACAGGGACAGGCCAGGGTATCACCGGATACAGGTCAGGGTATCACAGGGACAGGCCAGGGTATCACCGGATACAGGTCAGGGTATCACAGGGACAGGTCAGGGTATCACAGGGACAGGTCAGGGTATCACAGGGACAGGTCAGGGTATCACAGGGACAGGTCAGGGTATCACAGGGACAGGCCAGGGTATCACCGGATACAGGTCAGGGTATCACAGGGACAGGTCAGGGTATCACCGGATACAGGTCAGGGTATCACAGGGACAGGTCAGGGTATCACCGGATACAGGTCAGGGTATCACAGGGACAGGTCAGGGTATCACAGGGACAGGTCAGGGTATCACAGGGACAGGTCAGGGTATCACAGGGACAGGTCAGGGTATCACAGGGACAGGTCAGGGTATCACAGGGACAGGTCAGGGTATCACCAGATACAGGTCAGGGTATCACAGGGACAGGCCAGGGTATCACCGGATACAGGTCAGGGTATCACAGGGACAGGTCAGGGTATCACCGGATACAGGTCAGGGTATCACCGGGACAGGTCAGGGTATCACAGGGACAGGTCAGGGTATCACCAGATACAGGTCAGGGTATCACAGGGACAGGTCAGGGTATCACCGGATACAGGTCAGGGTATCACAGGGACAGGTCAGGGTATCACCGGATACAGGTCAGGGTATCACAGGGACAGGTCAGGGTATCACCAGATACAGGTCAGGGTATCACAGGGACAGGTCAGGGTATCACAGGGACAGGTCAGGGTATCACAGGGACAGGTCAGGGTATCACATGGACAGGTCAGGGTATCACAGGGACAGGTCAGGGTATCACATGGACAGGTCAGGGTATCACAGGGACAGGTCAGGGTATCACAGGGACAGGTCAGGGTATCACAGGGACAGGTCAGGGTATCACAGATACAGGTCAGGGTATCACCAGATACAGGTCAGGGTATCACCGGATACAGGTCAGGGTATCACAGGGACAGGTCAGGGTATCACCGGATACAGGTCAGGGTATCACAGGGACAGGTCAGGGTATCACCAGATACAGGTCAGGGTATCACAGGGACAGGTCAGGGTATCACAGGGACAGGTCAGGGTATCACATGGACAGGTCAGGGTATCACAGGGACAGGTCAGGGTATCACAGATACAGGTCAGGGTATCACCGGATACAGGTCAGGGTATCACCAGATACAGGTCAGGGTATCACAGGGACAGGTCAGGGTATCACAGGGACAGGTCAGGGTATCACCGGATACAGGTCAGGGTATCACAGGGACAGGTCAGGGTATCACCGGATACAGGTCAGGGTATCACAGGGACAGGTCAGGGTATCACAGGGACAGGTCAGGGTATCACCAGATACAGGTCAGGGTATCACCGGATACAGGTCAGGGTATCACCGGATACAGGTCAGGGTATCACAGGGACAGGTCAGGGTATCACCAGATACAGGTCAGGGTATCACAGGGACAGGCCAGGGTATCACCGGATACAGGTCAGGGTATCACCGGGACAGGTCAGGGTATCACCAGATACAGGTCAGGGTATCACCAGATACAGGTCAGGGTATCACAGGGACAGGTCAGGGTATCACAGGGACAGGTCAGTACCTTGTTGAGGGGCGGGTCCCCGGTGGGGGGGGCGGGCACAGGCCTCATGTCCGGGTCCACGGTGCTGTAGTCCGGGAGAGCGTCCCTGAGGTACAGGAGGCTCTGGTCCAGACGCCGCTCCAGCTTCAGGACCTCCAGGGTCTGGATCAGAGGACTGTAGAGCTCAAAGCAGACCTCCACCCCTGCACACAGGACCAACATGTGTTCACATCCCTCACCCCTGCACACAGGACCAGCATGTGTTCACATCCCTCACCCCTGCACACAGGACCAGCATGTGTTCACATCCCTCACCCCTGCACACAGGACCAACATGTGTTCACATCCCTCACCCCTGCACACAGGACCAGCATGTGTTCACATCCCTCACCCCTGCACACAAGACCAACATGTGTTCACATCCCTCACCCCTGCACACAGGACCAGCATGTGTTCACATCCCTCACCCCTGCACACAAGACCAACATGTGTTCACATCCCTCACCCCTGCACACAGGACCAGCATGTGTTCACATCCCTCACCCCTGCACACAGGACCAACATGTGTTCACATCCCTCACCCCTGCACACAGGACCAGCATGTGTTCACATCCCTCACCCCTGCACACAGGACCAGCATGTGTTCACATCCCTCACCCCTGCACACAGGACCAGCATGTGTTCACATCCCTCACCCCTGCACACAGGACCAGCATGTGTTCACATCCCTCACCCCTGCACACAGGACCAGCATGTGTTCACATCCCTCACCCCTGCACACAGGACCAGCATGTGTTCACATCCCTCACCCCTGCACACAGGACCAACATGTGTTCACATCCCTCACCCCTGCACACAGGACCAACATGTGTTCACATCCCTCACCCCTGCACACAGGACCAACATGTGTTCACATCCCTCACCCCTGCACACAGGACCAGCATGTGTTCACATCCCTCACCCCTGCACACAGGACCAACATGTGTTCACATCCCTCACCCCTGCACACAGGACCAGCATGTGTTCACATCCCTCACCCCTGCACACAGGACCAGCATGTGTTCACATCCCTCACCCCTGCACACAGGACCAACATGTGTTCACATCCCTCACCCCTGCACACAGGACCAACATGTGTTCACATCCCTCACCCCTGCACACAGGACCAACATGTGTTCACATCCCTCACCCCTGCACACAGGACCAACATGTGTTCACATCCCTCACCCCTGCACACAGGACCAACATGTGTTCACATCCCTCACCCCTGCACACAGGACCAGCATGTGTTCACATCCCTCACCCCTGCACACAGGACCAACATGTGTTCACATCCCTCACCCCTGCACACAGGACCAGCATGTGTTCACATCCCTCACCCCTGCACACAGGACCAGCATGTGTTCACATCCCTCACCCCTGCACACAGGACCAACATGTGTTCACATCCCTCACCCCTGCACACAGGACCAACATGTGTTCACATCCCTCACCCCTGCACACAGGACCAACATGTGTTCACATCCCTCACCCCTGCACACAGGACCAACATGTGTTCATATCCCTCACCCCTGCACACAGGACCAACATGTGTTCACATCCCTCACCCCTGCACACAGGACCAACATGTGTTCACATCCCTCACCCCTGCACACAGGACCAACATGTGTTCACATCCCTCACCCCTGCACACAGGACCAGCATGTGTTCACATCCCTCACCCCTGCACACAGGACCAGCATGTGTTCACATCCCTCACCCCTGCACACAGGACCAACATGTGTTCACATCCCTCACCCCTGCACACAGGACCAGCATGTGTTCACATCCCTCACCCCTGCACACAGGACCAGCATGTGTTCACATCCCTCACCCCTGCACACAGGACCAGCATGTGTTCACATCCCTCACCCCTGCACACAGGACCAGCATGTGTTCACATCCCTCACCCCTGCACACAGGACCAGCATGTGTTCACATCCCTCACCCCTGCACACAGGACCAGCATGTGTTCACATCCCTCACCCCTACACAAAGGACCAGCATGTGTTCACATCCCTCACCCCTGCACACAGGACCAACATGTGTTCACATCCCTCACCCCTGCACACAGGACCAGCATGTGTTCACATCCCTCACCCCTGCACACAGGACCAACATGTGTTCACATCCCTCACCCCTGCACACAGGACCAGCATGTGTTCACATCCCTCACCCCTGCACACAGGACCAACATGTGTTCACATCCCTCACCCCTGCACACAGGACCTACATGTGTTCACATCCCTCACCCCTGCACACAGGACCAGCATGTGTTCACATCCCTCACCCCTGCACACACGACCAACATGTGTTCACATCCCTCACCCCTGCACACACGACCAGCATGTTTCACATCTTGGCTGTGGAGGGTTTCTCACCTCGGCTGGGGAGGGTTTCTCACCTCGGCTGGGGAGGGTTTCTCACCTTGGTTGTCGATGATGTTGCGCAGTATGAACGTGGCGCCCAGCCCGGAGCCTCCTCTGTGAATGCAGATTCCCACAAAGCGCTTGTTTTTCCCGTTGGCGTCGGAGTCGGACGTCGTCACGGCGACGATGCTCCCTGTGGAGGAGGAGGGTTTCAGCTTTAGACCATTAAATCTACACCTCGTTCCCACGGCGACAGTGGAGAGCAGCACGTGACATGTTTGCGGCCCACCTGCATAGAACTCTGGGATGTCCAGAACCTTCCGACGGCGAATCATGTCTTTACGTTCCATCGAGAACTTCAGAGG
>OZ035839.1:37831100-37838600 GCA_964034765.1 Knipowitschia caucasica
GAGACCAGGACCCGAGACCAGGACCCGAGACCAGGACCTGAGTGGGACCACAGAGAGAATGAGTTCATCTTTCATTCAGACACAAAGAAGCTCCACATTAAACATTTTATTATCGACAAACAACAAACATAAGAAGTACAGATGATGTGAGAAACCTTCCTTTGCTTTGACTAATCCCTGCACGACCGAGGACTGACACAAACAAACATAGTAGTCACTAAATCCTACAGACACTTCCTCCGGGGCCTCCTTATGTCTTACACCGATGCTAACGCCGCTAACATGCTAACATGCTAACGCCGCTAACATGCTAACATGCTAACGCCGCTAACATGCTAACATGCTAACGCCGCTAACATGCTAACGCCGCTAACATGCTAACGCCGCTAACATGCTAACGCCACTAACATGCTAAACATGCTAACAGCTAAACGCCGCTAACATGCTAACACATGCTAACGCCGCTAACATGCTAACGCCGCTAACATGCTATCACCGACGCTAACATGCTACCCGCTAACATGCTAACGCCGCTAACATGCTAACAGCATAGCTAACCGCTAACATGCTAACGAACATGCTAACATGCTAACGCGCTAACATGCCGCTAACATGCTAACATCTAACGCGCTAACGCCGCTAACATGCTAACGTACTCGCTAACATGCTAACGCCATGCTAACATGCTAACATGCTAACGCCGCTAACATGCTAACGCGCTAACATGCTAACATGCTAACGCCGCTAACATGCTAACGCCGCTAACATGCATGCTAACGCCGCTAACATGCTAAGCCATGCTAACGCCGCTAACATGCTAACGCCGCTAACATGCTAACGCCGCTAACATGCTAACATGAGCTAAAACATTTCATCTAACTCCGTGAACTGGGAACTGTCTGAGTCCAGCGTTATCTGTGCTCCTAATGTTCCTGTCAAAGAAGCAAAAAAACAATAAGATCTCTGCTCATTCAGTTCAATGGTCATCGCTCACACCATGGACCAACCATCGGCAAAGTGACGTGTTCTGGTCCTCCTGGTCTGGTGTTCCTGGTCTGTGCAGCAGGTGTAGTGGTTCCACAGGACCAGAGGAAACATGTGAGCATTCTGACCAATCAGAGCGCAGATAATCAGAGCAGAGAGAGACCAGAGAGAGACCAGAGAGAGACCAGAGCGAGACCAGAGCGAGACCAGAGAGAGACCAGAGAGAGACCAGAGCGAGACCAGAGCGAGACCAGAGAGAGACCAGAGAGAGACCAGAGCGAGACCAGAGAGAGACCAGAGAGAGACCAGAGAGAGACCAGACAGAGCGAGACCAGAGAGACAAGAGACCGAGAGAGACCAGAGCGAGACCAGAGCGAGACCAGAGAGAGACCAGAGAGAGACCAGAGCGAGACCAGAGCGAGACCAGAGAGAGACCAGAGAGAGACCAGAGCGAGACCAGAGCGAGACCAAGGAGACCAGAGAGACCAGAGGAGACCAGAGCGAGACCAGAGCGAGACCAGAGAGAGACCAGAGAGAGACCAGAGAGAGACCAGAGCGAGACCAGAGCGAGACCAGAGCGAGACCAGAGCGAGACCAGAGAGAGACCAGAGAGAGACCAGAGCGAGACCAGAGCGAGACCAGAGAGAGAGACCAGAGCGAGACCAGAGCGAGACCAGAGAGAGACCAGAGCGAGACCAGAGAGAGACCAGAGCGAGACCAGAGCGAGACCAGAGCGAGACCAGAGCAAGACCAGAGAGAGACCAGAGCGAGACCAGAGAGAGACCAGAGAGAGACCAGAGAGAGACCAGAGAGAGACCAGAGAGAGACCAGAGAGAGACCAGAGCGAGACCAGAGAGAGACCAGAGCGAGACCAGAGCGAGACCAGAGCGAGACCAGAGCGAGACCAGAGCGAGACCAGAGAGAGACCAGAGCGAGACCAGAGCGAGACTAGAGAGAGACCAGAAAGAGACCAGAGCGAGACCAGAGAGAGATCAGAGCGAGACCAGAGCCAGACCAGAGCGAGACCAGAGAGAGACCAGAGCGAGACCAGAGAGAGACCAGAGCGAGACCAGAGCGAGACCAGAGCGAGACCAGAGCGAGACCAGAGAGAGACCAGAGAGAGACCAGAGCGAGACCAGAGAGAGACCAGAGAGAGACCAGAGCAAGACCAGAGAGAGACCAGAGCGAGACCAGAGCGAGACCAGAGCGAGACCAGAGAGAGACCAGAGAGAGACCAGAGCGAGACCAGAGCGAGACCAGAGCGAGACCAGAGAGAGACCAGAGAGAGACCAGAGAGAGACCAGAGAGAGACCAGAGAGAGACCAGAGCGAGACCAGAGAGAGACCAGAGAGAGACCAGAGAGAGACCAGAGCGAGACCAGAGCGAGACCAGAGAGAGACCAGAGAGAGACCAGAGAGAGACCAGAGAGAGACCAGAGCGAGACCAGAGAGAGACCAGAGAGAGACCAGAGAGAGACCAGTGAGACACCGAGAGAGACCAGAGAGAGACCAGTGAGAGACCAGTGAGAGACCAGAGAGAGACCAGAGAGAGACCAGAGAGAGACCAGAGAGAGACCAGAGAGAGACCAGAGAGAGACCAGAGAGAGACCAGAGAGAGACCAGTGAGAGACCAGAGAGAGACCAGAGAGAGACCAGAGAGAGACCAGAGAGAGACCAGAGAGAGACCAGAGAGAGACCAGAGAGAGACCAGAGAGAGACCAGAGAGAGACCAGAGAGAGACCAGAGAGAGAGACCAGAGAGAGACCAGAGAGAGACCAGAGAGAGAGACCAGAGAGAGACCAGAGAGAGACCAGAGAGAGAGACCAGAGAGAGACCAGAGAGAGACCAGAGAGAGAGACCAGAGAGAGACCAGAGAGAGACCAGAGAGAGACCAGAGAGAGACCAGAGAGAGACCAGAGAGAGACCAGAGAGAGACCAGAGCGAGACCAGAGAGAGACCAGAGAGAGACCAGAGAGAGACCAGTGAGAGACCAGAGAGAGACCAGAGAGAGACCAGTGAGAGACCAGTGAGAGACCAGAGAGAGACCAGAGAGAGACCAGAGAGAGACCAGTGAGAGACCCAGAGAGAGACCAGAGAGAGACCAGAGAGAGACCAGAGAGAGACCAGAGAGAGACCAGAGAGAGACCAGAGAGAGACCAGAGAGAGACCAGAGAGAGACCAGAGAGAGACCAGAGAGAGACCAGAGAGAGACCAGAGAGAGAGACCAGAGAGAGACCAGAGAGAGACCAGAGAGAGACCAGAGAGAGACCAGAGAGAGACCAGAGAGAGAGACCAGAGAGAGACCAGAGAGGACCAGAGAGAGACCAGAGAGAGACCAGAGAGAGGTCATGTTGTCTTTATTGACCCACGAGGGGATATTGGTTTTGCAGCAGACAATCACGTACAACAGACAGACACAGTAAAATCACAACATTAATGAAAACAAACTCTTCTCCGCACAGGTTTCGTTAGTGGCAAAGGAGAAGGCTAAAGCTAGGCTACATGCTAAATGCTAAAGCTAGGCTAAATGCTAAATGCTAAAGCTAGGCTAAATGCTAAATGCTTGCGACTCACTCGGGAGCATTGCATATGTCACAGTACACTCAGATCCAACCGTTTCAATCTGCAAAAGGAGTTACTATTGTAAATGTTATTAGGCCCGAGCCCCAACTGGGGTAAGGACCTAATGCTTTTCCAACGAGTAATGCCTTGGGCACGCGACGGCACGTGCCCAAGCACTGATAAATCTGTGCCAGAGGCTCCCGTTTGCACAAACAAAGTCTGATTTGCACAACATTTTAATCCATTGTTCAGCTCCAGGGTCTAGGTCATTTGAAAGTGGAAATATTGAAATTGGCTCATTAGCGCTCCCTACAAACCATTTCAAAATTTTACATGGGCTTGATCCAATTTTGTTTTTTCAAAATGTTTGAAATTTTGCACATAATTCTGTTTTGTCATCTGGATTCAAAAAGTCAATGACAACATATGATTATTTTTTACCCTGTTGCCGTGGCGACGACCAACACTCCCCTGTCTGTGTCAATGGGAAAATTATTACATCTCTGAAAAGTACACCTCGCTCAAACATCAAACCAGCCACGGCCGTTTCACTAATTTGTCTGAAACTCGCTCCACATGGTCTCAACACATGGACCATCAATAGTTGAATATAGAATTTGAATTAGTCAAACGGTCTGAGCGTGACAGACTCTCAAAGTGTGGTTATTTTCATAGAGAGGTGTGAAGTTCCCATGTTATACAATGGAGACTGTATGGACACACTCACAGATTACATGTGCTGCTGTTTGCACATTTACAAACTCTGATTTGCACTAAACATGACTCTGTTGTTCAACTCCTGGGCCTAGGTCACATGACAGTGTGCACAATGACATTGGCCCATTAGCACCCCCTACAGGCTGATTCAAGTGTTACATGGGGAGAATGAGGTTTATTTTTTCAATAGAGACACACAATCACTGATCATAGGAATTCAACATGCACAGTGTCGCTCCCGTCAGGGCGGGTTAGGGTTCTGCTTGGTGCGGCGAGGGCCGTTCGACACCGCTTGCGACTTTAATTATTAATGTTATTATTATTATTATTATTATTATCATCATTATTTCTGAGCAGACGGACCCAGAGCCACCTGCAGGAGGACCGCGGTGCGCCCGGGGGCCGTGCTTTGGCCCGTCTCCCTCCACACGCTCCTCTGCTGCACTCGCGTTGCTCTGGGGCCAGTCTCGGTGTGCGGGGAGAGCAGCAGTCGTGATGCGGGAGGAAGGAGCCGCAGGAGCCGCAGTCCGGAGCCCTCTCTCCGGGAGATAACCGGGGATAGCTCCTGCTCCAGCATGTCCTCCGCGGACGGACGCCTCACGCTCCTCTTTGGACTTATCTGCTTCTCCACCGGGACCCCTCCCGCATCCACCGGGACCCCTCCCGCAGCAGGAAGCCCCGAGTACTCAGGTGCGCACGCTGCAAGAAGTTGTTGTTGTTGTTGTTGTTGTGTGGCTACGTGTGTGGTTGTGTTGCTGTGTGTGTGGCTGTGTTTCTGTGTGTGTGGCTGTATTGCTGTGTGTGTGGTTGTGTTGCTGTGTGTGTGGTTGTGTTGCTGTGTGTGTGCTTGTGTTGCTGTGTGTGTGGTTGTGTTGCTGGGTGTGTGGTTGTGTGTGTAGTTGTGTTGCTGTGTGTGTGTCTGGTTGTGTTGCTGTGTGTGTGGTTGTGTTGCTGTGTGTGTGGTTGTGTGTGTGGTTGTGTTGCTGTGTGTGTGTCTGGTTGTGTGGCTGTGTGTGTGGTTGTGTTGCTGTGTGTGTGGTTGTGTTGCTGTGTGTGTGGTTGTGTTGCTGTGTGTGTGTGGTTGTGTTGCTGTGTGTGTGGTTGTATTGCTGTGTGTGTGGCTGTGTTTCTGTGTGTGTGGTTGTGTTGCTGTGTGTGTGGTTGTGTTGCTGTGTGTGTGGTTGTGTTGCTGTGTGTGTGTCTGGTTGTGTTGCTGTGTGTGTGGTTGTGTTGCTGTGTGTGTGGTTGTGTTGCTGTGTGTGTGTCTGGTTGTGTGGCTGTGTGTGTGGTTGTGTTGCTGTGTGTGTGTCTGGTTGTGTGGCTGTGTGTGTGGTTGTGTTGCTGTGTGTGTGGTTGTGTTGCTGTGTGTGTGTGGTTGTGTTGCTGTGTGTGTGGTTGTATTGCTGTGTGTGTGGTTGTGTGGCTGTATGTGTGGTTGTGTAGCTGTGTGTGTGGTTGTGTTGCTGTGTGTGTGGTTGTGTTGCTGTGTGTGTTGCTGTGTGTGTGGTTGTGTAGCTGTGGTTGTGTTGCTGTGTGTGTGGTTGTGTTGCTCTGTGTGTGTTTGTGGTTGTGTTGCTGTGTGTGTGTGTGGTTGTGTTTCTGTGTGTGTGGTTGTGTGTGTGGCTGTGTTTCTGTGTCTGTGGTTGTGTTGCTGTGTGTGTGGTTGTGTTGCTGTGTGTGTGGTTGTGTTGCTGTGTGTGTGGTTGTGTTGCTGTGTGTGTGGTTGTGTTGCTGTGTGTGTGGTTGTGTGTGTGGTTGTGTTGCTGTGTGTGTGTCTGGTTGTGTGGCTGTGTGTGTGGTTGTGTTGCTGTGTGTGTGGTTGTGTTGCTGTGTGTGTGTGGTTGTGTTGCTGTGTGTGTGGTTGTGTTGCTGTGTGTGTGGTTGTATTGCTGTGTGTGTGGTTGTGTGGCTGTATGTGTGGTTGTGTTGCTGTGTGTGTGGTTGTGTTGCTGTGTGTGTGGTTGTGTTGCTGTGTGTGTGGTTGTGTTGCTGTGTGTGTGGTTGTGTTGCTGTGTGTGTGTGTGTGGTTGTGTTGCTGTGTGTGTGGTTGTGTTGCTGTGTGTGTGTGTGTGTGGTTGTGTTTCTGTGTGTGTGGTTGTGTTGCTGTGTGTGTGGTTGTGTGGCTGTGTGTGTGGTTGTGTTGCTGTGTGTGTAGTTGTGTGGCTGTGTGTGTGGTTGTGTGTGTGGTTGTGTTCCTGTGTGTGGTTGTGTTGCTGTGTGTGTGGTTGTGTGGCTGTGTGTGTGGTTGTGTTTCTGTGTGTGTGGTTGTGTTGCTGTGTGTGTGGTTGTGTTGTTGTGTGTGTGGTTGTGTGGCTGTGTGTGTGGTTGTGTTGCTGTGTGTGTGGTTGTGTGTGTGGTTGTGTTGCTGTGTGTGTGTAGTTGTGTTGCTGTGTGTGTGGTTGTGTTGTTGTGTGTGTGGTTGTGTGGCTGTGTGTGTGGTTGTGTTGCTGTGTGTGTGGTTGTGTGTGTGGTTGTGTTGCTGTGTGTGTGGTTGTGGTGCTGTGTGTGTGTGTGTGTGGTTGTGTTGTTGTGTGTGTGGCTGTGTGTGTGGTTGTGTTGCTGTGTATGTGTGTGGTTGTGTTGCTGTGTGTGTGGTTGTATTGCTGTGTGTGTGGCTGTGTTTCTGTGTGTGTGGTTGTGTTGCTGTGTGTGTGGTTGTGTGTGTTGCTGTGTGTGTTGTTGTGAAGCTGTGTGTGTGGTTGTGTTGCTGTATGTGTGGTTGTGTTGCTGTGTGTGTGGTTGTATTGCTGTGTGTGTGGCTGTGTTTCTGTGTGTGTGGTTGTGTTGCTGTGTGTGTGGATGTGTGTGTGTGGTTGTGTTGTTGTGTGTGTTGCTCTGTGTGTTGTTGTGTGGCTGTGTGTGTGGTTGTGTTGCTGTATGTGTGGTTGTGTTGCTGTGTGTGTTGTTGTGTAGCTGTGTGTATGGTTGTGTTGCTGTGTGTGTGGTTGTGTGGCTGTGTGTGTTGCTGTGTGTGTGGTTGTGTTTCTGCGTGTGTGGTTGTGTGGCTGTGTGTGTGGTTGTGTTGCTGTGTGTATGGTTGTGTTGCTGTGTGTGTGGTTGTGTTGCTGTGTGTGTGGTTGTGTGGCTGTGTGTGTGGTTGTGTAGCTGTGTGTGTGGTTGTGTTGCTGTGTGTGTGGTTGTGTTGATGTGTGTGTGTGTGGTTGTGTTGCTGTGTGTGTGGTTGTGTTGCTGTATGTGTGTTTGTGTGGCTGTGTGTGTGGTTGTGTTGCTGTGTGTG
>OZ035839.1:37843600-37893600 GCA_964034765.1 Knipowitschia caucasica
CTGGTCTCAGGTCCTGGTCTCAGGTCCTGGTCTCAGGTCCTGGTCTCAGGTCCTGGTCTCAGGTCTACATAAACAGCTGAACTGTTCTTTTGATGACTGTAATCTGAGAGAGAGTAGGAGTCTTTTTAAACGAACTGTTTAAACTGTCTCCTGTGGATTCGGCCCCAAATTAAGTCTGGTTCAGTCTGGTTCAGTCTGGTCCCGTCTGGTCCCGTCAGCAGGAGCGGCCTCTAAATGCACTAATGGTTATTTTAGGATTCTTTAGACAATCCCCAAACCCTGACGAATGTGACAACACAGGCCTCTCCCAGGTGTGGCTGAGGAGGCCGCAGAACAGGCGTGTGTGTGTGTGTGTACCTGTGTGTGTGTGTGTGTGTGTGTCTGTGTGTATCTGTGTGTGTGTCTGTGTGTATCTGTGTGTCTGTGTGTGTGTGTGTGTGTCTGTGTGTGTGTGTGTCTGTGTCTGTGTGTGTGTGTCTGTGTGTGTGTCTGTGTGTTCGTCTGTGTGTGTGTGTGTGTTGACCACACACAGCTGTAATCTCAGAACGACCTCTGGTTTCTATTGTTCCTGAGGATTAAAGCTCAGAGAGACCAGAGAGAGACCAGAGAGAGACCAGAGAGAGACCAGAGAAAGACCAGAGAGAGACCAGAGAGAGACCAGAGAGAGACCAGAGAAAGACCAGAGAGAGACCAGAGAGAGACCAGAGAGAGACCAGAGAGAGACCAGAGAGAGACCAGAGAAAGACCAGAGAGAGACCAGAGAGAGACCAGAGAGAGACCAGAGAGAGACCAGAGAGAGACCAGAGAGAGAGACCAGAGAGAGACCAGAGAGAGACCAGAGAGAGACCAGAGAGAGACCAGAGAGAGACCAGAGAAAGACCAGAGAGAGACCAGAGAGAGACCAGAGAGAGACCAGAGAAAGACCAGAGAGAGGCCAGAGAGAGACCAGAGAGAGAGACCAGAGAGAGACCAGAGAGAGACCAGAGAGAGACCAGAGAGAGAGAGACCAGAGAGAGAGACCAGAGAGAGACCAGAGAGAGACCAGAGAGAGAGACCAGAGAGAGACCAGAGAAAGACCAGAGAGAGGCCAGAGAGAGACCAGAGAGAGAGACCAGAGAGAGACCAGAGAGAGACCAGAGAGAGACCAGAGAAAGACCAGAGAGAGGCCAGAGAGAGACCAGAGAGAGAGACCAGAGAGAGACCAGAGAGAGACCAGAGAGAGACCAGAGAGAGACCAGAGAGAGACCAGAGAGACCAGAGAGAGACCAGAGAGAGACCAGAGAGAGACCAGAGAGAGACCAGAGAGAGACCAGAGAGAGACCAGAGAGAGACCAGAGAGAGACCAGAGAGAGACCAGAGAAAGACCAGAGAGAGGCCAGAGAGAGACCAGAGAGACCAGAGAGAGACCAGAGAGAGACCAGAGAGAGACCAGAGAGAGGCCAGAGAGAGACCAGAGAGAGACCAGAGAGAGGCCAGAGAGAGACCAGAGAGAGACCAGAGAGAGACCAGAGATTGAGACCAGAGAGAGACCAGAGAGAGACCAGAGAGAGACCAGAGAGAGACCAGAGAGAGACCAAGAGAGAGACCAGAGAGAGACCAGAGAGAGGCCAGAGAGAGACCAGAGAGAGACCAGAGAGAGGCCAGAGAGAGACCAGAGAGAGGCCAGAGAGAGACCAGAGAGAGACCAGAGAGAGAGACCAGAGAGAGACCAGAGAGAGACCAGAGAGAGACCAGAGAGAGACCAGAGAGAGACCAGAGAGAGACCAGAGAGAGACCAGAGAGACCAGAGCCAGAGAGACCAGAGAGAGCCAGAGAGAGACCAGAGAGAGACCAGAGAGAGACCAGAGAGAGACCAGAGAGAGAGACCAGAGAGAGACCAGAGAGAGACCAGAGAGAGACCAGAGAGAGCCAGAGAGAGACCAGAGAGAGACCAGAGAGAGACCAGAGAGACCAGAGAGAGACCAGAGAGAGACCAGAGAGAGACCAGAGAGAGACCAGAGAGAGACCAGAGAGAGGCCAGAGAGAGACCAGAGAGAGACCAGAGAGAGGCCAGAGAGAGACCATTAGGGAGAGAGACCAGAGAGAGACCAGAGAGAGGCCAGAGAGAGACCAGAGAGAGACCAGAGAGAGGCCAGAGAGAGACCAGAGAGAGGCCAGAGAGAGACCAGAGAGAGACCAGAGAGATGCCAGAGAGAGACCAGAGAGAGACCAGAGAGAGAGACCAGAGAGAGAGAGGAGGGAGAGAGGAAGAGAAAGAGGGAGAGAGGAGAGAGTGAGAAGAGGGAGGAGAGAGGGGGGAGAGAGGGAGGGTTGAGATAGAATAGAGAGAGATGGAATAGAGGGAGGATTAGAGGAGAGAGGGAGAGAGAGGAGGGAGGGGGGGGAGAGGGAGAGAGTGAGAGGATGGGGAGAGAAGGAGAGAGAGGGATGAGTGAGGGGGAGAGAGAGAGGGAGAGAGAGTGGAGGGAGATGGGAGAGAGAGAGAGAGAGGTAGAGATGGCTAGAAGGGACGGGTGAAGGGCTAGATGCGATTTAGGGGATTAGGAGTTTGGGTTGGTGGGGTTGGGGGGTGGGTGGTTATAGGGTTGGGGATAGGGGTAGGAAAAGAAATGAAGTAGGTGGAGGGTAAGGAGGTTAATTATAGGGGTAAGGGGAAGAAAAAGGAGTAAATTGTATGGTGAAGATTATTATGTGATGAGAGGGGGTGGGGATGGGGGGGGGGGGGAGAGAGGTGTGGGGGGGGGTGGGAGAGTTGGTGTTTAGGGGGGGTTGAAGTTTGGTGGTTATGGATGGTGGGGGGGTTGGGGGGTAGGTGGATGAGGAAGAATGAGGGAGTGGAGGGGTATAGGGGGGGGGTGATTTATAATGGAGTGTTACGTAAATAATGAATAAGGTAGGGGGGGATGGAGGATATGGGTGATTGGGAGGGTTTTGGGGTGTAGGATGTTGGGGAAAGGAGGGTAGAGGGGGTGTGGGGGAGGGGGAGAAGGTTGGGGGGATTTTGGAAGTAGGGGTGAGTTATGGGAAAAGTGTTAGGTGTGGGTAAGTAGGTGATAGGAGAGAAGAATGAATTGTTGATTTATATGGAATATGGATAGGGTGTTTTATGAAGAGAGTTGGGTGGGGGGAGGGGGGTGGGTATTTAAGATGGGGTTAGTTTGGTGTATGGTTTTGTTAATTTGTTAATTGGTTAATGTGTGGTAATGTTGTGTTAATGTTTGGGGGAATGGTTGTAGGGTATGTGGTATTGGGGTGTGTGGTGTGGGTATTTGGGGTGTGGGGATTGTGGGTGGGGGGTAATGTTTGAGGTAATTGTGTTGTAATTTTGGGGTAAGGTGTGTGGTAATGGGGGGGGGGTTTTTTAATTTATTGGGTATGAGAAAAATGGTATAGGTTGGTTATGTATATGGAGTATGGTGAATGGTTGTTTTTTGGTGGGGGGTTGAGGGGATGTGTGGGTGTGGGGTTTAGATGGGTTTAGGTTTTGTTTTAAATAGGGAGTTTTTTATATTTGGGGAGGATGGTGGTAGGAGGAGGGGGTGGGAGGGAAGGATTGATGTTGAGAGGGTGATGGGTGATAGGTAGAGGATGGAGAAGGGGTTTGGAATGGGGAAAAATGGAGGAGGAAAGAGGATGTTGTGAGAGGGTTGGGGTTTGATGTATGAGGAGGGGAGTTATTAGGTAGGAGGGGATTTTTGGGGGTGAGGAGTTATTTATATGGTTAGGGGTTAGGGGGGGAGGTAGTGGGGTGGGAGATGTATTGGGGAATGTAGATAGAGGGGGTATTTGGGGGGGGTGTGGGGGGATGAGGGGATGTTTTAGGTTGTTTTAGTATAATAGATTTATGGTTATTTAAGGGGTGGGTTGTTGTTGTTTTTTTGGTAAATTTAAGGGGGGATAGGGGGTAATAGGTTTGAATTTTGATTAATTATTATATAGGGTATAGATAGGGGTTTTTTGTGGTGGAGATGGGATAGGTAGTGTGTGAGGGAAGAGGAATAGTATGGAAGTGGAGTGTGTATATTTTAAGGTAAGAGGTTATGGGTGGTTAAATTTGATAGGGTAGTTGGGTTTTATATAGGTTATATATAATGGTAATATTGGTGGGGTGTAAATAGTGTTTGATGGGAGATGTTATGTATATGGATGTAAAGGGAAAAGTAAGAAAAAGGGGATGGGTTTGGGGGGTGTGGGGGGATGTAATTTGGAGGTGGATTTAGAAGGGGGGAGGTAATAGTGGGAGGAGATGTATGTTTTGGTAATATTGATTAGAGGTAGAGGGGTAGATAATAATTATATATGAGGAGAGGTGGGGAGGAAGAAAGGGGGAGGAGAGGAGTAGAAGAAGATAAAAAGAATGAAGAATAGGAAGGTAAGGTAAATTAGGAAGGGTTGAAGGTAGGGAAATAGGAGGTGAAGTGTAAAGTAGGAATAGTAAGGATGAAAAGGAAGAGGATGGATCACGCGCATGCACGGTTCAGGGATCTTTTTCATTGTGTGAGGTTGTGCGTAGGATTTCATTGTAATCTGTCTAAAACTTGGCCCTCACTCTCTTAGCTGGACAATATGGAGAGCTCTCTGGGGGTTTCCTCCTAGGATCATATCGCGGGGCGCATATCTGGTAATATAGGATAGAGAGCGTGCGGGCCGATCTACTGAGCATATCTAGGTCTATTCACGTCAGCTCTGGGATCAGCAGAGAGATGGGAGCTCATAGGGGAGAGGTGTTTAAGATGATTTGTTTGTTACCAAAAAAATTCAGTTTATTATGTGGATGCATAATGATCATTGGGGTGGTGTACTTATAGTTGGTTTGTATTGGTCTGGTTAGTATTTCTTACGTTTGGGCTGGATGGGGACAGTTCTTTTTTTATAGTAATGTGTGGAATGAGGTAAGAAAACGGGATAATGGTAAGCTAGTCATAATCACTGTTGTCTAATCATATACGAGGGGGTGGGAGCTGGGCAGCGGAGCAGGTGTGGTGTGTCGATTGGGGAAGATGATAAACAACGGATGATGGAAGCATGGGGGAAGGAAGGTGTTGGGTTGAAGGGGGAGTGACACGACAGGGAAAGAAGAAGAAGAGGTATATTGCCTATTATTGTATGATTTATTCGGTTTGTGTTACGGGGGTTAGTTTATGTAATGGGAGAGTTAGGGGTAGGAGAGGAGAGAGAGGGGGAGGGAAAGGATGAACAGAGAGAGAGGTAGAAGGAGGGGGGTGAAGAGGGAGTGATGGTAAGAATGTATAGAGGAGAGGACAGAAGAGAGGAGAGAGAGAAATGATAGATAGAGGGAGAGAATTAGGAAGAAGAGAGGAGAGAGTGGATATTTATATTTAGCGAGAGGGGGGAATGAAGGGATATGATGGAGGGGAGAGAGGAGGGGGATATAGAAGAAGTGTGGGGGAAGGGATATGAATTTTAAGGAGGGATGGGAGGTGCTTATTAATTTTATAAGAAGTAGATTTGGGTGATTTATAGGGTTGCTGTGAGGTGTGATGGTAGTAGTTTAGGGGGGGGGGGGGTAGGGAAGATGGTTTTGGATGTGGGAAGTTGTTTTAGGGAAGGATTTGTGTTGGGGGGGGATAGAGGAGAGGAAGAGAAATGTAATTTGTATTAGATTTGATGTAGGTGATGAGGGGGGATTGTGATGGTATTTGGGGAAAGAGTAGATGTAGAGTTTTGAGAGTTGAAATAGGGAGGTATATTAATTAGGGTTTTGAAGGAGAGAATTAGATTTATGGGGGGTGTGGTGTTTGTAATGTATGGTGGTAATTTTGTTGATGTTTTGTGTGTTGGGGTGTAGTTTGGGGGGTTGATTGTTTTTTGGTGTTTAATGGGTGTTGTGTTGGTGTAATTGGGTGTAATTTTGTGAATGTGTGATTAATGGGGGAGTAAGTGTGGTGTTGTGTTGTATTTGTGGTGTGTAATTTTGTTGTGATATGTTAATTTGGTGTTAATTGGTGTGGGGGTAATTTTTGGGGAAGAAGAATGAAAATGATGTGGGTGGGGGTGAGGTGGGGAGGAATTGGGTGAAGGGGGGGTGTTGGGGGGGGTATTTGTTAGTGAGATGGGGAAGGGGTAATTGGGGTGTTGGGGGGGTGTGGTGTTGTGTGTGTGGTGGATTAGTGTTGTAGGTGTTGGTAATTTGTTGGTTGTTTTTTGTTTGTGTTGTTTTATGGTATGGGGGGGATGGGGAGGATGGGTAAGGAGAGGGTTTAGGAGTTGGTTATGAAGGGTGGGTTGGTAAGGGACTTTTAAGGGGGGTGGGAATTGAAATTGAAGGGGGGAGGGGTGGGGTTAGTTGGTTTGAGGGGGGATAATTTATATTTTTGGTTGTTGGGGGAAGGATGTTGGGGGGGAAGGGGGGTGAAGAGGGGGTAAATTTTTTGGAGATTTTGTAGGGGGGGGGTAGTGTAAAGGGGGAAAAATAAGGGGAGGTGGGTGTGATGAATGAGAGGGGGTGAGGGGTGTGTGGAGGGGAATTTTGGGATGGGGGGGTGGGGGGGGGGGGGGGGGGGGGGTGTTTTGGGGTTTTTTTTGGGGTTTTGGGGTGGTGTTGGTGTTGGTGTGTGTTTGGGTTGTGGGGGTGTGGGGGGGTGTAGTGTTTGGGTGGTGGTTTGGTTGGGGGGGGGGGGGGGGGTGGGGGTTTATTGTTGGGGGAGTGTGGGGGGGGGGGGGGGGGGGGGGTGGTGGGGTGGGGGGGTGGTGTGGGGGGGGTGGGGGGTGGTGTTGGAGGGGGGGGGTTGGGGGTGGGGGGGGGGGTGGGTGGGGGGGGGTGTGGGGGGGGGGGGGGGGGGGTGGGTGGGGGGGTTGTGGGGGGGGGTGTGTGGGGTTGTTGGTGGTGTTGTTGGGGGGGTGGGTGGGGTTGGTGTGGGGGTTGGTGGGGTGGTTGGGTTGGGGGTGTGGTTTGGGGTTGTGTGGGGTGTTGGGGGGGTGTGTGGGGGGGGGGGGTGTGTGTGGAGGGGGGTTGTGGGTTTGGTTTGTGGGTTGTTGGGTGGTTGGTTGGGGAGGGGTTGGTGGGTGGGGGGGGGGGTGAATCGGGTGGGAATAAATGAAATGAAATTGAAATGGAATGATGATGAAATGAAGATGAATGAAAATTGAAATAAAGAGGAAATAAAAGAGGAAATGAGTTGGGATGGGTATGGGGGTAGGTGGAGTAGGAAGAGAGGGGGGAGAGTGAGGATTAGATGTTTGGGGGGGTAAATATATGGTGGAAATGGGGGGGGGAAATAGGGAGGAAGGGGGAGTTTAGGAGAAGGTAAAGGGAAAAGGGGGGTGGATAAGGTGAAAGGAGTGGAAAGGAATAATATATGATGAGGGGGTTAGGGGGGGGGGGTGGAAATTGGAGGGGGAGTGGGGGTTATTTGAGTGGGATTGGTTGGGGGTAAGTTGTGGGGGGGATATGGGGATGTTGGGGGGGGGGGGGGGTTAAATTTTTATGTGGGGGTTTGGTTTTTAGGGGATGATAGATTGGGGGGGGGTGTTGAAGGGGTTTTTAGAGATGGGATGATGGTGGGTAGGTTTGGATAGAGGATGGGAGATTGAGAGATATGAGGGGGGTATGGATGTATGAAAAGGGAATTTGGGGGGAAGAGAAGGTGGGTATAGGGTGGGGGTATGTGGATTATGGTGGGGTTGTAGAATGTGGTGGAGGGGTATATTGGGTGAGGTGGGGGTGGTTGTGGGGGTGGGGGGGAGGGGGGGGGGGGGTGGGGTGGGGGGTGGTAGTGGATTAGTAGGGGGTATTAGGAAGGGGGGGTTAATGGTTGGAGTTGTGTTGGAGTTTGAGTTTGGGGGTGGATGTAAGTTTTGGGGGAAGGGAGAAGAGGGGGAGGGGGTGAAGTTGATTTTAGTAATTTAGGGGGGGGGGAGAAGGGGGGGGTGATTATAGGAAGGGGGGGGGGGGATGGTTAGGGGGTGTTTATGTGTGTTATGGGGTATGAGGAGGAGAAGTGTGGATTATTGAGATATTGGGTGTGTAAGTTAAAGGGGGTTGGGGTTTTATTGGGGGGGGTTGGGAGAGTTGGGGGATGGATGGGAGGGGAGAGGAAGAGGGGGGATAGGGGGTTGATTTTTAATAAGATTATGAGTATGGGATGGAATGTGGGTAATGGGATTTTTAGGGGGGGTTTTGTGGGGGTTATGAGGAGTGTTGAGGGTGGGTTTTGGAAGGTTTGTAAGAGGGGAAGAAGGGGGGAAAAGGAAAATATGGGGGTGAGTGTGTTGTTAAAGGGGAATATAGGGTAGGGGGTAGGGATAGGAGGGGTGTTAATGGGTGATTTTTGTTAATAGGTATTTATGTAGTGGTGGGGTGATGGGGTTAATTGGTGATCTTGGATAGTATGTGAGTTGGGGAGTGGGGTGTAGGTGGAGTTATGGGGGGAATAGGGGTTAGTGGGATTTGGGGGGGGGGGTTGTGAGGGGATGTATGATTTGGGGTTAGTTATGGGTGAGGAATGTTAAGGGGATATATAAGAAAAGTGGGGGGGGGGAAATGGGAGATGAATGGGGGGGGGGGGTGGAAGTGATATGTGTTGATGTGTATAGTGGGTTGATGTGGTAAGGAGGGATGTGTTGAAGATGGGGGAGGAGAGGGGAGGGGTTGAAATTTTTTGTGGAGATAGGGAGGGGGTGGGGGAGGTGGATTGTAGTGGGGGGATTAAGGGGTAGTTGGGGGGGGTGTAGTTGGAAGGGGGGGTTAGTAGGGGGTTGATAATTTTGTGGGGGGGGAGAGGGGAGGAGGGAAGTATTTGGAGGGGGGGGGGGGGATTTTGTTGTTGTAGGGAGGTGATTTGGAATGGGAGGTTGAAAGGAGGGGGTTGTGGGGGGATTTTGGGATGAGTTTGTTTAAAGTTGGTGATTTGGGGGAGGTGATGGATGGGATAGGGGTTTGGGGGGTGAGAGGTGAGGGGGGTTGTGGTTAGGGGGGGGGGGGGGGGTGATGATTTTTTTTGATGGAGATTGGTGGGGGGGAGTGGATGTTGTTTTATGTTTTTTTTTTTGTTGGGTGGGAGGGGGGTTGGTAATGATGTGATTATGTGGTAGGGGGTATGGGTAGAATTGGGTTAATTAGAGTAGAGGTTGATATGTAGGGGATGTAGTGGTAAGGTGGGTGATATGGGGGGAGGTGGAGAGTTAGAGGGTGTGATTATTATGGGTAGTATGTGTAGGTGATATGGGGTTGGGGGGGAAGAAGAGGGTAGAAAGTTGATTTTAGGGGGAAGGGTGGGGTAGAGGTAGATGGTTGGGAGAAGGAGGGTAGGAGGGGGTTGGTGATATGGGGTAGGGGAGTTATTGAATGTGGAGGGGGGGGGTGTGATTTAGGGGAGGAAAGTGGTTTTGGGAGGGGGGGTGATGTTGTGTTTAATTGGGTGTGGGGGGGGTAGGAAAATGAGAGATAGATTATTGATATGGGGAGTTATGTTTGGTGGGGTGTGTAGGGAAAGTTAGAGGAGGATTGTTTTGGGGGGTGGGGTGGGGGTAGGGGGGGGGAGGGTTTTGATTGTTTTTGTTTGGGGTGGGGTTTGGTTAGGGGTAGAGGTGTTATTTTTTGGGGGGGGGTGATGTAGTGGGAGTGGTGGTTATATTTTATAGGTGGGGGGGAGGGTTGTTGGGGAGGGGGGGGGGTGTGGTGGTGGGGGAAAGGGGGGTTAAGGATAATATAGGGGTTGTGTGTAATTTTGGGGGTAATGTTTTAATGGGGGTGTTAATGTGGGGTTAATGGGTTTAGTTGGTGTGTAATTGGTTGTAATGTTGTGTGGGTGTATGTGGTGTAATTTGGTAATTGTTGAATTTGGGGGAATTTTGTTAATTGGGGGGTTGGGTTAATTTTTGGGTTAATTGGGGTGGGTATTTGGTGGTGTAATTTTGTGGTAATGTGTGTGGGGTAATGTTTTTAAAGTTTTTAATGTGGGTTTGGGTTATTTGGGGGGGTTGGGGAATGGTTGGGTAATTGGTTTTAATTTTGGTTAATTGTTGTGTAATATGTTGTGTAATTGTGTTTAAGTGGGTTGTAATGTTGGGGGTAATTGTTTAATTTGTGGTGGGTAATTTGTTGTAAGTGGGTTTAATGTGGGTTTAATTTTGGTGTAATGTGTTGTTAATTTGTTGGGGGGTAATTTTTTTAATTGTTTTATGTTGGTGTTATGTGTGTGGAGTTGGAGTAAGTGGGGGGGTTAATTGTGGTGGGTAAGTTTGTGTAATGTTGTAAGGTGGTTGGTTTTTTGGGAAAGGTTTGTAATTGTGTGGTGGGTATTGGTAATTTTGGGTAATGTGTAGGTTTTAAGTGTGTTGAATGGTTGTGTTTAATTGGTGGGGTGAATTGGGTTGTGGTATTGTGTTGTGTAATGTTGTGTGTAATTGGGTTAATTTGTTAATGTTGTGTGTAATTGTGTGGTGGTAATTGTTTTAATTGGTGTGTTAATGTGTTGTAAAGTGGGTTTAATTTGGTGTAATGTGGTTTTAATTGTTTGATGTTAGGTTATTTTGTGTTATTTGGGTTGTTATGGTTTTAATTGTTGGAATTTTGTATGTGTGTGGTTATGGGGTGTGTTGTTGGGTAATGTTATTAATTTGGGTTTTTTAATGGGGGGTAGGGGGGAGAGGGGTGGAGGGGAGGGAGTTGGGTGGATAATGATGGGGTATAGATGTGAGGGGTTTTGGGTAAGTTAGTTGAGGGGGGGTTGGAATGGTGTAATTTTGTGGTGTAATTTGTTAATGTGGTTGTATTTTGGTTTAATGGTGTGTAATTTTTATTGTTGGTGGGTAATTTTGTGGAAGGTGGTGTGGGGTAATTAGGTTAATTTTATTTAATTTTGTGTTATTTTGGTTTAATGGTGTAAGTTGTTGGTTGTGTGTAATTTGTGTGTAATGGGTTGGTAATGTGTGTGGTTTGTTAATGTTGTTTAATTTGGGTGGTATGTGTGGGGGTTTGTGGTATTTTGGTGGTGTAAGTTTGGTTAATGTTATGTTATATGGGGTTAAGTATTGTGGGTTGTTGTAAATGTGGTGTTAAATGGGGTTTGTGAAATTTGTGAATTTTGTGGGTGTGGGGAGGGTTTGTTTGGTAAGTGGGGGTTGTTGGGTGGAAGGGGGGGGTTAAGGGATATAGGGGAAGTTTGTAGAGTTTAAAGGTGATATGGGTTGTGGGGGAGGGGTGGGGGGGTGTGGTGTTTTTGAGTGGTTGGGGGGGGAGGTTTTTGTAATTGGGTGTTTAGTGGTAGGTTTGATGTGGATGGTGGATGGGTTTGGTGAGGGTGGGTGATTTTGTTTGGGTATTGGGGGGGTGGGGGTTGGGGGAGGAGGGGATGGGGTTTGGGTGGGTGGTGGATGGAGTGGGAGTGGGGGGGTGGGTTTTTGGGGGTGGTTTGTGAATGATGATTTTATTATTATAAGGGGTGTGGGGGGTGGTTGGTTGGGGGTTGTATATGGGGGGTTAGAGAAGGGTAGTGAAGGGTTGGTTTATTGATGGGGGGTTGGGAGGGTATGAGAGTTTGGTTTATGTTTGTTGAGATAGGGTGGGGGGGATAAGATAGTTGGTAATAGGGGGTGTTAGTGTTGTTGGGGGGGGTGGGTGTGGGTTGTGAAGGTTGGGGTTGGGTGGTTTAGAGTTGTGGGGAAAAGGGAGGATGATGGTTATTTTTGTTAGGGTATAGGGAAATGGGGGGATGGGTGTGGAGGTGTAAGGTTGGGATTAATGATAGTTTAGTAATGGTAAAGATGAGGATGGATGATGTATGGGAAGAGGGGTAGTGAGAGGGGGAGAGAGATTAGGGAGAGAGAGAAAGGGAGAAGAGTGATTTAAGAGGGTGGGGAGAAGGGTAGGGGGAAAGGGAAGAGAGGGGGAAGAAGGGGAGAGAGAGTTAAAGAAGGGAAGAGAGAGGGGGAGGAGAGGGGGAAGAGAGATTGAATGAGAAGGGAGAGAGAGGGGAGAGAGGGGGGGAGAGAGATTTGAAATAGAAGGGTGAGAGAGGGGAGTGTGGGGGGGGGGAGAGAGATGGGGGGGGAGAGGGGGAGAGATGGGGGGGGGGGGGGGGGGAGGGAGGGGGGGAGATGAGAGGGGATGAGATGGGGGAGAGAGAGGGAGAGGGGAATGAGGGGGATGGAGGGGGGGGGGGGAGAGTAAGGGGGGGAGATAGATGGGGGGGAGAGAGAGGGGGGGGGGTAGATAAGAGGGGAGAGATTGGAGGGATTGGTTGGGGGTGGTGAATGTATGTGTTATAGGGGTTGTATGGGGTGGGTTGTTGTTTGTTTAGGTGATTGGGGGGGATAAATAGAGGGGGGGGGGGATGAGGGGAAGAAAGGTGCATAGAAATGGGAGGAGAGGTGAAGAGGGGTGAGAAGGGTGGAAGAGGGGGTGAGAGGTGAGTGAGTGGGGAAGAGGGGGGGGGTGTGTGAGAGAGGGGGAGAGATGAGAGAGTGAGAAGGGAGAGAGAGGTAGAGTGGGGAGTAAAATATGTGAGAGTGAGGAGAGAGAGAGGGGGGTGAGAAGGAGAGAGATAGGGGAGAGAGAGGAGTAGAGAGAGGGAGAGAGAGAGGAGAGAGAGTAGGAGAGAGAGAGGGGGGGATTGAGAGATGAGGACAGAAGAGAGGGGAGAGAGAGATGGGGAAGATGGGAGAGAGAGGGGGAGAGAGGAGGGAGAGAAGAGGTAGGAGAAGAAGAGTGAGAGGGAGAGAGAGGAATGAGATAGGAGAGAGAAAGGAGAGAGAGAGAGAGAGAAGGAGAAGGGTGGTAGGAAAGAGGAGAGGAGAGGGAGAGATAGTAGGGGATAAGAGAGTGGAGAGATGAGTGGGAGAAGTGAGGTGAAGAAGGTAGAGAGAGGAAAGAGAGAGAGGAAGATGAGTAATGAGAGAGGAGATGGGGGAGAAGATGAGAGAGAGGAGAGAGAGAGGATAGAGATGAGGATAGTAGAGTGGGGAAGAGAGAGGGGAGAGAAGAGGGAGAAGATGGGGAATAGAGAGAGGGGGGGAGAGAGAGAGGAAGAGAGAGAGGAGAGAAGGGAGAGAGAGGGGAAGAGAGAGAGGGAGTAGAGAGAGGGGGAAGAGATAGAGAGGATGAGGGGAGAAGAGAGATGGGGGAGAAGAGAGAGGGGGAGAGAGAGAGGAGGAGAGGGGGAAGAAGAGGAGAGAGAGGAAGAAGAAGGAGGAAGAGAGAGGGAGAGAGAGGGAGAAGAGGGGAAAGAGAGGGAGAGATGAGAGGGGAAGAGAGAGGAGATGAGATGGGGGGAGAGAGAGGGATGAGGAGGGGTTGGTTGAATGGATAGTAAGAAAGGGGAAAATGATTAATGGGATGAGAGATGTATGGGGGGGGGGGGGGGGGGGGGAGGATATTGTTTTGAAGGATATGGGAAGGGAGGTAAAGAGGGGGATATGGGGGATATGGGAGTTGGTTAGGAGAAGGAGAAGAGGGGGGATGTATTTTAAGGTTGTGGTTAAGTAGATAGGTTAGGTTTGTTGGGAAGGAGAGGGGGGTTTGGGTGTGGGTGGGTTAGGGTGGTGGTTGGGGGTGGGGTTGTAGGTGTAAGAATTGGAGTTGTATGGGGGGGGGTGTGGAGTTTGTAGGGGAGTGATGGTGATGGGGGGTGAATTAATTTGTGAGATGTGGGGGGTGTAATGAATGGGGAGAAGATGTGGAAATGATGGTGTAATGGAAGAGGGAGAAGATTGGAAATTATGTTTTAAGGAAATGGGGAGAAGATTGAAATGATGTAATGGGAAAGGGGTGAAGATTGAAATATGTGGAAATGAAAGGGGGAGAAGATGTGTAAATATGGTGTAATGAAAAGGGGAAAGATGTGTAAAAGTAATGAAAGGAGAAGATTGATTGGGGGGGGGGATGTGGGGATTTTTTATGGTAATTGTACGGTGGTGAAGGAATGGGTGGTGCATGGTTTGGATTTTGATGGTTGGGGGTGGAGGAGGGGGGGGGTGTGAAAGATGGGGGAAGTGGGAGTTGGGTCAGGTGGTCGGATCATTTTAGGGAGTGTAGGATTATCTGGGATGTTTGGTATTTATGGGATTTATATGTTTGGATTGTGTTTTAATATGGTAGGAGTATATGTAGGGGGTTGGTTAGGATATGGTGCTCCTAGGGTTTTAGTTCAGGGATGAGGGGGGATAATGTGAATTGGAGTGGTTGAGGTTGAGGTTTTATATATATATTGACGGGACTTATTTGTATCATTAAGGGTGTAAATATGGGGTGGGGTTAGAAAATGAATTAGTTGGAAGGGAAATTGTGGTTGATTGGATTTGAATAAGAGTGAAGTATATTAGACTTGTTTAGGGAATGGGGGGGGAGGTTATGATCAGAGTATGTTTATGTGGGTTGGTGAATGGATAGATTAATGATGGAGTTAGTTGATGAGTTAGTGGATATTATTGGAGGGATTTAGAGTAATTATTATAGTAGAGTGGATGTAAGGGTGATGGGGGGGTTAATGGGGATTATGCGGTGGTGGTTTTAGGGGGAAATGGTGTTATGGTGGGTGGGATATGAGGATTTAATGGGGATGGGGGTTTTAAAGGTATAGGGGGGGGTAGATAGAGATTTTATAGTGGAAGATATGGGGTGTTGGGGGGAGTGGGGGGAAGTATGGTGAAGAAGGGAGGGGGGAAAGGGGGGGTGTGTTGAATGGGGTGAATAGTGGAGGAGGGATGCAGGGGGGTTAGTGTGGTGATTGGTGAATGGGGGGGACTGGGAAGTGAGATATGTGTGGAGAAGGATAGGAGAAGATAATGTAGAATAGAGGGAATTGTGGGTTTTATTAGGGGGGAGAATGGAGATGTGTAAGGAGGGTGGGGGTGGGGGGGGGGAGAGTTTTTAGATTTTATGAGATGTGATTATGAGGGGGCTATGTGGGGGGGGGGTTTTTGGGGAAATATGGGTGAGGAGGGAAGAGAGTGAATATGGGTAGAGATGGGGAATTGGGATGAGAGTAAGGTGAGGGGATATAGATTGTGGGGTTGTTTTTTTGGGATAGGGATTTTTGGTATGGAGGATGTATTTAAGTGAATTTTTTTTTGGGGAAAGGGGGTGGATGAATTATTAGTAATTGGTATGGATGGAGGTTGTATAAAGGTTGGGGTGTAGTGTAGTTAGGGTGGGGTGTAATAAGGGGGTTGGGGATATGGTAGGATGTGGTTGAATTTTTTTTTTTATTGTTTGTTATTTAGTTTTTGTGGTTGTTTTGTTGTGATGTTGGGGTTTTTGGTTGTTGAGGTGTGTATGCGAGGGTTGGTGGGTATTTTTGGGGAAAGTTGGTAGTGTAATTGGGGGTAGGGGGTTGAAGGGTTGGGATTTTGCATGTGTGGTGTAGGTGAATTGAAGTAGGATGGTTTGGGATTGTGGGTGGTGAGGGGATGGAAGAGTTATGTTTTTAATTTTGAAGGTGTAGGGGATAAATGGGAAGATGGGGGGGGGGATTGAAAGTGGGGGTTTTAAAAGGGGTAGGGAAGTATGGTTTGGAGATAGTTGGTTGGATAAGAGTATATGGTTAGGGGGGGGGGGGTTATTTTTATAGAGGAAATGGGAGGGGGGGGTGGGGTTTGTATCGGGGAGAAAAAAAGGAGATTTAGGTGTAAGGAAGTGAGGGTATGAGAAGATGGTAATGAGTTTGAATGGGGGGAAAAGGAGAAGAGGAGGGGATAGGGTGAATTGAAAGTTTTTGGAGAAGAGGGGAAAATGGAAAATGGAAGGTTAAGTAGGGAAGGGTAGGGGGGGTGAAGGGGGGTGGTGTAGGTAGGGGTGGTAAGGGTAGGGGGGTGTAAGGGGTAGGTGTAAGGGTAGGGTTAGTAGATTAAGGGAGAGAGTAAAGTAAATAGAGTATGGTAGGGAAGTAAGAGGTGAGTAGAGTAATATGTAGGGGTAGGTAAAGTGAGTAAAGTGAGAGTAGAGTAGAATAAAGAAAAGTAGAGGATAGTAAGTAAGTAGCTAGGAGAGTTAGAGTAGGGTAGAGAGGAGAGTAGAGTAGAGTAGTGTAGATAGAGTAAGTAGAGTAAGTATAGTGAGGTATAGTATAGAGTAAGTAGAGTAAGTGAGAGTATTGTAGGTAAATTAGAGTAAAGTAAGTTGATAGAGAAGGTTGAGTAGAGAGGAGTAAAGTAAAGTTGAGAGAGTAGAGTAATTTAGGTAGGGTAAAGTAGAGTAAAGTAAGTTGATAGAGTAAATTAGAGTAGAGTAAGGATAGTAGATTTTGAGTAGAGTAGAGTAAGTCGAGTAGGAGTTAAGTAGAAGTAGTTATAGTAGAGTAGAGTAGAGTGTGGAATAGGGGGGAAGGGGTTAATGTTATTTGAAGTAGGGTGGGGAAAGAGGGGAAGGATTAATGAGATAGGGGTAATTAGGGGAAGTTAGGATGGTGGGGGGGAATTGAGGGGTTGAAGTGGGGAATTGTTGTGAAAAGGTAGAGGGGGGGGGGATATGGGGGGATTGTTATTAATGTGTAGGATGGGTTTATTAGTTGTTAAGGGGGGGGGGGTTTATGAGGGTTGTTATTGGAGGGGAGTATGGATGGGGGGGTTTAGTGAGTTTGAGTGGGTTTTTAGGGGATGAAGGGGGGGGGGGTTGAATTGGTTTGGAAAGGAAATGATATGAATGTGGGGTGGGGTATATAAGAGGGGATGGTAGGAGAATAGATGGGGTATGGGGGTGAGGGTAGATGGGTAAGTAAGTTTATGTATAGTGGATGAGGGGGTGGATGAATGTTAGAAAGAGTAGGAGAAGAGAGAGTGGGATAGAGAGAAGAGAGAGGGGGGTAAGAAGAGATAGAAGAGAGAGAGAGATTATATGGGAAAGGGGGGAATTATATTGATGATAAATGGAGGGGGGGATAATGTGTTTATGAGTGAAGTTTTTTGATTGTTATTGTTTTGTGGGTGGGGTGGTGGAATGCAGTGGGGGAGAGATAGGGGGACGCTCTTGTCATATGGAGGGGTGAGAGCGGTGTGGGTCGAGCGAGGTGGGGGACGAGAACAGGAGAGAGGGGATAAATAGGGGGGAGAGATGACGAGATGGGGTGATATAGGTAGAGATCGGAGAAGATATAGGGGGGTGGGTGTGGGGGGGGGGGGGGTATAATTAGGGGAGGAGAGGGATAGACAGTGTGGAGAATAGGAAGAGAGAGGGATGATCAGATAAGGGGGGAGAGGGAGGTATGTGAGAGTTGAATTGGGGGAAGGGGGGGATCATTTGGGTGGTGGAAGGTGGGGGGGGGGATGTTAGGGGTGTTGAGAGAGATTGGAGGGGGTGGTTAGGGAAGGGGGGATAGTGTTTGGTAACAGAGGTAAGGTACGAGGGGTAGGGGGATAGGGGGGGAGGAGGTGTGTTGGGTGATGGGGGGGATTTGTGAGGGGGGTTTATAGGGTTGGTGCGATATTGAAAGGGGAGATGGTGAAATGGATATAATATTGGGGTTTAGGTTTTTGTTGTGAATGTGAGGGGTGGATGGGGGGGGGGGGGGGAATGTGGTTGGGAGGGGGGGGGGGGGGGTTGGAGGGGTGTTGGATAGGGGTTTGGGAAGGGGAGGTGTTATGTAATGTGTTGTGTGTTAATTTTGTGTTAATTTTGGTTGGTATATTTTAATATGTGTGTGTAAGTTGGGGTGGGGGGTAATGTGTTGGTTTGGTGTGGGGAATGTGTGTGTGATAATGTGGGGGTGTGGTGGTGGTGTGTTGGGTTTGAATGTTTGGGTGTTAATGTGTATTTTTGGTTTGGTTTGTAAATTGTTATTGTGTTGTTTTGGTAATTGTGTGGGTGTGTTTTGGGGTGGATGTTTGGGTGATTGGTGGGAGTGGGGTTAAGGGGAGAGGGAAGGGGAGGATGGTAGGGGGGGGGGGGGGAATGGGGTATAATGGGGTGGGGTGGTGGGTGGGGGTAGGAGGGGAATAGAAATAAATGATGATAAGGGGGGGGGGAAGATATGAGGGATATGGAGAAAAAGAGGGGGGGGGAATTTATGGAGATAGGAAGAAGAAATGGTTAGGATAATTTAAAATATAAGGGGGTTGGTGGTAGATGGGGGTAGGGGGTAGGAGTGGTATTGAGGGGGAGTAATTAGGGATATATGGGTGGGTGGGGGGGGTGGGGGGAATGTGGATATATATTTTTTGGGTGTTTGGGATGTTAGTGGTTTTTGGGTGGGGTTTTTTTTTTGTTTGTTGTTATGTTTGGTGGGGGGGGGGGTTTTGTTAGTGAGGTGGTGGTGATTGGTGTAATGGTTTTAATTTTGGGTTATATGTGGTTTGTAATGTGTGTTAATTGGGGAGGTAGTGTGGGTGGTGTGGTAGTTGTAATTTGGGTATTTTGGTTTGAATTTGTTGATTAGGGTTGGGGGATTATGTGGTTTTAGGTAATTTGTGGAATGGGGTGTAATGTTGTGGAGGGGTATAGTTAGGTTGAAGTAGTTTGGGGGGGGGGGGTTTGGTAGGTGTAGTTTGTAATGGTGGTAGATGGGTTATTTGGGGTTATGTTATTGTATGAGGTGTATGTTGGGAGAGTGTATGGTGTGTTGAGGGGTGGAGATATTATGATATATGGGGTGTGGAGAATAGTAATGGGGGGGGGGAATTTAGAGGAAGGGGAGGAGGAGTTTGGATTAATAGGGGAATGTGAAGGGGGATGTATATGGGAGGAGAATGTGAAGGGAGGGGGGGGGATAGGGGTTGGGGGGAAGATGTGGGGAAGGGGATGAGAGGGTATAAGAGGGGATTGGGGGGGGGGGGGGATATAGTGTTGAGGGTGGGGGGATTGGGATGTAGATGGTGAGGGATAGAGGAGATGGAGGGGGGTTGGGGTGGGGGGGTGTGTTTGTTAGGGGGGGGGGGGGAAGGGAGGAGTATGGGGTGTTGTGGGAGTGGTGGGGTGGGGGGGAAAATTATGGGTGGGGTGGGGGTGGGGGGGGGATAGGGTATTGGGTGGTTTGGGATTGGGGGGTGATTGGGGGATGAGTGGATGATAGAGTTTGGGGGGGTAGAGGGGGTTTGGGGGTGGGGTGTGGTGGGTAGGGGTGGGGTGGGAGGGGGGGGGGATGATTTTGATGGGGGGGAGTTGTATGTGGTGTTTTTAGTTAAAGGGGGGATTTGGGGAGGGGGGTTGGTGGGGGGGGGGGGGGGGGGGAGGTAGGGGGGGGGGGGGGGTGTTAGTAGGGGGGGTGGGGGAAGGGGGGGGGGGGATGTGTAGGGGAAGATTGGGTTGGTTAGGGGGGAGTGATGTGGTGTGTAGGGTTGGAGGGAAATTAGTTGGTGGGGGGGGTGGATTTGTGTGGTAGGGGGGGTTGTTTGTGGGGGGTTTTTGGGTTGGATTGTGGGGTTGTTGGGGGGGGTGATGGGGGGGGGTGATGGGGTTGGATGGTAGGGGTGAGGTAAGTAGGTTAGTGTGTATATGTTTTGTTGTAGGGGGTTGAAGGGGATAAGATAGGGTGTAGGGGAGGGAGGAAAGGATAGGGGGTGAGTGGGAGGGGGGTGGGGGGGGGAAGAGGGAAAAGAGTAGGGGATAGAGAGAGGGAAAGAATGAAGGGAAAAGAGAGAGGGAAAGAGAGTGGGAGAAGAGAAAGGGAAAAGAGAGAGAGAGAGAGAAGATTTGGAGGGAAAGGGAGAGGGAGGGGGAGAGATGAGAGGGAAAGTGAGGAGAGTTAGGAGAGAGAGGGGGAAGAGGGATGAAGAAAGAGTGGAATAAGGTGGAGGGGAAGTAAGTTAATGTGAGTTTGGTGGTTAGGGGGGGGGTGGAAGGGTTGGTTGTTAGGGGGGGGGAGGAAGGGGGTGGGGGGGGTTTAGGTGAGGGGTAGAAAGATGGTTTGTAAGGGGGGTGAGTTTAAGGAAGGGGGGGTTTAGGGTTGTTTTATTTTAGTGGTATTGAGTTTTGAAAGGGGGTTATAGGAATGAGATAAAAGGAGATGATGAAGGGAAAGAGGGAGGTAGGGGGGGGGATGTAGGGGGGGGGGAAGGTGGGAGAGAAGAGAGAGGGGGGGAGATGGGATGTTAGAATATGGGGGGTTGGTGGGGTAGAGGTTTAGAGGATAGAGAGATTAAATAAGGGGGGGGAGGAATATGGGATGGGAGTTTTGTATTATTGTGATTGGGAAAAGGATTTTGTTTTTTTATAGATTTTAGTTGGGTTTGTGTTGTTGGGGTGGGGGGGAATAGAGGTTTGGGGGGGTTTGGGGGGGGGGATATGGGGGTATGGCAATGTGGGGTGTGGGTGATTTGTGGTGGGGGATATTGATAGAGGAGTTAGTAGTGTTTTGATTGTTAGGTTATGTTTGTTAGGTGGGGTGTAATGTTAATTGTGTTATTTTTGGGGTTTATGTTGGTAATGTGTGTGGTTGTGGTGGTTTTTGAGTAGTGTTGTGGTTTTGGTTTTTGTAATTGTGTTGTAATTGTGGGGGTGTTGTGGTGGTAATTTGTGTGTAGTGTGTGTTTGTGTAATTTTGGTAGGGTTTTTTGTAATGTTTTTGTGTGGTGTGTATTTGTTGGTGTGGAGGGTTTGTGATAATTGTTAATTGTTTTGTTTAGTGGTGTTTTAATGTGGGGGGTGGTGTTTGTGTATGGATGGAGTTGTTTGTATTGGGGGGTGAATGGTTTTTTTTGTGTAATGTTGTGTTGGTGTGATTTGTGGTGTTGTAATGTGTGTGTTTTGTTTGTAATTTTTGGTGTGTGGTGTTTAATGTGGTGTTTGTTAATTTGTGTTTAATTGTTGTCTTGTGGATAATGGTGTTGTTGTAATTTGGTGTAGGTATTATTAATAAGGGGTTATAGTGTTGGGAGAGTGAGGGGGGAGTTGTTTGTTATTGGGAGTTGTTTAGGGTGTGGAGTGGGGGTATGAGGGTTTGATGGGTAGGGGTGGGGAAGTGGGTTAGATATGGGTGGGGATGGTATGGTTGATTTAATGATAGAGGTTTTTGGTTTGTTGGTTTTTTGTTTTTTTTAATGATAGGGTTGAGTATTAATAATTGATAGGAGGGGGTAAGGATATGAGTATTGAGTGTGGGGTGAGTGGGGGGTAGTGGGTGGGTTTTTTTGTTGTGGGGGGGATTGAGTGGTGAGGTGTTAATAGATGGGAGGAATGGGATGTGGGGGGGGGTGTATTTTGGGTAGGGGGTGTTAGTGTGGTGGGTGTGTGTAGGGTTTTTTGGTTTTGAAGAGATTATTATTATTATGTTGTTTTTGTTGTGGTTGGAGAGAGAGGGGAAAGGGTGTGTTTAGTTTGTTGTGGGGGTAAATGGTTTGGGGGGGTGATAGATTTGAAGTTTGGTTGTTTGTGGGGGTTGAGGTAAGTGGGGGTTTTTATGTTGGAGGGAGGGTATTGTTGTAAGGGAAAAGAAGGAATTAATTAAGGTGAGGGAGGGGGAGGGTTGGGGATTTTTAGATAGGGGTGGGGGGGGGATCGGGGTTGGAAAAATGGAGGGGGGGGGATGAGGGGGGATATTGGTTGGAGGGGAGGTGGGAGGGGGGGGTGGATAGTGTAGTTTGAGGGGATGATAGTAGTTTAGATTTGGAGTTTTTTGAGGGATGTGGGTTATGTGTTGAGTTTATGGGGTTATGCGGATTGTTGATGGATTATGTGTTTTGTTTTTCGGCTTGCAATATTGTGGATGTAGGCGAGTATCAGATAATGGTCTATATAAAGTAATATGAGATGTGAGAGAGGGTTGATATATATGGCTCAGATGATGAGAGATGGTGGAGCAGAGAGATAGTAAGGGAGATAGGGGGGAGAGGAAGAGAGAGTGGGCTCGATAATCAAGAATAGAGGATAGAGATTACATAGAATAGGGAGGGAGATAGGATAGAGAGTGAGAGTATCGCATAGAGAGGAGGGAGATATGGCGAGACCAGATGGAGCAGAGTAGCATAGTGGGATATATGGAGAGAGGGGGAGATAGGAGGTTTATATTAGAGATAGATAAGAGTGAGAATGACTCGATTAGATAGGAAGATAGGAGGGATGGGTGGGGGGGAGAGTGAGGAGAGATTAAGAGGGGGGAGAGATAGGATAGAAGGGGAGGAGTGAGGAGATAGGAGAGGGAGAGAGAAGTGAAAAGAGGTGAGAAGAGAGAGAGAGAGGGGAGAGAAGCGGAGAGAGATGTAGGGTGAGAGGAAAGAGAGGAGATTTAGGTTGTAGTTTGTGTGGTGGGGGTGGGTGGTGGTGTTATAGGTTGGGATAGTGAGGAGAGAAGATAGGAAGTAGGGGGGAGGGGTTAGAGGGTGTAATTTAGTAAGTGAAAAAAGTATAATTTTCATGGTATATGATCAGTACTGAAAGGTGTGAAGGGTTGGGAGGGGGATTGTTTTTGGGGGGTGGGATAGGTTTGGTATAGGGGTTGAAAGTTTTGGGGTGGATGATGGTGGGTGGGGGTGTGGGGTCTGTGAATGAGAGAAATGAGGAGGGATGGGAAGGTTATTAGGTGAATTATAATAGTTGGGGGTTGAAGGTAAAGAATGAAAAATTAGGGATTAGGATATGTGATGGGTGGAGGGGTTGGGGGTTCTGCTTGGGGAAAAGAGAGGTGGGGAGAGGTTGTGGGGAGGAGAGGTTGGGGATTTTTAAGGTAGGGTAGTTATAGGAGAAGTGTAGGGGTTGTGGTAGTAGGGTATGATGATGATATAATTATAATGATTTTGATTTATATGAGAGTATGGATTGGTGGTTTTATGAAAGAAGTTGGGTAGTGGGGGGGAGATTTAGATGGTTAGTGGGTTTGTAATGGTTTGTGGGTAATTGTGGTTTAATTGTGTACTTTTGGGTAATGTGTGGTGTTAATTTTTTAAGTGGGTTTAGGGGGGTATGGGGTGTGATTTTTGGGGTTGGTATTGGTTTATTTGGTTAATTGGTGTTAATTGGTTGTAATTGTGTGGGTAATTGTTGGTAATGTTTTAATGTTATTATGGAGGAAATGGATAGGTTGTATGATTATATGGAGTTATGGTGGGAATGAGGTTTTTGTGGGGGGTTTGGGGGATGATGTTTTGTGGGTTGTGGTTGTGAAGGGTTATAGTTATTGTATTAAAAGTAGGATTTTTTTATATTTTGGGATATGTGGTAGGAGAGGGGGTGGAGGGGATGGGGGAGTGATTAGAGGTGTGGTATAGTAGATGAGAGAAGGGTTTGGGGAATTGGGAATAGGAGGGAAAGAGGGATTTTGAGAGGGTTGTTTGATGTATTGATGGTGTGAGTTATAGGAGGGAATTTGGGGTTGATGGAGGTTATTTGATATGTTATTAGGGATGTATGGGGGGTGGGGGGGGGAGATGATAGTGATTGTTGTGGGTAGGAGGGGGGGGGTATTTGGTTGTTGGAAAGGAGGGTTTTATGTTGTATAGTATTATAGGGAATATTTGTGTAAGTAAGGGGGGTGGGGGTAGTTTTTTTTGTGAAAATTTTAATGGGGGGATAGGGGGGAAATAGGGATGTAATTTTGATAATTATTGTATATTAGGGTTATAATTTGGGGGTTGGTTTGTGGTGATGATGGTTGTTAGGGGTTGAGTTGTAGAAGAGAATATATGGAGTGGGAGTGTTTTATATTTTAAGGTAGAGAGTTATGGTTTAAAAGGTTATGAGTAGTAGTTGGTTTAAGGATATATAAGGGGGTATAGTGGTGTAATTAGGTTCTATATGGGATGATGTTAGGGGACTATGGAGGTAAAGGGGGAAAGACAAATGGGAAGGGTTTGGGGTTTTGGGTTGGATTTTCATTGGAGGTGGATGTTCGACAGAATAAGGGAAGGAGGATGGTATGGTAGGTTTAATATGATAATGATAGGGGGTAGGATCCATAATTATATAGGGATAGAGGGGGTGGGAGAAGAGGTAGGGAGGGGATGGGATGGAGAAGGAGAAGAATTAAGTATGTAAAATAGAAGGGTGAATTAAGGAATTAGGAATGGTGAAAGTTAGGGAAAAGGAAGGTGAATAAGTAATTTGAAGGTTAAAGGAAAGAAAGAATGAGGGTGGAAGATGAAGTCCGGAATCTTAGTAATGGGGTGGTTTGCTTTTGTGATTTCATGAAGCGGGATTATAGGAAATAGAGATGGGAGAGGAATAGGGGAGAGATAGATGGGGGGGGAGAGAAGGAGGGGGATAGAGATAATGGAGAGATAGGGGGAGATCTAGGAGAGAGAGATGCGAGCGCATAGAGGTCGCTAGAGAGGGTAAAGAAGGAGAGAGAGGAGAAGAGGGTAGAGTGGGGTTGTTTAGGTTGTAGATTTTGGGAATAATATATCATGTGTTGCTGGGGGTAGTCTGGAAGGTTAAGGTGTGGGTGACACATCTAATGGGGTACTGTGTTGTGTTTTGTCCTATGATGAGGGGTGATGGTTTTGGGACTGGTATTTTTGTTTATTTTGGGGTTGTATGACGTGGATGTAAAAGGCATTAAGGGGTTAGATATCAGGGATGAAGAGTGTAAAAAGAATAGGGGGGGGGACGGGTGGATGCTTCTGCACGGATGGAGGTTTGTCAAGACATGGTGGACGATGGGAAACCGGGAAATGGTAGCGGGGTCGAAGTTGTGGGGAATGGGGGTGGCACAGACGTAACCTTAATAATCAGAGGTACAAGTATTGAAAATTTATTTGGGCTGGAAAGGTTTAGTTGTTGTTAGGGGGTTTATTCTTTGTTAGGAGATGGAAGGAAAGTAGAAGATGAGAGATAGTATGGAATATTGAGGCGAGATAGAGGGGATAAGGAGGTGAGAGGAGCATGGGGACGATGGTATATAGTTAGGGAAGAGAGAGGATAGAGCAGCATGACATGTATCTCTAGAGTATAGAGTTAGGGGCAAGATAGGAGAGCATTGGGTAATAGTTACTATTGGAGCGAGAGGGGGTAGAGAGGTAGCTATGTAGGGAGATATTGCTCGAGAGAAGACTTTTTGTTGAGGGAATGAATTTAAGGAGGGAAGGAAATTTCTATAAGGAAATTCTAATGCAGGATGATGGATATAAATGTTTAGAGATTCGGTTTTATTCTACGTTTTATTATTGTGTGGTGGATGGCCATCTTGGATAGTCGTGTGGGGGATTTAGTAGGGGGAAAGGCAATGTTTGGGGATATAGGATAGGATGAGAACGAAGTATATTGTATTAGGAATATGCTGGTAGGTCTGTAGGGGATTGTAGGGTTATGTGAATAGTTATACTGCTAACATCTGGTGTGAATTTGAAATAGGGAGTTATGTATTATAAAATAGGGTTTTTGACAGTGGCAGGAATTAATTTAAGGTGTCGGGTGGTTTTAATTATTGTAATGTGTTGTGGATGTTTGGGTTTGTTGGGTGGGGAGTAGTTTGTGTGATTGGGTGTTTTGGGGTGGTAATGGTTGTGTTTGTTTAAATGTGTGTAATTTTGTGTGGAATGTTATATAATTGGGTGTAATTTGTATTTTGTGTAATTTGTGTTTAATTTTTGTTTGATTATGTGAAAGTTCTGTGTAATTGTGTGGTAAATTTGTTGGTGAAGAAATTAAAATGATGGTGGGGGGTGAGTGGGGGGAATTGTGAGAGGGGGGTGTGGGGGGTATTTTTTAGGGTGAGGATGGGGAGTAATTGGTTTTGGGGGGGTTTGTGTGTGTGTGTGTGGGGATTTGTGATGTGTGTGTTGGTGTAAAATTTGTTGTTTGGTGTGATGGTTGGTGGTTGTTTTGGTGGTATGGGGGTGATGTGTAGGGATGGTAATGAGGGGGTAGGGTATTAGATTGGTTTATTGAGATTTAAGGATTGAAGGGTGGGGATTGAATTGAAGCGGGGGTTGATTTGGTTTGAGGGTGATTATTTAATTTTGGGTTTTTGGGGGAAGGATGTTGGGGGGGGGAAGGGTGAGAAGGTAAATTTTTTTGGGAGGGGGGGATGTTTTGTAGGGGGGTAGGTTGAAAAGGGAATAATAAGGGAGGTGAGAGGAGGTAAGGGGGGGTGTGAGGGGGAGGAAAGTGAAGGGATTTAGGGATAATTTTTTTGTGTAAATGGTTTGGAAGGGGATTAATGGGATTAATTCTATCGAGGTAGGGTAGTGATAGGATGGGTGTTATAAGGTGGGGTTAATAGTAAGTGTTTAATTGTAATTTGTGTGGTATTTTGTTGGTGGGGGGTTAGGGGGGGGTGTATATTAATGGGTTTATAGTTGGTTGGTGTGTGTGTGGTGTGTGTTGGGGTTGTGTTGTTTGTTTGGTTGTTGGTTGTGTGGTGTGGTGTGGTGGGGGTTGGGTTGGTAGGGTGGTTGTGGGGGGGCTTGGGGGTTTGGTGGTTGTTTATTTTGGGGGGGGTGGTTTGTGTGTGGGTTGGTTGTGGTGGTAGGTATTTGGGTTTTGGTTTGGGTTGTGTTGTGTGTTTGTGTGGGTTGGTTGGTGTGGTTGGTTGTGTGGTTGGTTGTAGTTGTTGGTTTTGGTTTGGTGTTTGTGTGGGTGTTGTTGTTGTGGGGTGGGTGTTGTGAGTGGGTTAGTGTGTGGTTGTGTGGGTGGGTTGTTGGTGTGTTTTGAGGTTGGTGGGGGGGTTGAAATGGGAGGGGAATGAAAGATGGAATGGAAGATGGAAATGAAATGGAAATGAAGATGGAAATGAAATTGAAAAAAAGAATGGGAATATGAAAGATGAAATGGAGTTGGGTATGGGGTATGGGGTATGTAGGTAGGAGAGAGGGGAAGAGGGGATGGGAATTATGTTTGTAATATATGTGGAAGTGGAATAAGAAAGAGTTTTAAATAAAAGGGGGAGAAGGGGGGTGATAGAGGGTAAAAGGAGTTGGGAATAAATCTGATTGAGTTAGTGGGGGGGGAAAATGAGGGGATTGGGTTTAGTAAGTGGATTGGGTTTGGTGGAAGTTTTGGGGGGGATATAGATTTGTTTAATTTTTATGTGGTTTGGTTTTTTAGTGATTGGGGGGGGGGGGTGGGGGTGGAGTTTTAAGATGGGATATGTTTTCTTTAAAACTACTCTGCAGGGCGCAAGTATATCATTCTGCTGTTTGGTTCATTGCATAGGGCATGCCCCGGTCCACATGGGCTCATCCTGTTGGTACCGTGTATTTGGGGAAATTTAAACAGAGAGTTTCTCATGATTTTTTATTGTTTTAACTAGTGTAGCTATGTTTTTTTTATTTGTTGGAGGGGTCGTTTGTGGGTTTGTAGGTGGTTGTACATTCAGCGTATGGGAACTTCTTAAAGGTATCAATTATTGATTAGTAGAAGTATAAGCTTAGTTTTGGAAGTCCTATTAGTGCACGGTGCTCATATGGCGTGAGACGTTCATTATAGGGTCACTTTCTTTGGATTGGGGCTCCAGGTTGTTTTATGTCGGTCGGGTGCTAGTAACGGTGTTTGAATAATTATAGTGTCTAGAGGGTATCATGGGCGAGACTTGGGAAAAGCATATCATCTGTGGAGAGTTATCGTTAAGTTGTTTATATGGTGGGATACGGTGGGAAGCTGGATGAGCAGGAAGAGGTGGACGAGTGTTGTGATTTTACTAAGACATTATTTATCTCATGGGGATGTAGTAATGGAGATTATAGTGGGTTGTTTGAGGGAACTGCGGAGGGGTAGTATTGGAGGTGGGTTTTTGGGACAGGTTGGTGTTAGAGGGGAGAGAAGGAAAGGGTAAATATATGGGTAGAGTGTTTTTTTCAATGGTTTACAAATAGGTAGGGGTCTGATGAATAAGTGGGGGTGATTATGGGGTTAGTGTTTATTCAACGGGTCTATAAAGTAAGGTGGGGATATGGTAGGGGATAATTTGCTATATTGGATATTAATGTGTGGAGGGGGGGTTGTTGGCTAGGGGGTTAGGTAGGGATTTTATGGGGATAGGGTTTATTTGATTATGGGGGGGTTGTTGGAGGCATTTTACTTAAATGTATTAGGGGGTTACTGGGGTGTTATAATGTTACTGGTGGATTATGAGAGAAATATAGGGAGAATGGGTAGGATCCTAGAGATTGGGGGGGGGGGTGGTGAGGTGATATGTGGGGTGTTGGATGATTAGGGGTGATGATTATGGTGATGATGTGGGGAAGAGGATGGAGTTGGAAGATGGGGAGGGAGGGAGGGGGAGGGGTTAAATTTTTTGAGGATAGTGAGGGGTGGGGGGAGGGGAGAGTAAAAGGGGGTGTGGATGTAATGTGTAATTATGGGGTAATGTGGAAGGGGTTTATAAGGGGGGTTTGATAAGTTTTTGGGGGGGGAGAGGGGAGGAGGGGGAAGGTAATGGTGGAGGGGGGGGGGGGGATGTAATGATGTTGTAGGAGTGATGTGGAATTTAGGTTGAATGGAGGGGGTTTGGGTATTTGGGGGATGGATTTTGTATAAAGATGGTTTTAGGTAGTTGGGGGGGGAGGTGATGGGATGAAGGGGGGGGGGGGTTAGGGGGGGGTGAGAGGTGAGGGGGGGTTTTGATATGGGGGGGGGGGGGGGGGGGGGGTTGAAGAAGGTATTTTTGATATTAGGATTGGTGGGGAGTTGTATTTTTTTTTGTGTTTTTGTTTTTGGGGGGTTGGGGTTGGGGATGGTTGAATGGGGAAGTATAATTTGTGAGGGTATGGGGTAGGGGGAATGTGTTAAGTAGAGGAGATAGGGTTGATATTAGGGGGGGGGGAAGAAGAGGTAGAGGTGTGAGATGTAGGGGGGGATGTAGTGGGGGGGTAGAGGGTGGTGATATGGGAGTAGAAGTGTAGAAAGGGGGGGGGGTTAGGGGGGTAGGGGGGGGGAAGAATGGAGGGAGAGGGGGGGGGTTTATGTATGGGGAAGAGGGTAAGAGTTGAAGATGTTGGGGGAGAAGGAGGGGGTAGTGTGTATATGGGGTAGGATGGTATGAGGTGGAGGGTGGGGGAAGAGGTAGGAATAGGGGGTGGTGTGTGGAAGGTTGGGTTTGTTTATTGTGTGGGGTAGGAAATGGGTTTGAGAGTATTGATGGATATGGGAGTATGTGTGGGTGGTTTGTGGGGTAGGGGACAAATTAGTGATAGGAAAGATGTGGGTTTGGGGGGGGTGGGTGTTGGGTATGGGGGGGGGGAGGGTTATATTGGGGTGTTAGGTGGTTAGGGTTGGTGGTTGGGTGAGTGGGGGGTTTTTGGTGGGTTAGATAGTTGGTGTTGGGGTATTGTGGAGGGTGGTTAGAGGTTTGTATGTTGGGAGGGGTGGTGAGTGGTTGGGTGGGGTGAAAGGGGGTTAAGGGATAATATAGGTTTGGGTTGTTAATTTGTTAATGTTGTGTAATTTGTGTTAATTTGGAATGTTGTAATGTGGGTGGTATTGTTGTGAATTTGGGTTTTAGTGGTGTAAATGTTGGGGGGTAAGGGTGTTATTGTGTGTGTAAAGGGTGGGGGTAATTGTGTGGGTGTATAATTGGGGGTTGTGAATGTGGGGTGTGGTATGTGGTTGGTAGTGGTTTGGTGTGAAGTTGGTTTATGTGTGTGGTAATGTGGTTGTGGTAATGTTGGGGGTAATTGTGGGTTAATTTGGTAATTGTTGGGTAATTTGGGTTTGGATAATGTTTGTGGTGGTAATGTTGTTTAATTTTGTTATTTTGTTTAATTGGTTTAAATGTGTTGTGTAATGGGTTTGGTGTAATTGTGGGGGGTGTGTATTTTTTAATGTGGTGTAAATTGTGTGTAATTTGTGTTAATGTGGTGTTTAATTGGTTGTTAAGTGTGTTGGTGAATGTGTTTGATTTATTAATTGTTGTGTAATTTGGTTTAAATTGTTTGGTGTAATTTTTAATGTGTGTTAATGTGGTGTGTGGGGTAATTGGTGGGTTTAATGGGGGGGGGGGGGGGGGGGGGGGGGGGGGGGTGGGTGTGGGTGTGAATGTTGTTAATTGGGGTGGTTGAATGTGTGAGGGTAATGTGTTGGGTAATTTTTTGAATTTGTTTGTTAAGTTGTGGTGAATTGTGTTGGTTAATGTGGTGTGTAATTGTGGTTTAATTGTTGGATTGTGTGGTTAATGGTGGTGTATTGTTGGTGGTGGGGGTAATTGGGGGTTTGGTAATTGTTTTAATTTTTATTTTGTGGTAAGTGTGGTTGGTAATGGTGTGGTGGTAAGTGTGGTATTTTGTGGTGTAATGTGTGTGTGATATGTGTTGATATTTTGTATGTGTTGATATTGTGTGGAATTGTGGGGGTTATGGTTGAGGTTGGTAAGGGGGATTTTATAGTTGTGGTGAATGGGGGGGGGGGGGGGGAGTGGGTGGAGGGGAGAGTGGGGGTGGAAGGGAGGGGGGGGGGGTATTAGGGAGGTAGTTGTTTTTGGTGTGTTGAGTGGAGTGTTGTAAGGGGTGTGGATTGTGTTGGTAATTGGTGGGGTAATGTGTTTAATTAGTTAGATTGTGTAATGTGTAATTTTTTGTAATTTGTTATAATTGGTTTATTTTTGTTTAATTGTAATGTGTTAATTTGGTTTTTAATTTGTGTGTATTGTGGTGGTAAGGGGGTGTGGGGTTTTGTGTAAGTTGGTTTTAATGTGGTGGTAATTTGGGTGGTGTGGTGTAAGTTGTGTTTAATTTTGGGTAAATTTGGGGTGTGGTGGTGGTAATTGGTGTTAATGGTTTTAATTTATGGGTAATATGTGTTTTATGGGGGGGGGTGGGTGGGTGTGTAAATGTTTTGAAATGGGGGGTTGTGTGGATATGTTGGAATTTGTTGTTTGGTGGTGTTTGGTTGTAGTGGGTTGGGGGGGAGAGGGGGTAAGAGAATAGATGTTTGGGTTTGAGTTAATAGGTTTTATGTTTGGATGGTGGGGGGGTTGGGTTTTTTTAGTGGTGGGGGGAGTTGTTGGATTATTGGGGATAAGTGGTTAGTTGTTGATGTATATGGATGGTATGGTTTGTGGTGGGGGTGGGGGGAGGAGGGTGTGGGGGGGGTTTGGGGTGGGGGTTGGGAGGAGGAAGTATGGGTTTGGGGGGGGTGGTGGTTGGGGGGATTGGGGGGGGGGGGGGTGTGTGGGGGTGGTTTGAGAGAGATGTTTTGTTGTATGGGGGGGGGGGTTTGGGGGGTTGGGGGGGGGAGATGGGGGTGAGTTATTGGTAGGGAAGGGTTGTGTTGTTTATGGGGGGTGGAGGGTAGTGTGGTGGGTTTATTGTTGTGATGATTGGTGGGGGGGATAGATATTGGGAATTGTGGTTTGAGTTGGTGGGGGGGGGTGGTGGGTTATAGGGGGGGGGGGTGGGGGGGTGTGGGATTGGTTGGGGTAGGGGGTAGGATGATTTTGTGATTTGGTAGGGGATATGGATAAGGGGGGGATGGGTGTGGAGGGTGGAAGAGGGGGGATGGGGATTAATGATAGTAGGAATGGTAAGGATGGGAGGGATGGGATGTTTATGGGATAGTAAGGGAAGAGATGGAGAGAGAGTAATGGAGATAGAGAAAGGGAGAGAGTGAGTGGAAGAGGGGGGAGTAGTAGGGGTGGGAAAGAGAGAGAGGAGAATGGGGGGGGAGAGAGAGTTGAAAGAGAGGGTGAGAGAGGATAGAGGGGGAGAGAGAGGTAAAGAGAGGGGGAGAGAAGGGGAAAGAGGGGGGGAGAGAGAGTTAAAGAAATGAAGAGAGAAGGAGAAGGGGAGAGAGAGGGGGGGGGGTAGAGAGAAGAGGGATGGGGAGGGAGTAGAGAATGAGGGGGGGGGTAGAGAGAGGGGAGAGGGTAGAGATGGGGAGGAAGGAGAGAGGGGGGTAGTGGGGGGTGTGAAGGGGAGATAGAGAGTGAGTGGATGTGATAGTGGTGGGGGGGGGGGTATTGTGGGTGGGTTTAGGGGGGGGGGGTTGGGGGATGTTTTGTTGTTAATGGGTGTGGGGGTATTGGGGGTGTAGAGTGGGGGAGAGGGGGTAGTGATTGGTGATAGATAGGGATGTGAGTGTGGGGGGTGATGAGGGGGGGTGATATGGTGGATGATGGGGTTGATGGTGTGGGGGGATGAGGTAGAGGGGGAGAGAGGGGGGGAGAGAGATAGGAAGAGAGAGAGGGGGTGTATAGATAGAAGAGTGATGAAATGGAAAGAGAAGGAGAGTAGAGTAGGTGAGATGTAGAGGGTGATAAGAGGAGATAGAGAGGGTGATGAGAGGGAGTGAGATGGAGGGGGGGAGAGTAGAGAGGTGAAAGAGAGGGGGAGAAGTGAGGATATGAGAGAGGATGAGAGAGAGGAGAGATGAGGTGGGAGTAAGAGGAGAGAGAGGTGTGTAGGGATGAGAGTTAGGGAGAGAGAGATGGGGTATGTGTGATGAAGGAGAGAGTAGGGTGTGAGTGATGATGAGAGATGGGGGGGATGTGAAGTGAGGAAGTGTGTGGGGTGAGGGTGGGGGGGGGGGGGGGGGGGGTAGAGAGTGGATAGAGTGAGAGGGGATGTTGAGGATGAGAGAGGGTGGGTTGAAGAGGAGTGAGAAGGGGGGTGTGAGTGGGAGAGTGAGGGGGGAAGTGAGAGAGGGGGGGGAGAGAAGTGGGTGAGAGTGTAGGGTAGTGTGGGGAAGAGATGTGAGGGGTGTATGTTGAGTGGGGTGAGTGTGAGGGTGAGATGTAGTGGGGGGGAAGTGTGTAAGGGGAGTATGATGAGAGGTGAGATGTGGGTAGATGTTAGTGGGGGGAGAAAGAAGAGTGATGAGGGGATGTGTGTGGAGTAGTGTGGAGAGTGAGAGTGATGAGAGGGGATGAATAGAGAGGGGAGAGAGAGAGGGAGAGTTAGGGGGGGTGTGTGTGTGGGGAATAGTGTGAGATGTAGGGGAGTGATGATGAGGGAGAGTAATAGGAGAAAGGATGAGTGAGGAGAGATGAGAGGAGAAAGAGAGGGGGGAGAGTGAAGGAGAGTAGAGAGAGAGAGGGGGTAGAGAGAAGAGGTATGTGATGAGGGGATGAGAGAAGGGATGAGTGAGGATAGGGTGGGGATGGTTGATGGGGTGTGGGATGATATTATGGGATATATATGGAGTATGGTTGTGATGTGGTTTGGGGGGGGGGGAGGTATTGTGGTGTGTGGATGGTAATTGGGGTAGGATGGGGGTAGTGGTGTGGGTGTTGGTAGGTGGTAGAGTAAGGTGTTGTGGGAGTGGGGGATTGTGGTATGGGGGTTGGGGGGGGGTGTAGAGGGGGGGTGTGGTTGGAGGAAGAGGGGGTGGTGGGGGGGGGGGGTTGGTGGGGGGGTTGAGGTGGGGGGGTGGGGATTATGGGTGGTTGATGGTGGGGTGGGGGGGGGGGGGGTGGATGGTGGGGGAGTGAGGTGGGGGGGTGGGGGGGTATGGTTTTGGGTTGTGGGGGGGGGGGTGTTGTAAGGAGTTGTAGGGTTGTTTGTATGGGTATAGGGGGAGATTGATTGAAATATTGTTGGAAAGGGAGTAGATTGGTGGAATGATTGGTTTGTTAGGAGATGAGGGGAAAAGTGGAATGTTAGGGAGAAGATGTGGGGATATTTGTACTGTTGTATGGAGGGGAGAAGATTGATATTAATATGGTGGAAGGAAAGGGGTGAAGATTGTTGTGGGGGATGTGGGAGGTTATGGTGTTTGTTGGGGGGGGAGTAATGGGGTTTGTTGTTTGGTAGGGGGGGGGGGGGGTAGGAGGGGGGGGGGTGGGGGGAAAGGTGGGATGGGTGGGGGGAGGGGGGTGGGGGGTAGGATGTTTTGTAGGGAGTGGAGGATATATGTGAGGGGTTGAGGTGTTGGTTTTATATGGTGGGGTTGTGTTGTTTATATGGTGAGTGTAGGGGGGGGTGGTGTTAGGATTTGGGAGAATAGTTGTATTAAGGGGAGGGGGGGGGGGGGGGTTAGAGTGGAATTAGGGGTGAGGGGGAGGGTTTATATTTTATAGTGTGGGGAAAGGTTGTTTTAATTAAGGTGAAAGGGGGGTGTGAGAGGTAAGAATTGAGTGGAGGAAGTGGGGGGGTGGAGGAGTGGGTTGTATGGAAGGGGGGGATTGTGATTTAAATGGGTTGGGTATGGGGGGGGGGGGGGAGTTGATTATGTTGGGGGTTAGTGGTAGGGGTGGGGGGTAATTGGATTGAGTCGGTGGGTGTGGTTGGTGGAGTGTGTGTGGTATGTGTAGTGTGGGATAGGGAAGTTTTTTTTTATTGTTGGGGGGTTGTTGTTGAAGGTGGAAGGGTGTGGGGGGAGGGAGGAGTATAGGGGGGTTGGAGGGGTAAGGTGTAGGGGGGGTGGGTTGGGAGTTGTGATTGTATGGGGATGGTTTGTAATATAGGGGGGGGGGGGGAGTATAGAGATTTGAGGAGGGTGGAAAAATGATGGTGGGTGGGGGTGGGGATATTGGGGTTTGTAAGTGAGGGAGGGGGGGAAAGGGTGGTTGGAATGGGGGGTGGTATTGTGAGGGGGTATTGTTGGGGGGGGTTATGGGGGAGTGGTTTGGGGTATGGGGGATAGTATGAGTTTGTGTGTGATGATGGGGTATGTATGTATTGGAGATGTGTAGGGTTGTTGGGGGGTTGTGGTGGGGGGGAATAGAGTGGGTGGGTTGTGGGGTGGGGGGGGGGGGTAATTGGGTTGGGGGGGTGGTTTTTGGTAGGTGAGAGTGGGTGTTTGTAGTGGGGGTTGGAGTTAGTGGTGTTGAGGGAGATGGGGGTAGGTTGGGGTAAGTGAGTATAGATGTGTGTGGGGGGTGTGGGGTGGGGATTGGGGATGGTGGGGGTAGGGTGGTGTTGTAAGGGTGGATGTTGTTTTGGGGGGGGGGGGGGGGGATATGGGGGGTGGTGTGATTTGTAGTTAGTGGGTAGGGGAGGAGGGTGGTATTATAAGTTGGGGTGGGGTTGGGTTAGGGGGGGGGGAATATGGGGGGATTATGGAGGGTATGTTTGAATATTGTTTTGTTATTTTGTGAGTTGTGGTTGTGTGGTTGTTGTTGTTGTGATGTGTGGGTGTTTTTGGTTGAGGTGTGGTTGTGAGGGGGGTGTGGGGGAGAGGGTTGGGGAATGTGGGGTTGAATGGTTTGGGGTTGGTTGGGTGTGAGGGGGTGTTAGGGTGAAATGATGGTGGAGGGAGGGGGGTGATGGGGGTGAGGGGTGTGGGGGATGTAAGAGGGTAGGTGGTTATTTGTGAAGTGTAGGGAAGATGGGATAATGGGGGGGGGGGGAGGAGGAGGGTGTTAATTGGGTTAGTAGGGGTTTGAGATAGGGGGTGGATTTGAGGTTGTGGGTAGGGTATTTTTTGAGAGGGAAGAGGGTGGGTTTGTATAGGAGTTGGAGGGTGTATGTATGATGGGATTGTGGGAGGGGGTGAGGTAGGGGGATGGGGGTAAGAGTGGTAAGGGGGGAATAGGTGTAGGAGAGTGGATATGTATTGAATGGTGTGGAGGGATAGAGGTTAGGGATAGGGGTTGTTTAGGTATGTGGGAAGGGATGGAAGGTGGTGGGGTTGGGTAGGGGTGTTAGGGATGGGTGTTGGGGGTGTTTAGGGGGATGGTTATAGTAGATGTTAGAGAGTAAAGTTAATATAGAGTTGGTAGGGTGTAGAGAGAGATGAGATATGAGTGTAATGTAGGGAGGGGGATAGGGGGAGTAAAGTAGTGTAAGAGTAGAAGTAAGTATTAGTAAGGGGATATAAGGTAGTTTGAGATAATATATAGGGTTGAAGGAGAGTAGAGTTGAGTATAGTAGAGTAGTAGTAGAGAGAGTAAGTAAGGAGAGGTAGTAAGTTATAGAGTAGAGTAGTGGAAGGAAGTAGGGTATGGGAATGTAGAGTAATAGGAGTTGAAGTAGAGTTTAGGTGTGTGTTGTAGAGGAGGAAAGGATAGTTGAGAGGTAGTAGAGGATGGTTGGGTTGGGTAAAGTATATATATAGAGGTTAGTAAGTAAAGTTGAGTAGAGAAGTAAGTGAGAGTAGAGAAGAAGTAGAGGAAGTAGATAAGTAGAGTAAGTTAGTAGAGTAGAGTAGAGTGGGGGGAAATAGGGAGGGTTAATGTTATGTGAAGTGAGGTGGAAATTAAAGATAGGGAAAGGGGAGTGTTGGGTGATAGGGGGTATTTTGGGGGGTGTGAGGTTGGGTGGGTAGTGGGTGGGTGGGGAATGGGGGGATTGTTGGAAAAGGGGGAGAGGGGGGGGGGGGGTGAGGGGTGGGTGGTTTGTGATGTGTTATAGGGTTAGTTGGGGGTGTTAGGGGGGGTGTTGGGGGAGTTGGGTGATTGGTAGGGGGTGGGGGGGTTTGGGGGGGGGGGGGTGGGGTGTGGGTGGGGGTGTTTGGGGTTAGGGGTGGATGGGGGGGGGGGGGGGGGTGATATGGTGGGTGGGTTGGGGTGGGTATTGTTTTGAATGGGGGGGGGTATTGATACTAGGGGGGGGGATGGTAAGGATATGAGATGGGGGTAGGGGGTGAGGGGTGAGGTGGGGGTTAGGTATAGTTTGGGGTTTGAGATAGTGGAGAAGGGTGGGGGGGTAGGTATTGGGTAGAGAGTGGGTGGTGTAGAGTAGAGATGGTAGAGTGATAGTGTGAGATGGGGTTTAGTTGAGAGAGAGTGAGATGTTTATTAGGGATAGATAGGTTTGTGAGTGATAGTAATGGAGGGGGGGGGGGGGGGAAAAGGGTTGATTATGTGTGGTTTTGAATTTTGAAAGGGGTTTTTTGATTGTAGTGGTGGGGTGGGGGGGGGGGGGGGGGGTGTGTTGAGGGGGGGGTAGAGAGATGGGGTAGAGAGGGGAAGAGGTGAGAGAGGGGGGGGAGAAGAGGGGAGAGTGAGGGAGATGATGGTGAAATAGGGATAGAGAGGGAAGAAAGAGGGTGTATAGAGGGGAGAGAGAGGAAGAGTGAGTTGAGAAAAAATATGGGAAGAGAGGAGAGAAAAGGTGGGGAAGAAATAGAAGAGAGAGGGAGGGGGGGGGGGGGTGAGAGAGAGGAGAGGGAAGGAGGGTGTAGTGAATGGGGGGGGGGATATGGGGGGGGGGGGGTGTTGGGGTGGGGAATTGGGGGGGGGATGTTAGGGGGGTGGTGAGGGGGGGAGAGATGTGTAGGTGGTTGGGATTGGGGGGGATATGGGGTGTGGGATGTGTGTATTGGGGTAAAGGGGGTGGGGGAGAGGGGAGAGTTGGGTTGTGATGGGATGTGGGTGGGGTGGGGAAGTGAGGATTATGGATGTGGGATGATGATATGGTATTTTTGAGGGGTTTGAGGTTTGGTGGATGTTGTTGATGGGGGGGGGGGGGTTATGGGGGGTGGGGGGGGGGTTGAGGGTGGTTGAGAGTTGTTGGAGGTGGGTATTTAGTGTGTTGTGGGTAATGGTTGTGTGGTTGTGGTAAGGGGTGTATGTGTGGGGGGGGGTTGGGGTGGGATAGGTGGTGGTTTTTGGGGTGGTTTTGTGGGGGGGGGGGGTGGGGTTGTTGAATTTTGTGGGTTATGATGGGGGGGGGGGGGGGGGGGGGGTTTGTTTGTTTGTGTTTAAATTGGGGGGTTTTTAGTTGTTTTTTTAGAATTTTTAGTGGTTGTGTGGGATAATTGTGAGGGGTGGGGAGTGGGGGTTTAAGGGAGAGGGAAAGGGGAGGGATTAGGGGGGGGGGGAATTAAATTGTGTTGGGGGAAGGAGGGGGAATAAAATAGATGATGATCAGGAGAGGAGAGGGAATATGGGGAGAAAGATCGGGGAGGATATATGGAGGATAGGAAGAAAAGATTGGGGAGGATAATGTGTAAAATATAAGGGGTGGGTTGGTATGAGGGTGTGGTATGGGGAGGGGATGTATTGATGTATGGAGGATGATATGGGTTGGGTGGGGGGTAGGGAATTTGGATATGGATAGTTTTTTTGGTGTTTTGATTTATGTTGTGGGGGGGTTTTTTTTTTTGAGTTGTTGTTGATTTGTTGTTGGGGGGGGGGGGGGTTTTTGGTAGTGGAGTTTTGGTTTTATTTTAATTGTGGTGGTTAATTGTTTAATTTGTGTGTAATTTTGTTAATTGTGTGAGTAGTTGTGTTGTATGTGTGTGGTATTTGTGTGGAAGTTGTTGTAATTGTTGTTTAATAGGGGTTTATAATTTTTATAATTTGGTTGTTAATGGTGTAATTGTGGAAGGGGTATATTTTTTTGTTGGAGTATTTTGATTGGGTGGGGGGTATGGGAATGTGGAGTTGTAATTTTTGGTAGGATGTATGTTGGGTTGGTGTGTATTGGTATGAGGAGGTATGGTTGGGTAGGAGTGTATGGTTGGTGGGGGGGAGGTAGTGAATTATGATATGATGGGGGGTTATAAATAGGTAAATGGGGGGGGGGGAGGGGTATATTAAGGGAAGGGGGGAGGAGGAGGGTGTTGGGAGGGGTAAGTAGGGGTAAAGGTGAAGATGAAATGGGGAGGATTAATGGGAAGGATAGGGGGGGGGGGGGAAGGGGTTTATTAATGTTTTGGGATAGGAGAGGATAAAATAGGGTGTTTGGGGGATAGTGATAGGGGGGGGATGGGGGGGGGGGAGTGGGGTATGGGGAGATGTTGGGTATGGAGATGGAGGTGTAGTTGGGGGGGGTGTATGTGTAAGGTGGGGTGATTGAGGAGTTGGGTTTGAGTAAGTGGGGGTGGTTTGGGGGTGGTGGGGGGGGGGGGGGTGGGGGGGATTGTAGAGTGGGTTTAGGGTGGATGGGGGGATGGGGGGATGGTGGGGTATGATGATATGGGTGGGGGAGTATGGGGGGGGGGGTTGGGGGGGGGGTTGGTTGGTGGATGTTAGGGATTGGTGGTTTGGGGGGGGAATATTTAGGTATGGTGGAGGAGTGTTGTTAAAGTTAATTGGAAATTGGGTAGGGGTGAGGGGATGTAGTGTTATTTGTGGGTTGGTTGTGGGTGATGGGAATGGAAGGGGGATGGGAGGGTTATGGGTGATAGGAAATTTTGTAGGGTGTGGGAGTGAAAATTAAGTTGGGGTGAAGGGGGGTGATGGGTTTAGTGGGTTTGGATTGTGATGAGTATTTGTGTTGTTGGATTAGGGGGGGGGGGGGGTTAGTGGGGTAGGGGTTGAGTAAGTGGTAGGTAAGTAGGGGTTGTGTGATATGGGGTGTTTGTAGGGGGGTGGAAGTAGATAGGGTTAGGGAGAGGAAGGATAGGGTTGGGAGTGAGGGGGGGAGGGGGAGGAAGAGGGAAAGAGAGAGGGGAAAGAGAGATGGGAAAGAGAGTAGGGGGAAAGAGAGGAGGGGAAATAGAGAGGGAAAGAGAAAGGGGAAAGAGAGAGAGAGAGGAGAGAAGAATTTGAGGGAAAGGGAGAGGGAGGTAGGATATGAAGAGGGTAAAGTGAGGAGAAGGAGGGGAGAGAGAGGGAGAGGGATGGAAGAGGTGGAGATAAGTTAGGGAAGTAAGGTTAATGTAGGTTGGTGTTTAGGGGGGGTTGAAGGTTGGTGTTAGGGGGTGGAGGAAGGGTGGGGGGGGTTTTGAGTGTATGGTGATAATATTAGTTTGGTCAGGGTTTAGAGTTTAGGAGGAGGGGGGGGGGTATAGTGTTGGTTTGGGGATATATTTGTGGTATGTAGTTTGCGAAGTATATGACGGGGGATGGGATAAAAGGATATAAGATAGGAAGAGGGGAAGGATGGTAGGGGGGGAAGGTGAGGAGAAGAGAAGGGGTGGGAGATGGATGGGATAAGTAATGTGGTGTTTGGTAATGGGTTTAGATTATATAAGATTATATAAGGTTGAGGAATAAGGGATGTGATGTTTTGTCTATGTGATAGAAAATTATTTATAGGGATTTTATTGTTTGGTGGTTGTTGGGTTGGGGGAATATGAGGTTTGGGGATGGGGGGGGTTGAAAATGGGTATAGTATATGGATGGGTGGGTATGTATGTTGGTAAAGATAAGGGATTTGTGTATTGTTTTGATTGTTAGTGTATGTTGTTTAGGGTGGTTAATTGTGAATGTGTGTAATTTTTTTTTAATGTGTGTAATTGTTTGTGGGTTTTTGTAGGTAGTTGTTGGGTTTTTGTTGAATTGTTTTAACTGTGTGTTGTTTGTGTAATTTGTTGTAGTTGTGTTTTTTAAATTTTTATTTTGGTGGTAATTGGGTTTTGGTTTTTTATTTTTGTTTGATTTTGAATAATTGTAATTTTTTTTTTAGTGGTGTTGTTGAATTGTGTGTTTTTATATGATTGGGTTTTAGTGTGGGTTAATGGTTGAGGTTTTGTTAATGTGTTTGTTTTTTGGATTTTGTTGTGGTAATGTGTTTGTTTTTTAATTGGTATTTTGTGTTTTATTGTTTTTTAATTTTGGGTTTATTGGGTGGGTTGTTAAGTTGGTTGTTAATGTTTGTATTATGTATTATATAAGGTTTATTGTTTTTGAGAGTGAGGTATGTTGTTTGTTATTGGATTTTTTTAGGATTGTGGAGTGGGGTTATGAGGTTTGATGGGTAGGGGTTGGGGAAAAGTGTTAGATAGTGGAGGGGGATGGTTGATTTTATGATAGAGGGATTTTGGGGGTTTGGGGTTTTTTTGGTGTTTTTTAATGAGAGGTTAGTATTAATAATTTTGATAGGGAGGGGGGTAAGGATATAGGTATTGTGGGGTAGGGGGGGGGGTAGTGAGAGTGGGGGGTTTGTTTTTGGTGGGGGGGGATTAGTGGTTAGTTAATAGAGGAGGAATGGGATGTGGGGGTGTGTAATTTTGGTAGGGTTGTATGTGGTTGGGGTGTGTGTTAGGTATTGGGTGTTGTTTGATGAGATTATTAGTATTAGGTGGGTTTTTTGTTTGGGAGAAGAGGGGTAAAGGGTGAGTGTTTTTGTGGGGGTAAATGTTAGTGGGGTGATATATTTGAAGTTTGGGTTGTTTGTGGGGAGTTAGTAAGATTTGGGTTTTATGTTGGATGGAGGGTATTGTGAAAGGGAAAAAGATGGGAATTAATTAAGGTGAGAGGTGATGGTTGATTTAATAGGGTGGGGTAGGGTGGGGTGTGTGAAACTGTGATGGGGGTTGGGATTTAGGGGTGTACAATTGGTGAGGGTGGGGATGGGGGGGGGGGGTAATGGGGTGGGGGTGGTATGGGGTTGTTTGGGGGGTTTGAAGGTGATGGAACGATAGGTTTTAGATTTGAGTTTGGGGGCGGAAGGTGGGGGTTTTATGTGTATATTTTCTGATGTGGTGTATTGATGATTTTTTGGATAATGGTGAGGTGTGGTGTTGTTAGGAGAATTATGGTGGAGGAGGCGAGATAGAGAGGGGAGAGCTAGATAGATAAGGAGAAAGGGGGGAGAGAGGGGAGATAGAGGATAGAGAGGGGGAGAGAGAGAGGGGTGAGAAGGGGAGGGAGAGGGAGATCGATTGGGGAGTAGATGATAGTGACTAAAAAAAATAAGTAAGGGTAGAGAGGATAGAAGAGAGGGAGAGAGGATTGGGGAGGGAGATAGGGGAAGAGAGAGGAGAGAGAGATGAGAGGGAAGAGGAGAGAAAGAGAGAGAGGAGATTAGTGAGAGAGGGAGAGATGGTAGAATAGATGGTTGATATAGATATAAAGAGATAGTGGGAAAGAGGGATAGAGGAAGAGGGGAATCTATAGGATGTGAGTGTTTGGATAGGGAAAGAGTGGGAGATGAGGGGGGAGAGAGAGGAGAGATAGGGGGAGGAGTAGGGGGAGAATAGGAGAGGGAGAGAGAGTGAGGAGAGGGAGAGAGAGAAGAGAGAGGGGGAGAAGGGGAGAGAGAGGGAGGGGGAAGAGAGATAGTCTCTAAAGTGTTTTGAGTTTGGGTTTGGGTGGTGATTTGGGTGTGTGTGGTTATTAGGTTGTGTTATACATTGTGAGGAGAGCATATACCTAGATAAGGGAGGGTATGAGGGTGATTATTATAGGTATGTTAAAAGAGGGAGGTACTTGGATGGTGAGATGATGATGAAGAGAGGGGGGATGGGGTGGGGGGGGGGGGAGGGATGGTGTGGGGGGGGTGGGATGAGGTTTGTTTATGGGGGGTTGGAATGTTTGGTGGTGGATGGGATGTGGGGGTGTGGGGGTATGTGGAGAAGAGAATTAGGGAGGGTGAAGGTTATAGGGGTCATATATAATGAGTGTGGTAAGAAACAAATGAATAAGTAGTAGGGGGGATGTAGCTAATGTTGATGAAGGGGTAGGGGTGTAAGGATTGGGGGAAAGAGGGAGAGAGGTGTGGGGGGAGGGATGAGGTTTGGGGGATTTTTAAGTAGGGTAGTATAAAGTGTATGGGTTAGTAGGGTTGATAGGCGATAATAATGATTGGAAATTTATATGAGAGTATGGATGCTGTTTTATGAAAGAGTTGGGTGAGTGGGGTGGTGGATTGATATGGGTGTATTTGTAGTGTATGGTTTGTGTAATAGTGTGTAATGAGTTAATTGTGTAATTGGTGGTGTGTAATGTTTTAATGGGGTTTGTAGGTATGTATGTGGGATGTTGTGTATGGGTTGGGGTGTAATTGTTGTAATTTTGTTAATTGATGGGATAATTGTGTGTCATTTATTAATTGTTTTTAATTTATTGATGTAGAAAAATGTGATAGGGGTTGGTGGATTATATGAGTATGGTGGAATGGGTGGTTTTTTGTGGGGGTTGAGGATGTGTTGGTTGTGTTTATATGGGGTTGTATGTTTTGTAATAAAGTTAGGAAGTTTATATCTTAATTAGGGGAGGGATGGTGGTAGGAGAGTTGTAGTGATGGGAGTGGATTTTATAGGTGTTTGAATTGTATAGGAGAGAGAAGTTTGATGGGAATAGGAGGAAATATGATGTTGTGAGAGGGGGTTGGTTGGATGTATAGGGTGTAGTTAGTAGGAGGGAATTTTGGGGGTTATGGAGGTTATTTATAGGGTTAGTTATATGTATTGGGTGGGGAGATGTAGTGGGGGGATTTTAGGTAGGATGGGGGGAATTTGGTTGTTTGGGGATAGGAGTAGTATGTTGTTATCTTATTAATAGTAATAATTGGTTATTGTATGGGGGGTGGGGGGGGTTGTGTGTGGTTTTTTTGTATGAAAATTTATGGGGGGGGTGAGAGGGGGGGAATAGGGATTGGGAATTTTGATAATTTATCGTATATTAGGTTAGTAGATATGGTGGTTGTTTGTGGGGTGATGATTGGTGTATGGGTAGTGTGTGAAAGAAATAGTATGAAGATTGTGTATATATTAAGGTTAGATAGGTTGGATTGGTTTAAAGTTTATTATGTATATGGTTTAAGGAGTCTATAATATATGTGGTGTAGGATTAGGTTGATGTGGAGGGATGTGGGTATGTATATTGGAGTAAGGGGAAATGAAAAATGGGATGTTTTGTGGGGGATGGTATGGAGTGGATGGTTAGAAGATATAGGGGAGAGGATGTATGTTTTTGGTAATATGCTAATAGAGGGGTAATAATAATTATATTATAGGGGAGAGAGTGAGCAAGATAGGAGGGAGAGGGAGGAATACTAAGAAGTAGAAGAATAGAGAAGGTTGAAGTAAGATAGAAGGTTAATAGGGGGAATAGGAATGGTGAATAAGGAAATGGAAGGGTGAATAAGGAAGAGGATGGTGAAAGAGGGAGAATTAAGTAAGATATTTGTATGTGGGGTGGGGGGGAGGTGGGATTATTGTAGAAGGGGGAGATATAGGGGGATAGAGAGAGGTAGGAGGGAGAGGGGGAAGAGAGAATGGGGGAGAGAAGGAGAGAGAGAGGAGGAGAGAGGGAGATAGAGGAGAGAGAGATTAGAGGGAGAGAGAGGGAGAGAGATAGGGGGAGAGAGAGAGGGGGAAGAGAAAAGAGGGAGAGAGAGGTATAGGGTGTGTTTATGTGTTTTGGTTGGGGAATATATTATGGTGTATGTGAGATGGAAGGTTAGGGGGGTGGTTACTAGTTAGGGGGTTGTGGTGTGGGGGGAGTTGAGAGGGGGAGGGTGGGGGGGGGGTATGTATTTTTGTGTGTTTTGGTGTGGTTTGAGGGGTTTAATAAAGGGAGAAGGGTTAAAAGGGAGGAAGATTGGAAGAAGAAGAGGGGGGGGGGAGAGGATGGGGGAGGAGAAGGGGGGGGGGGTTGGGAAATGGGGGGGGGGGGAAGGATGAGAAAAGATAGGGGTAAAGGGGGTAAAGGTGTTGGATAGGGGATAAGGGATGGAAATGAAGAAGAGAGGGTGAGGAATGAATATTATTTGAGATTTTTAGTTTTTTAGGTTTAGTGGTTTGTGTTAGGGAAAAAGGATGGAGGGGGTAAGAAGAGGAGAGATGAGGGAGGAAGAGGGAGGAGAGAGAGAGGGGAAAGGAGGGAGAGGAGGAGGGGAAAGAGGAGAGAGGGAGGATAGAAAGAGATGGATCTGGTCTCTAACACACGGCTCACTCTGGTCTCTAACACACGGCTCACTCTGGTCTCCTACACACGGCTCACTCTGGTCTCTAACATACGGCTCACTCTGGTCTCTAACACACGGCTCACTCTGGTCTCTAACACACGGCTCACTCTGTTCTCCTACACACGGCTCACTCTGGTCTCTAACACACGGCTCACTCTGTTCTCCTACACACGGCTCACTCTGGTCTCTAACACACAGCTCACTCTGGTCTCTAACACACAGCTCACTCTGGTCTCTAACACACAGCTCACTTTGGTCTCTATCACACGGCTCACTCTGGTCTCTAACACACGGCTCACTCTGGTCTCCTACACACGGCTCACTCTGGTCTCTAACACACGGCTCACTCTGGTCTCTAACACACGGCTCACTCTGGTCTCTGACACACGGCTCACTCTGGTCTCCTACACACGGCTCACTCTGGTCTCTGACACACGGCTCACTCTGGTCTCCTACACACGGCTCACTCTGGTCTCCTACACACGGCTCACTCTGGTCTCTGACACACGGCTCACTCTGGTCTCCTACACACGGCTCACTCTGGTCTCTGACACACGGCTCACTCTGGTCTCCTACACACGGCTCACTCTGGTCTCCTACACACGGCTCACTCTGGTCTCCTACACACGGCTCACTCTGGTCTCCTACACACGGCTCACTCTGGTCTCCTACACACGGCTCCCTTTGGTCTCCTACACACGGCTCACTCTGGTCATCTGTCCCCATAAGTGTGTTAGTTTTGTATGAGTGTCCCCATAAGTCAAATAAGCAGAACTAAAGATGAATACAACATGTTCAGAGAAATGTCTTTGCAGAGAATTGTTTTTACCTATTTTTGAGTTTATATTTGTGGTTTCCAACATAACTTATTATCAAGAGTCACTCCCAGGAATGTAAATGTGTTTACTCTTATTATCGATAAATAATTTAGTGTCAGATTTGACGTCTTTATTTCCAAAAACAATACATTTTGTTTTCTTAATGTTAAGTGACATTTTATTAATTTCAAACCATGTTTTCAGTCGTTTCATTTCTGTAATAACCAGTGTTTTTAGTGACGTCTGATTAAACATAAATCATTGATGTAAAGTAAGAACACAGGTCTTAGCACAGGTGTGGTCAATGTGTGGTCAATGTGTGGTCACTGTGGTCAATGTGGTTAATGTGTGGTTAATGTGTGGTCACTGTGGTCAATGTGTGGTCAATGTGTGGTCACTGTGGTCAATGTGTGGTCAATGTGTGGTCAATGTGTGGTCATGTGTGGTCAATGTGTGGTCAATGTGTGGTCAATGTGTGGTCACTGTGGTCAATGTGGTTAATGTGTGGTTAATGTGTGGTCACTGTGGTCAATGTGTGGTCAATGTGTGGTTAATGTGGTCAATGTGGTTAATGTGTGGTTAATGTGTGGTCACTGTGGTCAATGTGTGGTCAATGTGTGGTCACTGTGGTCAATGTGGTTAATGTGTGGTCAATGTGGTCAATGTGTGGTCAATGTGTGGTCAATGTGTGGTCAATGTGTGGTCAATGTGTGGTCAATGTGTGGTCAATGTGTGGTCACTGTGGTCAATGTGTGGTCAATGTGTGGTCAATGTGGTTAATGTGTGGTTAATGTGTGGTCACTGTGGTCAATGTGTGGTCAATGTGTGGTCAATGTGTGGTCAATGTGTGGTCAATGTGTGGTCACTGTGGTCAATGTGGTTAATGTGTGGTCAATGTGTGGTCAATGTGTGGTTAATGTGTGGTCAATGTGTGGTCAATGTGGTCAATGTGTGGTCAATGTGTGGTCAATGTGTGGTCAATGTGGTCAATGTGTGGTCAATGTGTGGTCAATGTGTGGTCAATGTGGTCAATGTGTGGTCAATGTGTGGTCAATGTGGTCAATGTGTGGTCAATGTGTGGTCATGTGTGGTCAATGTGGTCAATGTGTGGTCATGTGTGGTCAATGTGGTCAATGTGGTTATGTGTGGTCAATGTGTGGTCAATGTGTGGTCAATGTGTGGTCAATGTGGTCAATGTGTGGTCACTGTGTGGTCAATGTGTCATCAATGTGGTCAATGTGTGGTCACTGTGTGGTCAATGTGTGGTCACTGTGTGGTCAATGTGTGGTCAATGTGTGGTCAATGTGTGGTTAATGTGGTCAATGTGTGGTCAATGTGATCTATGTGTGGCCAATGTGTGGTTAATGTGTGGTCAATGTGGTTAATGTGTGGTCAATGTGTGGTCAATGTGTGGACAATGTGGTCAATGTGTGGTTAATGTGTGGTCAATGTGGTCAATGTGTTGTCAATGTGGTCTATATGTGGTCAATGTGTGGTCAATGTGTGGTCACTGTGTGGTCAATGTGTGGTCAATGTGTGGTCAATGTGTGGTTAATGTGGTCAATGTGTGGTCAATGTGATCTATGTGTGGCCAATGTGTGGTTAATGTGTGGTCAATGTGTGGACAATGTGGTCAATGTGTGGTTAATGTGTGGTCAATGTGGTCAATGTGTTGTCAATGTGGTCTATATGTGGTCAATGTGTGGTCAATGTGTGGTCACTGTGTGGTCAATGTGTGGTCAATGTGTGGTTAATGTGGTCAATGTGTGGTCAATGTGATCTATGTGTGGCCAATGTGTGGTCAATGTGTGGTCACTGTGTGGTCAATGTGTGGTCAATGTGTGGTTAATGTGTGGTCAATGTGGTCAATGTGTGGTCAATGTGGTCTATGTGTGGTCAATGTGATCTATGTGTGGTCACTGTGTGGTCAATGTGTGGTCAATGTGTGGTCAATGTGTGGTTAATGTGGTCAATGTGTGGTCAATGTGATCTATGTGTGGCCAATGTGTGGTTAATGTGTGGTCAATGTGGTTAATGTGTGGTCAATGTGTGGTCAATGTGTGGACAATGTGGTCAATGTGTGGTTAATGTGTGGTCAATGTGGTCAATGTGTTGTCAATGTGGTCTATATGTGGTCAATGTGTGGTCAATGTGTGGTCACTGTGTGGTCAATGTGTGGTCAATGTGTGGTCAATGTGTGGTTAATGTGGTCAATGTGTGGTCAATGTGATCTATGTGTGGCCAATGTGTGGTTAATGTGTGGTCAATGTGTGGACAATGTGGTCAATGTGTGGTCAATGTGTGGTCACTGTGTGGTCAATGTGTGGCCAATGTGTGGTTAATGTGGTCAATGTGTGGTCAATGTGATCTATGTGTGGCCAATGTGTGGTTAATGTGTGGTCAATGTGTGGACAATGTGGTCAATGTGTGGTCAATGTGTGGTCACTGTGTGGTCAATGTGTGGTCAATGTGTGGTCAATGTGATCTATGTGTGGCCAATGTGTGGTTAATGTGTGGTCAATGTGGTTAATGTGTGGTCAATGTGTGGTCAATGTGTGGACAATGTGGTCAATGTGTTGTCAATGTGTGGTCAATGTGGTCAATGTGTTGTCAATGTGGTCTATGTGTGGTCAATGTGTGGTCAATGTGGTCTATGTGTGGTCAATGTGTGGTCAATGTGGTCAATGTGTGGTCAATGTGTGGTCAATGTGGTCAATGTGTGGTCAATGTGTGGTTAATGTGTGGTCAATGTGTGGTCAATGTGTGGTCACTGTGTGGTCAATGTGGTCAATGTGGTTAATGTGTGGTCAATGTGTGGTCAATGTGTGGTCAATGTGTGGTCAATGTGGTCAATGTGTGGTCACTGTGTGGTCAATGTGTCATCAATGTGGTCAATGTGTGGTCACTGTGTGGTCAATGTGTGGTCACTGTGTGGTCAATGTGTGGTCAATGTGTGGTCAATGTGTGGTTAATGTGGTCAATGTGTGGTCAATGTGATCTATGTGTGGCCAATGTGTGGTTAATGTGTGGTCAATGTGGTTAATGTGTGGTCAATGTGTGGTCAATGTGTGGACAATGTGGTCAATGTGTGGTTAATGTGTGGTCAATGTGGTCAATGTGTTGTCAATGTGGTCTATATGTGGTCAATGTGTGGTCAATGTGTGGTCACTGTGTGGTCAATGTGTGGTCAATGTGTGGTCAATGTGTGGTTAATGTGGTCAATGTGTGGTCAATGTGATCTATGTGTGGCCAATGTGTGGTTAATGTGTGGTCAATGTGTGGACAATGTGGTCAATGTGTGGTCAATGTGTGGTCACTGTGTGGTCAATGTGTGGCCAATGTGTGGTTAATGTGGTCAATGTGTGGTCAATGTGATCTATGTGTGGCCAATGTGTGGTTAATGTGTGGTCAATGTGTGGACAATGTGGTCAATGTGTGGTCAATGTGTGGTCACTGTGTGGTCAATGTGTGGTCAATGTGTGGTCAATGTGTGGTTAATGTGGTCAATGTGTGGTCAATGTGATCTATGTGTGGCCAATGTGTGGTTAATGTGTGGTCAATGTGGTTAATGTGTGGTCAATGTGTGGTCAATGTGTGGACAATGTGGTCAATGTGTTGTCAATGTGTGGTCAATGTGGTCAATGTGTTGTCAATGTGGTCTATGTGTGGTCAATGTGTGGTCAATGTGGTCTATGTGTGGTCAATGTGTGGTCAATGTGGTCTATGTGTGGTCAATGTGATCTATGTGTGGTCAATGTGTGGTCCACAGACATTGGTAATAATGTTTCTTGTAATGTCTTATTATGTTTGTCAATTTATTCTAATACTTTTTATATTTGATTTCTGATTCAATTGTATTTTTTGATATAAAGTTTTTGTATAAGATGTTTTTCTTCAATGTGTGGTCAATGTGGTTAATGTGTGGTTAATGTGGTTAATGTGTGGTCAATGTGTGGTTAATGTGTGGTCAATGTGTGGTTAATGTGTGGTCAATGTGGTTAATGTGTGGTTAATGTGGTTAATGTGTGGTCAATGTGTGGTCAATGTGTGGTCAATGTGTGGTCAATGTGTGGTTAATGTGGTTAATGTGTGGTCAATGTGTGGTTAATGTGTGGTCAATGTGTGGTCAATGTGTGGTCAATGTGTGGTTAATGTGTGGTCAATGTGTGGTTAATGTGTGGTTAATGTGGTTAATGTGTGGTCAATGTGTGGTCAATGTGTGGTCAATGTGTGGTCAATGTGTGGTCAATGTGTGGTTAATGTGTGGTCAATGTGTGGTTAATGTGTGGTTAATGTGGTTAATGTGTGGTCAATGTGTGGTCAATGTGTGGTTAATGTGTGGTTAATGTGTTTTTTTTTTGAGTTGTTCTGGTCATTGCTGTGGGTGAGTGAGCTGTGGGTGAGTGAGCTGTGGGTGAGAGAGCTGTGGGTGAGTGAGCTGTGGGTGAGAGAGCTGTGGGTGAGTGAGCTGTGGGTGAGTGAGCTGTGGGTGAGTGAGCTGTGGGTGAGTGAGCTGTGGGTGAGAGAGCTGTGGGTGAGTGAGCTGTGGGTGAGAGAGCTGTGGGTGAGTGAGCTGTGGGTGAGAGAGCTGTGGGTGAGAGAGCTGTGGGTGAGTGAGCTGTGGGTGAGTGAGCTGTGGGTGAGTGAGCTGTGGGTGAGAGAGCTGTGGGTGAGAGAGCTGTGGGTGAGAGAGCTGTGGGTGAGAGAGCTGTGGGTGAGTGAGCTGTGGGTGAGTGAGCTGTGGGTGAGAGAGCTGTGGGTGAGAGAGCTGTGGGTGAGAGAGCTGTGAGCTGTGGGTGAGAGAGCTGTGGGTGAGAGAGCTGTGGGTGAGTGAGCTGTGGGTGAGTGAGCTGTGGGTGAGAGAGCTGTGGGTGAGTGAGCTGTGGGTGAGAGAGCTGTGGGTGAGAGAGCTGTGGGCGAGTGAGCTGTGGGTGAGTGAGCTGTGGGTGAGTGAGCTGTGGGTGA
>OZ035839.1:37898600-37936945 GCA_964034765.1 Knipowitschia caucasica
CGCTACATGCTCAAGCATTATTGATCTCGTAGCCCCATCCAGAGTCAAATGCGTAAAGCCTAAAGCTGAGCCCTGGCTTAATGACACAACACGGGCTCTGAGGCGCATCTGCAGACGTGCGGAGAGACGCTGGCAAAAGGACCGTCTGCAGGTGTCACTGGACATGCTGAAAGACAGTCTACAGTCATATCAGAGAGCAGTTAAAACTGCCAAGTCTAAATTTTTGTCCAACGTTGTTACTATCAATTGCCACAAACCCCAGGTTCTTTTTAATACACTGACCTCTTTGATTAATCCATGCACTTCTCCCCCTGTAGTGGCCTCTTACAAACTATGCAATGATTTTATTGTATTTTTTAATGACAAAATTGCCTCCATTAGGCAGTCTCCGTTGTGTAAGCCCAGTTTTATGAATATAGATAATGGCTGTCAAAATGTATTTGAGTGTTTTGAAAATGTGTCCTTAGCATTTGTGACAGACATTGTAAAAAAGCTACGCCCGTCTTGTTGTCCCCTTGACTCCATCCCATCTCGTCTGTTTAAGGAGGTGTTCAACACAGTGGGGATTTGGGTCCTTAACATAATTAATGCATCTTTAAATTCAGGATGTGTACCTATCACACTTAAACATGCCGTGGTACAACCTCTTCTTAAAAAGCACAATCTTGACCCTACATGCTTGTCGAATTATAGGCCCATCTCAAAGTTGCCTTTTATTTCTAAGATCTTGGAAAAGGTTGTTCTCGTTCAACTACAGGACCATCTTGATATTTACAGCATCACTGAGAAGTTTCAGTCAGGTTTCAAAGCCAAGCATAGTACTGAGACTGCTCTTCTTAGAGTTCTTAATGATCTTTATTCAGTCTCAGACTCAGGCCGCCCTTCTGCTCTAGTTCTCCTAGATTTATCGTCAGCGTTCGATACGGTGGACCATGATATTCTTATTGCACGCCTCGAGCAACAAGTGGGCATCACAGGAACTGCACTTAAATGGTTCCAGTCCCTATCTGACTGAGAGAACCTTTTCTGTTCAATTTGGCCAGTTCTCCTCTCAAGCGTCCAATTTAAAGTGTGGAGTGCCCCAAGGCAGTATTTTGGGCCCTACCCTATTTTGTCTTTACATGCTTCCCTTAGGAGCTATATTTGAGAAGCATAATATTTCCTACCACTGCTATGCTGATGATGTCCAAATATATCTGCCCATTCAGACTAGCAGCTGTGTACAGACACTTGTTGATTGTTTGAAGGAAGTTCAGGAATGGATGCAAGATAACTTCCTTAGTTTAAACAACAGGAAAACAGAAATACTTACCTTTGGGACTTCTGACCCTCTGCTGAACTGTGACAGTGCTATAGGACCTCTTATGGTTTATGAAAAGCCCCACGCCAGGAATCTAGGATTTATTATTGACAGCCATTTTAAATTTGATAAGCAGATAAATGCTGTTCTTAAAACAAGTTTTTATTATCTCAGAGTTCTTAGCAAAGTAAAATCTTATATTCCACATGCCCATTTTGAGAAGGCCATTCATGCTTTTATCACTTCCAGGCTTGATTATTGTAACTCTCTCTATGTCGGCATTGACCAGGCCCAGCTCAGCCGCTTACAGGGAGTGCAAAATGCAGCAGCCCGTCTTTTAACAGGGACAAAGCGCAGGGAGCACATCACTCCTGTTTTGCAATCCCTGCACTGGCTCCCGGTATATTTTAGAATTCATTTTAAAATTCTTATTATCGTTTTTAAAAGTTTTAATAGAATGGCACCTTCTTATTTATATGAACTCCTCCAGCCTCACCTTCCCTCCAGAGCACTGCGCTCTGCAGATCAGCACCTTCTTGTCGTCCCTAGGACCAGGCTGAAGACCAGAGGAGACAGAGCTTTTTCTGTTATAGGACCAAAGTTGTGGAACTTTTTACCTTTGCACATCAGAACTGCACAATCACTCGAGCACTTTAAATCCCTGCTTAAAACGCATCTTTTTTCTTTGGCTTTTACTACCAAGTAGACAGAGACAAATTTTTCGATTTCTTTTTGTATATACATTTCTGTATTTTATGTGTTTTTATTTTATAATTTTTCCTCGCTGTCTGTTCAGCACTTTGGTAAGCCTAGGCTGTTTTAAATGTGCTCTACAAATAAAGATTTGATTGATTGATTAATTTCCCAAGCTTTAAACATCTCAAGGAGCACTGTGCAAGCAATTATATTGAAATGGAAGGAGTATCAGACCACTGCAAATCTACCAAGACCCGGCCGTCCCTCCAAACTTTCATCTCAAACAAGGAGAAGACTGATCAGAGATGCAGCCAAGAGGCCCATGATCACTCTGGATGAACTGCAGATAACTACAGCTGAGGTGGGAGAGTCTGTCCATAGGACAACAATCAGTCATGCACTGCACAAATCTGGCCTTTATGGAAGAGTGGCCATTTCTCAAAGATATCCATAAAAATTCTGGTTTAAAGTTTGCCACAAGCCACCTGGGAGACACACCAAACATGTGGAAGAAGGTGCTCTGGTCAGATGAAACCAAAATCAAACTTTTTGGCCACAATGCAAAACGATATGTTTGGCGTAAAAGCAACACAGCTCATCACCCTGAACACACCATCCCCACTGTCAAACATGGTGGTGGCAGCATCATGCTTTGGGCCTGCTTTTCTTCAGCAGGGACAGGGAAGATGGCTAAAATTGATGGGAAGATGGATGGAGCCAAATACAGGACCATTCTGGAAGAAAACCTGTTGGAGTCTGCAAAAGACCTGAGACTGGGACGGAGATTTATCTTCCAACAGGACAATGATCCAAAACATAAAGCCAAATCTACAATGGAATGGTTCACAAATAGACGTATCCAGGTGTTAGAATGGCCAAGTCAAAGTCCAGACCTGAATCCAATCGAGAATCTGTGGAAAGAGCTGAAGACTGCTGTTCACAAACGCTCTCCATCCAACCTCACTGAGCTCCAGCTGTTTTGCAAGGAAGAATGGTCAAGAATTCCAGTCTCTCGATGTGCAAAACTGATAGAGACATACCCCAAGCGACCTGCAGCTGTAATTGCAGCAAAAGGTGGCACTACAAAGTATTAGCGCAAGGGGCCGAATAATATTGCACGCCCCACTTTTCAGTTTTTTATTTGTTAAAATGTTTTAAATTATCCAATACATTTCGTTCCACTTCACGATTGTGTCCCACTTGTTGTTGATTCATGACAAAAAAATACGTTTTTATATCTTTATGTTTGAAGCCTAAAATGTGGCGACATGTTGAAAGGTTCAAGGGGGCCGAATACTTTCGCAAGGCACTGTATATACAGAGTACAGAGTATATATACTGGTGCATGTATACAGAGTATATATACTGGTGCATGTATACAGAGTATATATACTGGTACATGTATACAAAGTATATATACTGGTGCATGTATACAGAGTATATATACTGGTGCATGTATACAGAGTATATATACTGGTGCATGTATACAGAGTATATATACTGGTGCATGTATACAGAGTATATATACTGGTACATGTATACAAAGTATATATACTGGTGCATGTATACAGAGTATATATACTGGTGCATGTATACAGAGTATATAAACTGGTACATGTATACAGAGTATATATACTGGTGCATGTATACAGAGTATATATACTGGTACATGTATACAGAGTATATATACTGGTGCATGTATACAGAGTATATATACTGGTGCATGTATACAGAGTATATATACTGGTGCATGTATACAGAGTATATATACTGAGACTTACTGGGTCTGCACTTGTACCACAGCAGCAGGTACTTCCTGGATCCCGGACACGGGTCTGGGCCAAACACTCGACTGTGGATCAGAACCTGGCAACTCCGTCTGTCCTGGCACTCATCCAACATCTTCTACACACACGCGCACACACAAACACACAGACATACACACACAAACACACAAATACACACACAGAGAGACACACACAGACACACACACACACACACACACACACACACACACACAGAGACACACACAGACACACACACACACACACACACAGACACACACACACACAGAGAGACACACACAGACACACACACACACACAGAGTGTTAATAAAAGGACACACCACATCAGAGGAGACTGTAGGAGGTGGGACCTGGACCTGGACCTGGACCTGCTCTTTATGGTCCAATGGTTCTGTGATTCTTGTTGGGTCTGATTCTCTGATCTGGAGAATCGACAGCTGTGTAAAGTCCAAACACGCGATACAAAAACACATGAAATGGCACTGACTTTATATAAACCGTGATTACTTCCTGTTTTAGAATGTGACATCACAACTTCAGCAGGACATATTTGGACAAGTTTAAGTTTGAATGCTTTCTGCCTGTAAAGCTGTGTTCAGACGCCGACAGCAGTAAGTGTTCACGGAGGTGACTTTATATAACAGCAGTATGTGTTCACGGAGGTGACTTTATATAACAGCAGTATGTGTTCACGGAGGTGACTTTATATAACAGTAGTATGTGTTCACGGAGGTGACTTTATATAACAGCAGTATGTGTTCACGGAGGTGACTTTATATAACAGCAGTATGTGTTCACGGAGGTGACTTTATATAACAGTAGTATGTGTTCACGGAGGTGACTTTATATAACAGCAGTATGTGTTCACGGAGGTGACTTTATATAACAGCAGTATGTGTTCACGGAGGTGACTTTATATAACAGTAGTATGTGTTCACGGAGGTGACTTTATATAACAGCAGTATGTGTTCACGGAGGTGACTTTATATAACAGCAGTATGTGTTCACAGTGACTTCATATAACAGCAGTATGTGTTCACAGTGACTTTATATAACAGTAGTATGTGTTCACGGAGGTGACTTTATATAACAGCAGTATGTGTTCACGGAGGTCACTTTATATAACAGCAGTATGTGTTCACGGAGGTGACTTTATATAACAGCAGTATGTGTTCACGGAGGTGACTTTATATAACAGCAGTATGTGTTCATGGAGGTGACTTTATATAACAGCAGTATGTGTTCACGGAGGTGACTTTATATAACAGCAGTATGTGTTCACGGAGGTGACTTTATATAACAGCAGGATGTGTTCACGGAGGTGACTTTATATAACAGCAGTATTTGTTCACGGAGGTGACTTTATATAACAACAGTATGTTTTCACGGTGACTTTATATAACAGCAGTATGTGTTCACGGTGACTTTATATAACAGCAGTATGTGTTCACGGAGGTGACTTTATATAACAGCAGTATGTGTTCACGGAGGTGACTTTATATAACAGCAGTATGTGATCACGGAGGTGACTTTATATAACAGCAGTATGTGTTCACGGAGGTGACTTTGTGTAACACCAGTATGTGTTCACGGAGGTGACTTTGTATAACAGCAGTATGTGTTCACGGAGGTGACTTTATATAACAGTAGTATGTGTTCACGGAGGTGACTATATATAACAGCAGTATGTGTTCACGGAGGTGACTTTATATAACAGCAGTATGTGTTCACGGAGGTGACTTTATATAACAGTAGTATGTGTTCACGGAGGTGACTTTATATAACAGCAGTATGTGTTCACGGAGGTGACTATATATAACAGCAGTATGTGTTCACGGAGGTGACTTTATATAACAGCAGTATGTGTTCACGGAGGTGACTTTATATAACAGTAGTATGTGTTCACGGAGGTGACAGCAGTATGTGTTCACGGAGGTGACTTTATATAACAGCAGTATGTGTTCACGGAGGTGACTTTATATAACAGCAATATGTGTTCACGGAGGTGACTTTATATAACAGCAGTATGTGTTCACGGAGGTGGCTTTATATAACAGTAGTATGTGTTCACGGAGGTGACTTTATATAACAGCAGTATGTGTTCACGGAGGTGGCTTTATATAACAGTAGTATGTGTTCACGGAGGTGACTTTATATAACAGTAGTATGTGTTCACGGTGACTTTATATAACAGCAGTATGTGTTCACGGAGGTGACTTTATATAACAGCAGTACGTGTTCACGGTGACTTTATATAACAGCAGTATGTGTTCACGGAGGTGACTTTATATAACAGCAGTATGTGTTCACGGAGGTGACTTTATATAACAGCAGTATGTGTTCACGGAGGTGACTTTATATAACAGCAGTACGTGTTCACGGTGACTTTATATAACAGCAGTATGTGTTCACGGAGGTGACTTTATATAACAGCAGTATGTGTTCACGGAGGTGACTTTATATAACAGCAGTATGTGTTCACGGAGGTGACTTTATATAACAGTAGTATGTGTTCACGGAGGTGACTTTATATAACAGCAGTATGTGTTCACGGAGGTGACTTTATATAACAGTAGTATGTGTTCACGGTGACTTTATATAACAGCAGTATGTGTTTAGTCCTGGTGTAGCACCTATTTTGGCTGTTTACAGTATGTTCAGTCTGCTCGCTCAGTCCGCTAATGTCCCCGTGACCACTTTGCAGCTCTCTGATTGGTCGCTGCACGAGCGTCCCGAGGAAAGGTTGAGCAAAATTCATCTCCTGCATGCGTCGACTTCCCCGCGCAGTCCGTGCGTCTCTACAGAGCAGTTCGTGCGTCTCTACAGAACAGTCCGTGCGTCTCTACAGAGCAGTCCGTGTGTCTCTACAGCACAGTCCGTGTGTCTCTACAGAACAGTCCGTGCGTCTCTACTGAACAGTCCGTGCGTCTCTACTGAACAGTCCGTGTGTCTCTACTGAACAGTCCGTGTGTCTCTACTGAACAGTCCGTGCGTCTCTACAGAACAGTCCGTGCGTCTCTACTGAACAGTCCGTGCGTCTCTACTGAACAGTCCGTGTGTCTCTACTGAACAGTCTGTGTGTCTCTACTGAACAGTCCGTGCGTCTCTACAGAACAGTCCGTGTGTCTCTACTGAACAGTCCGTGCGTCTCTACTGAACAGTCCGTGCGTCTCCACTGAACAGTCCGTGTGTCTCTACTGAACAGTCCGTGTGTCTCTACTGAACAGTCCGTGCGTCTCTACAGAACAGTCCGTGCGTCTCTACTGAACAGTCCGTGTGTCTCTACTGAACAGTCCGTGTGTTTCTACAGAACAGTCCGTGCGTCTCTACTGAACAGTCCGTGCGTCTCTACTGAACAGTCCGTGTGTCTCTACTGAACAGTCCGTGTGTCTCTACTGAACAGTCCGTGTGTCTCTACTGAACAGTCCGTGTGTCTCTACAGAACAGTCCGTGTGTCTCTACTGAACAGTCCGTGTGTCTCTACTGAACAGTCCGTGCGTCTCTACTGAACAGTCCGTGCGTCTCCACTGAACAGTCCGTGTGTTTCTACAGAACAGTCCGTGCGTCTCTACTGAACAGTCCGTGCGTCTCTACTGAACAGTCCGTGTGTCTCTACTGAACAGTCCGTGTGTCTCTACTGAACAGTCCGTGTGTCTCTACTGAGCAGTCCGTGCGTCTCTACAGAACAGTCCGTGTGTCTCTACTGAACAGTCCGTGTGTCTCTACTGAACAGTCCGTGCGTCTCTACTGAACAGTCCGTGCGTCTCTACTGAACAGTCCGTGTGTCTCTACTGAACAGTCCGTGTGTCTCTACTGAACAGTCCGTGTGTCTCTACTGAACAGTCCGTGCGTCTCTACAGAACAGTCTGTGCGTCTCTACTGAACAGTCCGTGTGTCTCTACTGAACAGTCCGTGCGTCTCTACTGAGCAGTCCGTGTGTCTCTACTGAACAGTCCGTGTGTCTCTACTGAACAGTCCGTGTGTCTCTACTGAACAGTCCGTGTGTCTCTACTGAACAGTCCGTGTGTCTCTACTGAACAGTCCGTGTGTCTCTACAGAACAGTCCGTGCGTCTCTACTGAACAGTCCGTGCGTCTCTACTGAACAGTCCGTGCGTCTCTACTGAACAGTCCGTGTGTCTCTACTGAACAGTCCGTGTGTCTCCACTGAACAGTCCGTGCGTCTCTACAGAACAGTCCGTGCGTCTCTACTGAACAGTCCGTGCGTCTCTACAGAACAGTCCGTGTGTCTCTACTGAACAGTCCGTGCGTCTCTACTGAACAGTCCGTGTGTCTCTACTGAACAGTCCGTGTGTCTCCACTGAACAGTCCGTGCGTCTCTACAGAACAGTCCGTGCGTCTCTACTGAACAGTCCGTGTGTCTCTACTGAACAGTCCGTGTGTCTCTACTGAACAGTCCGTGTGTCTCTACTGAGCAGTCCGTGCGTCTCTACAGAACAGTCCGTGTGTCTCTACTGAACAGTCCGTGCGTCTCTACTGAACAGTCCGTGCGTCTCCACTGAACAGTCCGTGTGTCTCTACTGAACAGTCCGTGTGTCTCCACTGAACAGTCCGTGCGTCTCTACAGAACAGTCCGTGCGTCTCTACTGAACAGTCCGTGTGTCTCTACTGAACAGTCCGTGTGTCTCTACTGAACAGTCCGTGTGTCTCTACTGAGCAGTCCGTGCGTCTCTACAGAACAGTCCGTGTGTCTCTACTGAACAGTCCGTGTGTTTCTACTGAACAGTCCGTGCGTCTCTACTGAACAGTCCGTGTGTCTCTACTGAACAGTCCGTGTGTCTCTACTGAACAGTCCGTGTGTCTCTACAGAACAGTCCGTGTGTCTCTACTGAGCAGTCCGTGTGTCTCCACTGAACAGTCCGTGCGTCTCTACAGAACAGTCCGTGCGTCTCTACTGAACAGTCCGTGCGTCTCTACAGAACAGTCCGTGTGTCTCTACTGAACAGTCTGTGCGTCTCTACTGAACAGTCCGTGCGTCTCTACAGAACAGTCCGTGCGTCTCTACAGAACAGTCCGTGCGTCTCTACAGAACAGTCCGTGTGTCTCTACAGAGCAGTCCGTGCGTCTCTACAGAACAGTCCGTGCGTCTCTACAGAGCAGTCCGTGCGTCTCTACAGAGCAGTCCGTGCGTTCCGAGACGCACATGTGTTTTGACGCTAGAATGCGCGTCACAGTTGACTTTGCATTGAAAGCCGACGTGGCAGGATCCGATCTGAACGCGGCTTAACTCCCAACACGGCGCAGGGAGCATTTGTTCCAACACTGATGTCAGTGATGTCACAGTGATGTCACAGTGATGTCACAGTGGTACAGTGACGTCATAATCTTACAGGACTGAGAGCTTTTACACAGAAGGGGCGGAGCTACATGAAGTACATGTATACTATAAATGTCACTCATAAATGTTTGGATCCTGTAGATAATCCTAATCCTGCTCCTGAGCCGTGAGAAGAAACGGTTCTGTCTCATGAGACGGAGACAGAACCGTTTGGAGCAGATCGTTCGCTTTTGATCAAGTTTAATTTGCTGGAAAATTCAGCGACAAAGCGTTACATAATCCCAGATGATCAAATATGTTCCTGCTGCAGAGTCCAGAGACCAGGGAGAGACCAGAGAGAGACCAGAGAGAGACCAGAGAGGGACCAGAGAGAGACCAGAGAGAGACCAGAGAGAGACCAGAGAGAGACCAGAGAGAGACCAGAGAGAGACCAGAGAGAGACCAGAGAGAGACCAAAGAGAGAGACCAGAGAGAGACCAGAGAGAGACCAGAGAGAGACCAGAGAGAGACCAGAGAGGGACCAGAGAGAGACCAGAGAGGAACCAGAGAGAAACCAGAGAGAGAGAACAGAGAGAGACCAGAGAGAGACCAGAGAGGGACCAGAGAGAGACCAGAGAGAGACCAGAGAGAGACCAGAGAGAGACCAGAGAGAGACCAGAGAGAGAGAACAGAGAGAGACCAGAGAGAGACCAGAGAGAGACCAGAGAGAGACCAGAGAGGGACCAGAGAGGAACCAGAGAGAGAGACCAGAGAGAGACCAGAGAGGGACCAGAGAGGAACCAGAGAGAGAGAACAGAGAGAGAACAGAGAGAGACCAGAGAGGGACCAGAGAGGAACCAGAGAGAGAGACCAAAGAGAGAGACCAAAGAGAGAGACCAGAGAGAAAGACCAGAGAGAGAGACCAGAAAGGGACCAGAGAGAGACCAGAGAGAGAGAACAGAGAGAGACCAGAGAGAGACCAGAGAGGGACCAAAGAGGAACCAAAGAGGAACCAGAGAGAGACCAGAGAGGGACCAGAGAGAGAGACCAGAGAGAGACCAGAGAGGGACCAGAGAGAGACCAGAGAGAGAGAACAGAGAGAGACCAGAGAGAGACCAGAGAGAGACCAGAGAGGGACCAGAGAGGAACCAGAGAGAGAGACCAGAGAGGGACCAGAGAGGAACCAGAGAGGAACCAGAGAGAGAGAACAGAGAGAGACCAGAGAGAGACCAGAGAGAGACCAGAGAGGGACCAGAGAGGAACCAGAGAGAGAGAACAGAGAGAGACCAGAGAGAGACCAGAGAGAGACCAGAGAGGGACCAGAGAGGAACCAGAGAGAGAGACCAGAGAGAGACCAGAGAGAGAGACCAGAAAGGGACCAGAGAGAGACCAGAGAGAGAACAGAGAGAGACCAGAGAGGGACCAAAGAGGAACCAAAGAGGAACCAGAGAGAGACCAGAGAGAGACCAGAGAGAGACCAGAGAGGGACCAAAGAGGAACCAAAGAGGAACCAGAGAGAGACCAGAGAGGGACCAGAGAGGAACCAGAGAGAGAGACCAAAGAGAGAGACCAGAGAGAGACCAGAGAGGAACCAGAGAGAGAGACCAAAGAGAGAGACCAGAGAGAGACCAGAGAGAGACCAGAGAGGGACCAGAGAGGAACCAGAGAGAGACCAGAGAGAGACCAGAGAGGGACCAGAGAGGAACCAGAGAGGAACCAAAGAGAGAGACCAGAGAGAGACTCTTTGGTTCCTCTCTGGTCTCTCTCTGATGGTGTGGTCCTACCTGCAGTGCGGTGGACATGGTACACAGCCTCTCCTCCTGGTCCTGGTTGTAGTACCCCAGAACGGCCTGAGGAGAGGGGGGGCAGCGGTGAGTGTCGGAGCCTCTGACGCCGTAGAAAGCCGACTGCACCGTGATGGAGGAGCGCGGCGGACACGACACGCTCAACACGCTCCCGTCACACGCACGAGCCGTGTAGTTACGGAGGACTCTGGACAGGTATCCTACAGGAGGAGAGAGGAGGAGTCAGAGGAGGAGAGAGGAGGAGTCAGAGGAGGAGTCAGAGGAAGAGAGAGGAGGAGGAGTCAGAGGAGGAGAGAGGAGGAGGAGATAGGAGGAGTCAGAGGAGAGAGGGGGAGTCACATGGGGAGGAGAGGAAGAGAGAGGAGGAGGAGTCAGAGGAGGAGAGAGGAGGAGTCAGACAAGGAGTAAAGGAGGAGTCAGAGGAGGGGAAGTCAGAGGAGGAGGGGTCAGAGGAGGAGAGAGGAGGAGTTATAGGAGGAGTAAAGGAGGAGGAGAGAGGGGGAGAGAGGAGGGCCAAGGAGAAGGAGATGGGAGGAGTCAGAGGAAGAGAGAGGAGGAGGAGAGAGGAGGAAGCGATAGGAGGAGTCAGCGGAGAGAGGGGGAGTCACATGGGGAGGAGAGAGGAAGAGAGAGGAGGAGTCAAGGAGGAGTCAGAGGAGGAGAGAGGGGGAGGGAGGAGGGGAAAGGGGGAGGAGATGGGAGGAGTCAGAGGAAGAGAGAGGAGGGGCGAGGAGGAGGAGATAGGAGGAGTCAGAGGAGAGAGGGGGAGTCACATGGGGAGAAGAGAGGAAGAGAGAGGAGGAGTCAGAGGAGGAGGAGGAGTCAGAGGAGGAGAGAGGAGGGGCGAGGAGGAGGAGATAGGAGGAGTCAGGAAGAGAGAGGAGGAGGAAAGAGGAGGAGATAGGAGGAGTCAGAGGAGAGAAGGGGAGTCACATGGGGAGAAGAGAGAGGAGGAGGAGTCAGAGGAGGAGTCAAGGAGGAGTCAGAGGAGGAGAGAGGAGTCCGAGGAGGAGGAATCAGAGGAGGAGAGAGGAGGAGGAGGAGTCAGAGGAGGAGAGAGGAAGAGGAGGAAGAGGAGGAGTCAGAAGAGGAGAGAGGAGGGGCGAGGAGGAGGAGATAGGAGGAGTCAGAGGAGAGAGTGTGTGTGTGTCTGTGTGTCTGTGTGTGTGTGTGTCTGTGTGTGTGTGTGTGTCTGTGTGTGTGTGTCTGTGTGTGTGTGTCTGTGTGTGTCTGTGTGTGCGTGTCTGTGTGTGTGTGTCTCACTTATTATTTTACTATGACATTCGCCGACAAACTACAACCAGTAAATTCAGCACAAACTCTTGACGTCACCGACACCGGCCTACAACACCCGCCTCCCCCGCTCTCTGATTGGTCGGAGGGGATTCAACCGAGGAAACTGCAGCCACTAGGATCAGACCCAGACGTACATGTAGGAAATGATCATGGACCAGAGGTTACACATGGTAAGACCAGACGTACATGTAGGAAATGATCATGGACCAGAGGTTACACATGGTAAGACCAGACGTACATGTAGGAAATGATCATGGACCAGAGGTTACACATGGTAAGACCAGACGTACATGTAGGAGATGATCATGGACCAGAGGTTACACATGGTAAGACCAGACGTACATGTAGGAGATGATCATGGACCAGAGGTTACACATGGTAAGACCAGACGTAGATGTAGGAGATGATCATGGACCAGAGGTTACACATGGTACGACCAGGGCAGAGCTGAGGTGAAAGGGCAAAAAAACACGACAAAGACCAAAGATTTCGGCTAAGTTTTTATTTATTTCAGAGCTGTTGGAATCTGGAATCACTCTTACAACCTGTGTGTGTGTGTGTGTGTGTGTGTGTGTGTGTGTGTGTGTGTGTGTGTGTGTGTGTGTGTGTGTGTGTGTGTGTGTGTGTGTGTGTGTGTGTGTGTGTGTGTGTGTGTGTGTGTGTGTGTGTGCGTCCCTCGGGTCCGGTATGTGTGCCGCGGTGATGCAGGACTGTCCACCGAGCCGGGACCGCTCCCTGAGGAGACTTTCCCAACCCTGTGGACCAGAAGAGCATCACTGCTGTAGGACTTCAAGGTCTGAACCCGGAGGATCCAGACCATACCATCAACTCATCCATGGTTTTCATTCTGGTTTGTATGGTTTCAGTTTGTGTGTTTCCTCTTTCAGGGTCAATGTAGCTAGCCAACAACTTTAGCGCCACATGGTCTTGAAAGTCTGTATGAGACCAACACTAGTCTGTACGAGACCAACACTAGTCTTTATGGTTTCCCCTCTGCTGGTGTGGCCTCTGTAGGTGTCTCTCTAGTGCAGGGGTTTCCAACCTATGGCACGGGAGCTACCAGTAGCTCACCAGCCCCTTTCAGGTAGCTCCCCAAAGGGCTTAAAATTTAACTAATGATCTTGGTGATGATCCAGGACACTCTACATGTACGGACATGGTCTCTCCCTATGGACCAATACCATGTGGTCTCTCCCTATGGTCCAATACCATGTGGTCTCTCCCTATGATCCAATACCATGTGGTCTCTCCCTATGGTCCAATACCATGTGGTCTTTCCCTATGGACCAATACCATGTGGTCTCTCCCTATGGACCAATACCATGTCGTCTCTCCCTATGGTCCAATACCATGTGGTCTCTCCCTATGGTCCAATACCATGTGGACCCCTGCTCTCGTGCCTCTTTCATATCCTTTGGTTTAGGCCTAAGTAACTGCAGGTTTAATAGTTGTAACCTCTGCTGCTTAGATCCGCGATGCCGCTGTGTGCATTCTCGGTCCTGTATTTACTCCACGAGGACAAGAACCTTGAACTTGGTGTTTGCGACTCTCTCCACCTCGAGTTCTCTCTCTCCAGTCTGTCTGCTTCTAACTTCAGGAAGAGTCTGGTTCTGTGGTGGACGTCAACTTGACTGGACAGAGGAGGAGACCCCACATGGTCCGGCTCCTCACTGAACCTGGAAGAGTGTTTCACGTCTGATCGTAAGGAACTGGTCTCAAACTGGTTCATTGTGAAGCTCAGTCTGTCGGACCGTCTCTGCAGCTGGTCCACCATCGTCACCAGGTTCTCTCTCTCCTGGCGACAAGTTCTCAGCTCGTCGTTGGTCTTCTCCAGAAGCTCCAGAGAAACGTCACATCGACAGTCTGATGTCACGTACCGATGTTCTCTTTCCACCTCCTTCTTAAGTGTGGGAAAAGACTTTCTCTCTTCTGCTTTGTCTTTTTCTTCTAAATAACTCATTCTCTGACTCAGCCTCTCCACCTTCGCCTTGAGCCCGGCGTCTTGGCTCTCCAGATGGTTATGCCTCACCTCCAGCTCGGTCGGCAACTCCTTCAGCTCCAACATCTTGTCTGAGTTTTCCCGTTGCCTTTTTAGAACTTCGGCCTCATGTCGAAAGTCCAGTTCCTGCAGACGGAGAGTGAGACACTCCTCTCGCTGTTCCTTCTCCTGGTTGAAGCGAGAAAGAAGCTGCTCCTTCAGAAGATCCTTTTCCTCTGATTGTTTCTCTCGGAGCTTTCTGATCTCATTCTCGTGATCTTCGCTCAGACGCTCCAACGTACGCCTCTGTTCCTGCTCCACTTCCTGGCGTACAGATGTGAAAGACTCTCTGCTTTCTCGCATCAACGAGTCCTGTTGTTTGGCCTTCAGTGTCTGCAATCTCTCTTTCTCTGACGTCAGCTCCACCTCGAGCTCCGCCTGCAGATGTTCCAATCGTTTCTTCTTACGAACTTTGAGTTTCTCTACGGTTTTGGCCAATTCTACTTTCAGGTCAGTCTTCACTTTCTCAACAATAGAGTCATTTTCTTCCCGTGTTTCACGTTCCTGCCGTTCTCGTTCGGCTTTGAGGGTTTCTTGAAGCTCTTCCAACTTTTTTGCAGATTCTTCCTTCTCCCGGTTGAGGCAAGAAAGTAGCTGCTCCTTTAGAAGATCCTTTTCCTCTTGGAGTTTTCTGATCTCTTTCCCGTGATCTTCTCTCAGACGCTCCAACGTACGCCTCTGTTCCTGCTCCATTTCCTGACGTACAGATGTGAAAGACTCTCTGCTTTCTCGCATCAACGAGTCCTGTTGTTTGGCCTTCAGTGTCTGCAATCTCTCTTTCTCTGACGTCAGCTCCACCTCGAGCTCCGCCTGCAGATGTTCCAATCCTTTCTTCTTACGAGCTTTGAGTTTCTGAACATTTTTGGCCACTTCTTCTTTCAACTCAGTCTTCACCTTCTCAAGAATAATGTTATTTTCTTCCCGTATTTCACGTTCTAGCCGTTTTCTATCGGCTTTGAGGGTTTCTTGAAGGTCTTCTAACGCTTTCTCAGATTCTTCCTTCATCCTTTTCTCTTCTGCTTCCCTTTTTTCCAACAGTGACTGATGCAGAGACTCAAGTCTGTCTTTGCTCTCGGCCTCCAGGCGTTCCTCCTCCTCCCTTTCGAACTTCTCCAGCTCATCCTGACACTTGTTGAATGCTTCTGAACTCACTGGAGATATTGCTGTAGGTGCAGGCTTCTCACTGTCGGATTCAAAATCAGATTCATACATGGACTCAGCACTTACGTTTGTCAGAATCTCATCTTCCATCCATGATAAAGGAGTTGGTGAAGGTGGCAGTGGACTGTGACTTGAAGGAGTCGGACAAACTAACCCCAGCTCTGAGCTTTCTTCCTGAGATACATGACCTCCTGGTGCTCCAGTGTTGGATTGGAGTTTCAACCATTCTTCATGACTTTGGTCCAGAGAAGTGTTCAGAAAGTCTAGACCGGCCTCATGATCCGCCTCGTCATGTTGTGGTGAAGAAGCCTGACATATTATTTCTCCCTCTGAGGCTGATCCATCCTGTAGAACATCTGCAAGATCTGCAGTGTCAATATGAAGGTTCATGGACTCAAAAAGGTCCAATCCGTCGTCTTCACTTGTCTCATCTCTCTTGACGTCGTCACGTTCTTGAGACAATTTGGGTCTTGATTTTAGGAAAGAGCGAGGCCTTTTCTCTGATTGTGCAGTTTCCATATCAAACCCTTGTTCTTTCTTCTCCATCGGAGCAAACGTCACATGCTTTTTCTTGCTTTTCGGTTTACGGACTTCTCCTGGGTTCTTACCATCTTGGCACAGACGGCCCTGGAAGTTGGTGCCCAGTGTGGGCAGTGATCCCAGCAGACTGGACTTGATTTCAAGTATAGCAGTGTTTTCTTTCCGTATTTCAAGCTCTTGCCGTTTGCGATCTGCTTTGAGAGTCTCTTGGAGTTCTTCTAACTCTTTTGCAGATTCTTCCTTCATCCTTTTCTCTTCCGCTTGCCTTTTTCCTTGCAGAGACTCAAGTCTGTCTTTGCTCTCGGCCTCCAGGCGTTCCTCCTCCTCCTTTTCGAACTTCTCCAGCTCATCCTGAGACTTGTTGAATGCTTCTGAACTCACTGGAGATGTCGCTGGCGGTGCAGGCTTCTCACTGTCGGATTCCAAATCACACCCGGACACAAGTGCTCCAGTGTTGGGTTGGAGTTTCAACCATTCTTCATAGCTTTGGTCCAGAGAAGTGTTCAGAAAGTCTAGACCGGCCTCATGATCCGTCTCGTCATGTTGTGGAGAAGAAGCCTGACATATTATTTCTCCTTCTGAGGCTGATGCATCCTGTAGAACATCTGCAAGATCTGCAATGTCAATGTTCATGGATTCTAAAAGCTCCAAAAAGTCGTCTTCACTCGTGTCTCTCTTGACGTCACTTTCTTGAGACAATTTGGGTCTGGATTTTAGGAAAGAGCGAGGCCTTTTCTCTGGTTTTGCAGTTTCCATATCAAACTCTTGTTCTTTCTTTTTCATTGGAACAAAACTTATCTTTTGGTCGTTGCTCTTTTGTCGGCCGACTTTGTCCCGTGGAAGTGAAGGCAGTGGTGGAAGAAGAGTGCTGACCGTCAAAAGGTCCTCTGACTCTACATCTTCTTCCAACTCTGATACTGCTTTATGTTTTTGGAATGATAATTGCCCATTCTCAGCATTATTCTTTCCTATAATATCTTTGGTAGTTTCTGGATGTGCTCCCTGCAGGTGCTCCTCTTTCTCCATTGGAGTCAACGTTAAACGCTTTTTCTTACTTCTCCGTTTGTGGTTCTTGGCGTCTTGGCACAGAAGGCCCTGGAAGTTGGTGCCCAGTTGGGGCAGTAGTCCCAGCAGACCGGACTTGATGGGAGGCAGTTTTGGTAGAGCCCCTGGTTTTGGAAGGCCTAAAGCAGAACTCATCGTAATAGCTACAGATACGGTCACTTATAGATAATAAAGTTGTTCCCCTCTGTCTCTCTCTGAGTTTGGTTAGGTGGATGTTCTGGTCTACTCCTAACAAAGCCTCTAAAGGTTCTATTCGATGATGTAATGATTCTGAAGGAGTTGTCATGGCAACCGTTGCTATGGTCACCAACGGCAACCCAGTATTGTATGGAGTTGGAGAGTTTGTTGCCGTTTAAATACATGTTATTATTAGATCTTTAACGCTTATGTGCTGGGAACGGAACAGCTGGTTTTACAGACTTGAGGGAAACACGATTTACAAATATAGAACCATCAAACTCTGAGTTTTTATACTTTACAGGTTCAGTCTCAGTCACTCCTCAGTTTCCTTCCGCGTAAAAAAAAAAAAGCTGCTGTGCCTTGTAAAGAAACACAATAATAAAGGTGAGGGTTAGTGTGACGTGTCCGTTTCATCTCCGTCTCCGTTATCTCCATGAGAGTGAATGGAAGCGGCTCCACTGCCTCCAACATCCGTCTGTTCGACGCACGTCGGACGCATTCCGTTAACGGAGGGTGCAACGGACGCAGACGGACGAAATAGAAACAATCCTTTTTGTTCCGTCGACGCGTGTCGGGTCCATTTTCCATTGAAAATACAATGGAATAATATATTTACCACATTATTAAACGTTGGTATCTGCTGTAGTCCTGGTTATAAGTATTTGTTAATGACAATGATTATTAACAAACGTGTGTCATTTTTTTCATGTATTAATTTAAATAATTGTTTCCTGATCATAAATCTACCATTTATTTTTTGCGTAATGTTAATCCGCTAAACTTTACATACACCTCGCTCTTTTTTCTCTCGCTCTGTCCCCTCTACCTCCGAGGCGCTCTCTCCTCACCGCACACACACACACACACACACACAGACACACACAGACACACACACACACAGACACACACACACACACAGACACACACACACACACAGACACACACACACACAGACACACACACACACACACACACACAGACACACACACACACACACACACACACAGACACACACACACACACACACACACAGACTGATGGTGCTTTCAGACCGGATCATGCTGCGTCGGGTTCGACCGTCACAACGCACTCTCGGCACGAACGGACTGTTCAATAATGACGCACAGACTGTTCAATAATGACGCACAGACTGTTCAATAATGACACACAGACTGTTCAATAATGACACACAAACTGTTCAATAATGACGCACAGACTGTTCAATAATGACACACAGACTGTTCAATAATGACGCACAGACTGTTCAATAATGACGCACAGACTGTTCAATAATGACGCACAGACTGTTCAATAATGACACACAGACTGTTCAATAATGACACACAAACTGTTCAATAATGACACACAGACTGTTCAATAATGACACACAGACTGTTCAATAATGACACACAAACTGTTCAATAATGACGCACAGACTGTTCAATAATGACGCACAGACTGTTCAATAATGACACACAAACTGTTCAATAATGACACACGAACTGTTCAATAATGACACACAGACTGTTCAATAATGACACACAGACTGTTCAATAATGACACACGAACTGTTCAATAATGACACACAGACTGTTCAATAATGACACACAGACTGTTCAATAATGACACACAGACTGTTCAATAATGACACACAGACTGTTCAATAATGACACACAAACTGTTCAATAATGACGCACAGACTGTTCAATAATGACACACAAACTGTTCAATAATGACGCACAGACTGTTCAATAATGACACACAAACTGTTCAATAATGACGCACAGACTGTTCAATAATGACACACAAACTGTTCAATAATGACGCACAGACTGTTCAATAATGACGCACAGACTGTTCAATAATGACACACGGACTGTTCAATAATGACACACAAACTGTTCAATAATGACGCACAGACTGTTCAATAATGACGCACAGACTGTTCAATAATGACGCACAGACTGTTCAATAATGACGCACAGACTGTTCAGTAGAGACGCACAGACTGTTCATTAGAGATGCACGGACTTGGTGGGAAAGTGAAAAGGGAGGAGCAGGAGCGAAAAATCAACGCCCACAGGAGATGGATTCTGCTCATCCTTTCCTTGGGACGTTCGTGCGACAACCAATCAGAGAGCAGCAAAGTGGTCACGGGGACATTAGCGGACTGAGCGAGCAGACTGAAAATACTGTAAACAGCCAAAACAGGACCCACACCAGACTTCACCAGAACTCAAACCAGGGCTGACAATGGAGGACTCTGTGCTTGTGAAAATATGTGTTGTCATGCTCCCGTGACCTTATGCAACTTCGAGTGTGTTCATACTACTGTTATATAAAGTCACCTCCATGAACACATACTGCTGTTATATAAAGTGACCGTGAACACATACTACTGTTATATAAAGTCACCTCCGTGAACACATACTGCTGTTATATAAAGTCACCTCCGTGAACACATACTGCTGTTATATAAAGTCACCGTGAACACATACTGCTGTTATATAAAGTCACCGTGAACACATACTGCTGTTATATAAAGTCACCTCCGTGAACACATACTGCTGTTATATAAAGTCACCTCCGTGAACACATACTGCTGTTATATAAAGTCACCGTGAACACATACTGCTGTTATATAAAGTCACCTCCGTGAACACATACTGCTGTTATATAAAGTCACCTCCGTGAACACATACTGCTGTTATATAAAGTCACCGTGAACACATACTGCTGTTATATAAAGTCACCTCCGTGAACACATACTGCTGTTATATAAAGTCACCTCCGTGAACACATACTGCTGTTATATAAAGTCACCTCCGTGAACACATACTGCTGTTATATAAAGTCACCTCCGTGAACACATACTGCTGTTATATAAAGTCACCTCCGTGAACACATACTGCTGTTATATAAAGTCACCTCCGTGAACACATACTACTGTTATATAAAGTCACCTCCGTGAACACATACTGCTGTTATATAAAGTCACCTCCGTGAACACATACTGCTGTTATATAAAGTCACCGTGAACACATACTGCTGTTATATAAAGTCACCTCCGTGAACACATACTGCTGTTATATAAAGTCACCTCCGTGAACACATACTGCTGTTATATAAAGTCACCTCCGTGAACACATACTGCTGTTATATAAAGTCACCTCCGTGAACACATACTGCTGTTATATAAAGTCACCTCCGTGAACACATACTGCTGTTATATAAAGTCACCTCCGTGAACACATACTGCTGTTATATAAAGTGACCTCCGTGAACACATACTGCTGTTATATAAAGTCACCTCCGTGAACACATACTGCTGTTATATAAAGTCACCTCCGTGAACACATACTACTGTTATATAAAGCCAGTGGAATGTCTGTGAGCAAAGACACGCTGCGAAGCTGCATATTGGAGAAGATCTGTGCACAAGAAGCCGCTAGCATAGCTCTGTTAGCATCAGAGCCGGCTACTTCCGGCTCGAGTCAGGACGTTCTGGTGTGAAGTCCAGAGAATGTGCGTTGGGTGAGCGGGGCTTCAGCGTTTCAGCGTTGGCGGTCTGAATGCACCATAAAGACACGCACGCACACAGACACACACACAGACACGCACGCACGCACACAGACACACACACACACACACACACACAGACACGCACGCACGCACACAGACACACACACACGCACACAGACACACACACACAGACACGCACACACACACGCACACAGACACACACACACACACACACACACACACACACACACACACACACACACACACACACACAGAGCTGCACTTATGAGTGCTTTGCACAGATCACAGCCACAGCTCATACATACATACAAATGTTGCTGAATACATGTATCTTGGGGTTACTCTAGACGCTAACTTGAATTTCAAAAAACACGTTAAAAACATGACAAGAACTCTCAAATTCAACCTTGCCAATTTCAGACATATTAGACCCTGTCTCTCCCTTGAGGCAGCTAGAACATTTATGCATGCGCTTATTTTATCGCATTTATCGTACTGTGTCACATGTTGGGGGCAGTGTCACATGTTGGGGGCAGTGTCACATGTTGGGGGCAGTGTCACATGTTGGGGGCAGTGTCACATGTTGGGGGCAGGCTGGTGAAGCAGTAGTGAGACCTCTTGAGTCAGTGCATAAACAGGCACTAAAAATCTTAGACAAAAAGCCTCTGAGGCACCATCACTGTAATATCTTAGTAAAATATAATTTTTTGAGTCTTGAAAACTTCAGACGCTTTTCTAACCTGTGTCTCGTTTTCAAAGTTCTAAATGGCCTGGCTCCTGACTGTTTAAAATCATTTGTGAACTATAGGGCAATACACTCAATTAGATCCACGAGAATAGCCTCGGTGCGCGATTGTATGATCCCCTTCCGTCGCTCTGCGTTTGGTCTCTCCGCCTTCTCTGTGAAGGCCTCTACGCAGTGGAATGCTCTTCCTAACTCTATTAAGTCATGTGCTACACTGGAAGGCTTTAAGATGGAACTGAAAAGACACTTAAAGAGTGAGCAAAGATGTGATCATTATCCATAGGCCCAAAGGTACTGATGCCACCTGAGTGTGTGTGTTTGTGTGCGTGTGTAACTGTGTGTAATTGTGCGCATGTGTGTTGGAATACGTCTGTGATTGTGCGTTTGTGCGTCTGCTCTGTGTGTATCTGCTGACTGTATACAAATGTGTATTTTATGGTATGTGCTTGTGTTATTTTATACCCACCTGTATGTAGTGTTCTTCCTGCCGGGGGACTACGGATGCTAATTAGCCTCAGGCTAACTCCGGTACAATGCATCAAATGGAGGCATTTATGTTCTAATTGTACACTGTCCCTTTTTAAATAAATAAAATACAAAATACAAAATACACATCACACACTTCTTCTATTTAAAACTATAGCTCTGCCTGTTGCCTAAAGCTGCGGAGAGGGGAGTTGGGTCCGATAAAAGTGTATGACGCGCTAAATAAGTAGAAAACAAACAAAGAGAATGGATCATAATAAACGCTGCGGTCACAGGCCATAATGTGTGGTGAATACAGAAAATATTAGTGATTAAAAAAATAGCAACAATATATCAAACAAAACTATAATAGCGGTCAACAAAAATGATGGCCTCCCAAACAGACGTCTCTCTTTCCCCGTGCCCTGCATGAGTATTACCATTCATAATCTCATGTACCGCGCCCAAACACACACCTCCCACCACACACACACACACAGGCGCACACACACACATGCACGCATACACACAGGCGCACACACACACACACACACACACACACAGGCGCACACACACACACACACACACACAGGCGCACACACACACACACACACAGGCGCACACACACACACACACAGGCGCACACACACAGGTTTATCACCTGTGTGTTTGGAGAGAGAGGATAATGATGTGAAGAGACTTTGAGAGTCCAGAAAGCACTGAATAAAACCGATTCTTTATTATTATTATTAAGAACACACACGACTAACGAGAAAAAGGCAACACACAACAGGAAGTACAACTACACAACCACAGGGGCTGTTATACGTAGGGTGGATACGTAGGGTGGATACGTAGGGTGGATACGTAGGGTGGATACGTAGGGTTGATACGTAGGGTTGATATGTAGGGTGGATACGTAGGGTGGATACGTAGCGTGGATACGTAGGGTTGATACGTAGGGTTGATATGTAGGGTTGATATGTAGGGTGGATATGTAGGGTTGATACGTAGAGTGGATATGTAGGGTTGATATGTAGGGTTGATATGTAGGGTTGATATGTAGGGTGGATATGTAGGGTTGATATGTAGGGTTGATATGTAGGGTTGATATGTAGGGTGGATATGTAGGGTTGATATGTAGGGTGGATATGTAGGGTTGATATGTAGGGTGGATACGTAGGGTTGATATGTAGAGTGGATATGTAGGGTTGATATGTAGGGTGGATATGTAGGGTTGATATGTAGGGTGGATACGTAGGGTGGATACGTAGGGTTGATACGTAGGGTTGATATGTAGGGTTGATATGTAGGGTTGATATGTAGGGTTGATATGTAGGGTGGATATGTAGGGTTGATATGTAGGGTGGATACGTAGGGTTGATATGTAGAGTGGATATGTAGGGTTGATATGTAGGGTGGATATGTAGGGTTGATATGTAGAGTGGATATGTAGGGTTGATACGTAGAGTGGATATGTAGGGTTGATATGTAGGGTGGATATGTAGGGTTGATATGTAGGGTGGATATGTAGGGTTGATATGTAGGGTGGATATGTAGGGTTAATATGTAGGGTGGATACGTAGGGTTGATATGTAGGGTGGATACGTAGGGTTGATATGTAGTAGGGCTGGGCGATATAAACGGTATAAGCGGTATGCGATATAAATTTGGCCCACGGTAGAGATTTTTGTTAAACCGGCATATTGCAATAGGTCATTATGTCATCAAATTGCGCAGACTCTGACGCCAACAGAGAGCATCAAAACAAACCGGCATTCAGCAGCATTAGCCTAGCGCATGAGCCTAGCAGCATTAGCCTAGCACATTAGCCTTGCACATTAGCCTAGCAGCATTAGCCTAGCAGCATTAGCCTAGCAGACACCACTGGAAACGGCAAACAACAGCACGGCATTCACACCGTGTTTCTGTCTGTGTATTGTTGTCACAGCGGCCCCGGCAGAGGTAAATACACACACAGTAATCACAGTTTAAGTGTTCTACTTTAGGCCAATCGTGTAGGCTCGAAGCGCCAGTGTGAGCCAAAATAGATCCATGCGTGTGCCATGTCCGCAGCATCATCACATCAGAAGTTTGGGAAAGTTAGCGTCAGATTCGGACCTCCGCGGTCAATAGCTCACGAAAGCTACTTTGTTAAACAAAGTTAATTGTGCCAAAATGACCATTTACATAAATTGTTCAAATCCAATGTGCTTTTTTAATGCAGATAAATCCATTGAATCATCCGGTTCACTGCAAGCGCAGAGAAAACGCTCAGGAAGCGTCAACAAATGTCAAGACCGGCTTTGTAAACGAACAATAGCTTTTACTGAAGCCATGTACCTGCACAAAACTCTCAGACACTATAAATAATGACCATATCTAACGTCTACAGGCTTTGATTTCAACATTTGAGTTTTTTATATTTTAAATGAATGTATATGTCTTTCTTTTTTATTTTCTTTTACAGTAAATGGTCTTTACTGTTACATACATAAATAATGTGTTACAGCATTTGTTTCACAACTATACTACAAATATATATACTAGATTATAATATATAAATAAGTAACAATCTTGACTATTTTATGCAAGAACCTGCTAGACCTACAATTCACACACCAAATTATACCGCAATATATACCGTCTACCGTCTGTGTCCCAAATTATACCGCAATATGAATTTTAGGCCATATCGCCCACCCCTAATATGTAGGGTTGATATGTAGGGTGGATACGTAGGGTGGATACGTAGGGTTGATATGTAGGGTGGATACGTAGGGTGGATACGTAGGGTTGATATGTAGGGTGGATACGTAGGGTGGATACGTAGGGTGGATACGTAGGGTGGATACGTAGGGTTGATATGTAGGGTGGATACGTAGGGTGGATACGTAGAGTGGATACGTAGGGTGGATACGTAGGGTGGATACGTAGGGTTGATACGTAGGGTTGATATGTAGGGTTGATATGTAGGGTTGATATGTAGAGTTGATATGTAGGGTGGATACGTAGGGTTGATATGTAGGGTTGATATGTAGGGTTGATATGTAGAGTTGATATGTAGGGTGGATACGTAGGGTTGATATGTAGGGTTGATATGTAGGGTGGATATGTAGAGTTGATATGTAGGGTGGATACGTACAGATTACAGCGGTGTCCAAAACCATTTGGCATTAATCATCAGTCATGAATAGTTAGAACACTGTGGGCTCTGCATCTCTGAAGACGAGGAGGAGGAGCCACAGGAGGAGCACACACTGTGTCTGAGTGTGTGTGTCTCTGTGTGTGTGTCTCTGTGTGTGTGTGTGTGTGTGTGTGTCTCTGTGTGTGTGTGTATCTCTGTGTGTATCTCTGTGTGTGTATCTCTGTGTCTGTGTGTGTGTCTGTGTGTGTGTGTCTGTGTGTGTTTGTGTCTGTGTGTGTGTGTGTGTCTGTGTGTGTCTCTGTGTGTGTGTGTGTCTCTGTGTGTGTGTGTGTGTGTGTGTCTGTGTGTGTGTGTGTGTCTCAGAGAGAGCAACATTAGCTTCAGCTAAAACCTTCTACAAAGCACCTCCAAGTTATGTTATTATTGCCCTAAATCGCAGCAACAATAGTTTTCTCTGAGGAATTTACAAAACTGTCGATTCTCCAACAGCAGATCAGAGAATCAGAAACACATGTATCGGTCCATAAGTGTTTCCTGGATCACCACAGTTTTCTCTCTCCGTAAGAACTAAAACAAAAAACAAAACCACATCCTGACTTTTCTCAGCTCTGACAGGTCCAGGTCTAAGTCCTGGTCCAGATCCAGGTCCAGGTCCTGCAGACGTGACTGGACTCGCAGACCGCAGTCTCGTTCTCGTTTCAGACCAAACAAACACAGACAGAGGCTTTTGTCAGAGCTTCACGGTTAAAGAACAGGTCTGAGGGACATGAAAGAGAGGGCCACGCCTCCTCCTGCTCCTCCTCCTGCTCCTCCTCCTCCTGCTCCTCCTGCTCCTCCTCCTCCTGCTCCTCTTCCTCCTGCTCCTCCTCCTCCTGCTCCTCAGGACACACTTTTGTTTAGTGTTTTTGCTTTTGCTCAGAGTCAGCTGTGATTGGCCAGAGCAGGTTTACACAGGTGCGTTCAAGCCCCGCCTCCAAAGTGTCCTACCTGAAGAGGAGGCGTCTGTCAACAGGAAGTGAGGAGACAATAGTGCTCAAGTGGAAGGAGAGTGAGAGAGAGGGGGGAGAGTGAGGAGGAGGAGAGAGAGAGGGGAGAGAGAGAGACAGGGGAGAGAGAGAGAGAGGGGAGAGAGAGAGACAGGGGAGAGAGAGAGAGAGAGAGAGAGAGGGGAGAGAGAGAGAAAGAGGGAGAGGGGGGAGAGTGAGGAGGAGGAGAGAGAGAGAGAGAGAGAGAGAGGAGGATATAGATAGTTTCCTCTTTCTCTCTTCTTAAACCGAGCCCTGAGGGGAGAGTGAGCTAATGTGTTTACTTTTACCCAGAATGCAGTGGGGCAGAGACTGTTACTCAACGAGGCTTGTTCAGAGCAGACAGGACATACCTGGGACTGGAACCATATTCACACCTCTTTGTTTTATTAACATTAGAATATATTTGAAAATGTGTTAATATTTGGACAATCAATATCCATAGATCTATGATTATACCTGGATACGAGCTTACAGCTGAAGGACATGTGCTCAGGAGATCCTCCAGGTGCTGCACAATAAACCACACTAAACTCACCTGACTTAGAACCTGACAGAGAACCTACAGAGAACCTACATAGAACCTGACAGAGAACCTGACAGAGGACCTGACAGAGAACCTACAGAGAACCTGACAGAGAACCTGACTGAGAACCTACAGAGAACCTGACTGAGAACCTGACAGAGAACCTGACTGAGAACCTACAGAGAACCTGACTGAGAACCTACAGAGAACCTGACAGAGAACCTGACAGAGGACCTGACAGAGAACCTACAGAGAACCTGACAGAGAACCTGACAGAGAACCTACAGAGAACCTGACTGAGAACCTACAGAGAACCTGACAGAGAACCTACAGAGAACCTGACAGAGAACCTACAGAGAACCTGACAGAGAACCTGACAGAGGACCTGACAAAGAACCTGACAGAGAACCTACAGAGAACCTACAGAGAACCTGACAGAGGACCTGACAGAGAACCTGACAGAGAACCTACAGAGAACCTACAGAGAACCTGACAGAGGACCTGACAGAGAACCTGACAGAGAACCTACAGAGAACCTACAGAGAACCTGACAGAGAACCTACAGAGAACCTGACAGAGAACCTACAGAGAACCTGACAGAGGACCTGACAGAGAACCTGACAGAGAACCTACAGAGAACCTGACAGAGGACCTGACAGAGGACCTGACAGAGAACCTGACAGAGAACCTACAGAGAACCTACAGAGAACCTGACAGAGGACCTGACAGAGAACCTGACAGAGAACCTACAGAGAACCTACAGAGAACCTGACAGAGGACCTGACAGAGAACCTGACAGAGAACCTACAGAGAACCTACAGAGAACCTGACAGAGAACCTACAGAGAACCTGACAGAGAACCTACAGAGAACCTGACAGAGGACCTGACAGAGGACCTGACAGAGAACCTACATAGAACCTGACAGAGGACCTGACAGAGGACCTGTCCTAACCCGGAGTTAGCACCAGAGTTAGCACCAGAGTTAGCACCAGAGTTAGCACCAAAGTTAGCACCAGAGTTAGCACCAGAGTTAGCACCAGAGTTAGCACCAAAGTTAGCACCAGAGTTAGCACCAGAGTTAGCACCAGAGTTAGCACCAGAGTTAGCACCAGAGTTAGCACCAAAGTTAGCACCAGAGTTAGCACCAGAGTTAGCACCAGAGTTAGCACCAGAGTTAGCACCAGAGTTAGCACCAGAGTTAGCACCAAAGTTAGCACCAGAGTTAGCACCAGAGTTAGCACCAAAGTTAGCACCAGAGTTAGCACCAAAGTTAGCACCAGAGTTAGCACCAGAGTTAGCACCTGGGCTATTTCTCTGTACCATTTGTAAATTTCAGTTGTATTAGTTTGATGAACACAAATGACTCGTATCGTATCGGTTTTGAAAAAAGGTACCGGTGCATTCCTAAAATAAATGGAATCTAAGTTTCTGAGCTGCTGTGGTTCTGAGCTGCTGTGGTTCTGAGTTTCTGAGCTGCTGTGGTTCTGAGCTGCTGTGGTTCTAAGTTTCTGAGCTGCTGTGGTTCTATGTTTCTGAGCTGCTGTGGTTCTAAGTTTCTGAGCTGCTGTGGTTCTGAGTTTCTGAGGTTCTGAGCTGCTGTGGTTCTGAGTTTCTGAGCTGCTGTGGTTCTAAGTTTCTGAGCTGCTGTGGTTCTGAGTTTCTGAGCTGCTGTGGTTCTGAGCTGCTGTGGTTCTGAGTTTCTGAGCTGCTGTGGTTCTGAGCTGCTGTGGTTCTGAGTTTCTGAGCTGCTGTGGTTCTAAGTTTCTGAGCTGCTGTGGTTCTAAGTTTCTGAGCTGCTGTGGTTCTGAGCTGCTGTGGTTCTGAGTTTCTGAGCTGCTGTGGTTCTGAGCTGCTGTGGTTCTGAGTTTCTGAGCTGCTGTGGTTCTGAGTTTCTGAGCTGCTGTGGTTCTGAGCTGCTGTGGTTCTGAGTTTCTGAGCTGCTGTGGTTCTAAGTTTCTGAGCTGCTGTGGTTCTAAGTTTCTGAGCTGCTGTGGTTCTAAGTTTCTGAGCTGCTGTGGTTCTGAGTTTCTGAGCTGCTGTGGTTCTGAGTTTCTGAGCTGCTGTGGTTCTGAGCTGCTGTGGTTCTGAGATTCTGAGCTGCTGTGGTTCTGAGTTTCTGAGCTGCTGTGGTTCTGAGTTTCTGAGCTGCTGTGGTTCTGAGCTGCTGTGGTTCTGAGTTTCTGAGCTGCTGTGGTTCTGAGCTGCTGTGGTTCTGAGTTTCTGAGCTGCTGTGGTTCTGAGCTGCTGTGGTTCTGAGTTTCTGAGCTGCTGTGGTTCTGAGTTTCTGAGCTGCTGTGGTTCTAAGTTTCTGAGCTGCTGTGGTTCTAAGTTTCTGAGCTGCTGTGGTTCTGAGTTTCTGAGCTGCTGTGGTTCTAAGTTTCTGAGCTGCTGTGGTTCTGAGCTGCTGTGGTTCTGAGTTTCTGAGCTGCTGTGGTTCTGAGCTGCTGTGGTTCTGAGTTTCTGAGCTGCTGTGGTTCTAAGTTTCTGAGCTGCTGTGGTTCTAAGTTTCTGAGCTGCTGTGGTTCTGAGCTGCTGTGGTTCTGAGTTTCTGAGCTGCTGTGGTTCTGAGCTGCTGTGGTTCTGAGTTTCTGAGCTGCTGTGGTTCTGAGTTTCTGAGCTGCTGTGGTTCTGAGCTGCTGTGGTTCTGAGCTGCTGTGGTTCTGAGTTTCTGAGCTGCTGTGGTTCTGAGTTTCTGAGCTGCTGTGGTTCTGAGCTGCTGTGGTTCTGAGCTGCTGTGGTTCTGAGCTGCTGTGGTTCTGAGCTGCTGTGGTTCTGAGATTCTGAGCTGCTGTGGTTCTGAGCTGCTGTGGTTCTGAGTTTCTGAGCTGCTGTGGTTCTGAGTTTCTGAGCTGCTGTGGTTCTGAGTTTCTGAGCTGCTGTGGTTCTGAGCTGCTGTGGTTCTGAGCTGCTGTGGTTCTGAGCTGCTGTGGTTCTGAGATTCTGAGCTGCTGTGGTTCTGAGTTTCTGAGCTGCTGTGGTTCTAAGTTTCTGAGCTGCTGTGGTTCTAAGTTTCTGAGCTGCTGTGGTTCTAAGTTTCTGAGCTGCTGTGGTTCTGAGCTGCTGTGGTTCTGAGCTGCTGTGGTTCTGAGTTTCTGAGCTGCTGTGGTTCTGAGTTTCTGAGCTGCTGTGGTTCTGAGCTGCTGTGGTTCTGAGCTGCTGTGGTTCTGAGCTGCTGTGGTTCTAAGTTTCTGAGCTGCTGTGGTTCTGAGTTTCTGAGCTGCTGTGGTTCTGAGCTGCTGTGGTTCTGAGTTTCTGAGCTGCTGTGGTTCTGAGCTGCTGTGGTTCTGAGCTGCTGTGGTTCTGAGCTGCTGTGGTTCTAAGTTTCTGAGCTGCTGTGGTTCTGAGTTTCTGAGCTGGGTCCACATAGTTCACATAACTTCCCACAGGGTTCTGTTTGTGCAAAAGGATCCGAGGCTTTCAGGACTGAGGAATTCTGGAGGTGTCAGGTGTCGAGAGGAGGGGCAGGATATCTCCTGTCGCCGCGGCAGCAACACACTCTGACTATACACAAACACAAACTGTGATTTATTATTGGGGAAAAGAAACTGGTTTTAAAATACTTCTGCATCTGTCTGATGTTAAAGCTCCATGAAGACCAATAGGAAAGTGCTCATGGAGGAAGTTTAGCTCCAACTCCTTTAAACTGTTAAAACCTCATCTTTATATATTTGGATATTGTCTTTGTCGATCCAAATACGAGCCTTAGATCGACCAATCAGACGTCTAGATTTGCGGGGGAAGCAAACCACTTTAGCGACACTTCGTTCCCTGCGTGATGCTAACGCCGCCGTGACAGACGCCCATATAAGGAAACATGCTCCAGCTTTCTTCAAATCAGTGTCAAAGATACAGAACATGATTTATCCTGACGACATTAAATACTTTGGGAAACCTTCTAAACTCAAAAGTCACGTTTTAAAAGAGAAATGGACCAGATGTAGCCTCAAAAAATAAATTATTACGTTTTTGAAGAAATAGAAAGAAACCCATTGGTCAAATGTGTGCCAGGAAAGCCAATCACAGCAGAGGACCCAGTCACATGACGCGTGGAGGCGTTATTTTTGGGATTTTTAATGTTAATAAATGTTTAAAAAGTGAAGCACTTTACAAATAACAAGCTTGTTTTTAATCTACACTGACTCTACCCACAGGCAGCAAGAAAACCTTTAGTATCGATATCGAGACAAAATCGTAATCAGGAAAAAAATATCAAGACTTGTGTAATGGCTGAAGAGAAAACTCCAAAGTGACAAATTTACCTGCAGGAAAAGGTGTGAAAGAGACGCAGGGCCGGGGCTCTGTGGGAGAAGCTAGCACGTAGCATAGCGGCTAATCTCTCACAGAAGCTAGCACGTAGCATAGCGGCTAATCTCTCACAGAAGCTAGCACGTAGCATAGCGGCTAATCTCTCTCAGAAGCTAGCACGTAGCATAGCGGCTAATCTCTCACAGAAGCTAGCACGTAGCATAGCGGCTAATCTCTCACAGAAGCTAGCACGTAGCATAGCGGCTAATCTCTCACAGAAGCTAGCACCGAGCATAGCGGCTAATCTCTCACAGAAGCTAGCACGTAGCATAGCGGCTAATCTCTCACAGAAGCTAGCACATATCTAGCATAGCGGCTAATCTCTCACAGAAGCTAGCACGTATAGCATAGCGGCTAATCTCTCACAGAAGCTAGCACGTAGCATAGCGGCTAATCTCTCACAGAAGCTAGCACGTAGCATAGCGGCTAATCTCTCACAGAAGCTAGCACGTAGCATAGCGGCTAATCTCTCACAGAAGCTAGCACCGAGCATAGCGGCTAATCTCTCACAGAAGCTAGCACATATCTAGCATAGCGGCTAATCTCTCACAGAAGCTAGCACGTAGCATAGCGGCTAATCTCTCACAGAAGCTAGCACGTAGCATAGCGGCTAATCTCTCACAGAAGCTAGCACGTAGCATAGCGGCTAATCTCTCACAGAAGCTAGCACGTAGCATAGCGGCTAATCTCTCACAGAAGCTAGCACGTAGCATAGCGGCTAATCTCTCACAGAAGCTAGCACGTATCTAGCATAGCGGCTAATCTCTCACAGAAGCTAGCACGTATCTAGCATAGCGGCTAATCTCTCACAGAAGCTAGCACGTAGCATAGCGGCTAATCTCTCACAGAAGCTAGCACGTAGCATAGCGGCTAATCTCTCACAGAAGCTAGCACATATCTAGCATAGCGGCTAATCTCTCACAGAAGCTAGCACGTAGCATAGCGGCTAATCTCTCACAGAAGCTAGCACGTAGCATAGCGGCTAATCTCTCTCAGAAGCTAGCACGTAGCATAGCGGCTAATCTCTCACAGAAGCTAGCACGTATCTAGCATAGCGGCTAATCTCTCACAGAAGCTAGCACGTATCTAGCATAGCGGCTAATCTCTCACAGAAGCTAGCACGTAGCATAGCGGCTAATCTCTCACAGAAGCTAGCACGTAGCATAGCGGCTAATCTCTCACAGAAGCTAGCACGTAGCATAGCGGCTAATCTCTCACAGAAGCTAGCACGTAGCATAGCGGCTAATCTCTCACAGAAGCTAGCACGTAGCATAGCGGCTAATCTCTCACAGAAGCTAGCACATATCTAGCATAGCGGCTAATCTCTCACAGAAGCTAGCACGTAGCATAGCGGCTAATCTCTCACAGAAGCTAGCACGTAGCATAGCGGCTAATCTCTCACAGAAGCTAGCACGTAGCATAGCGGCTAATCTCTCTCAGAAGCTAGCACGTAGCATAGCGGCTAATCTCTCACAGAAGCTAGCACGTAGCATAGCGGCTAATCTCTCACAGAAGCTAGCACGTAGCATAGCGGCTAATCTCTCTCAGAAGCTAGCACGTAGCATAGCGGCTAATCTCTCACAGAAGCTAGCACGTATCTAGCATAGCGGCTAATCTCTCACAGAAGCTAGCACGTAGCATAGCGGCTAATCTCTCACAGAAGCTAGCACGTAGCATAGCGGCTAATCTCTCACAGAAGCTAGCACGTATCTAGCATAGCGGCTAATCTCTCACAGAAGCTAGCACGTATCTAGCATAGCGGCTAATCTCTCACAGAAGCTAGCACATAGCATAGCGGCTAATCTCTCACAGAAGAAGCTAGCACGTAGCATAGCGGCTAATCTCTCACAGAAGCTAGCACGTAGCATAGCGGCTAATCTCTCACAGAAGCTAGCACGTAGCATAGCGGCTAATCTCTCACAGAAGCTAGCACGTAGCATAGCGGCTAATCTCTCACAGAAGCTAGCACGTAGCATAGCGGCTAATCTCTCACAGAAGCTAGCACGTATCTAGCATAGCGGCTAATCTCTCACAGAAGCTAGCACGTATCTAGCATAGCGGCTAATCTCTCACAGAAGCTAGCACGTAGCATAGCGGCTAATCTCTCACAGAAGCTAGCACGTAGCATAGCGGCTAATCTCTCACAGAAGCTAGCACATATCTAGCATAGCGGCTAATCTCTCACAGAAGCTAGCACGTAGCATAGCGGCTAATCTCTCACAGAAGCTAGCACGTAGCATAGCGGCTAATCTCTCTCAGAGGCTAGCACGTAGCATAGCGGCTAATCTCTCACAGAAGCTAGCACGTATCTAGCATAGCGGCTAATCTCTCACAGAAGCTAGCACGTATCTAGCATAGCGGCTAATCTCTCACAGAAGCTAGCACGTAGCATAGCGGCTAATCTCTCACAGAAGCTAGCACGTAGCATAGCGGCTAATCTCTCACAGAAGCTAGCACGTAGCATAGCGGCTAATCTCTCACAGAAGCTAGCACGTAGCATAGCGGCTAATCTCTCACAGAAGCTAGCACGTAGCATAGCGGCTAATCTCTCACAGAAGCTAGCACATATCTAGCATAGCGGCTAATCTCTCACAGAAGCTAGCACGTAGCATAGCGGCTAATCTCTCACAGAAGCTAGCACGTAGCATAGCGGCTAATCTCTCACAGAAGCTAGCACGTATCTAGCATAGCGGCTAATCTCTCACAGAAGCTAGCACGTAGCATAGCGGCTAATCTCTCTCAGAAGCTAGCACGTAGCATAGCGGCTAATCTCTCACAGAAGCTAGCACGTAGCATAGCGGCAATCTCTCACAGAAGCTAGCACGTAGCATAGCATAGGCTAATCTCTCTCAGAAGCTAGCACGTAGCATAGCGGCTAATCTCTCACAGAAGCTAGCACGTATCATAGCATAGCGGCTAATCTCTCACAGAAGCTAGCACGTAGCATAGCGGCTAATCTCTCACAGAAGCTAGCACGTAGCATAGCGGCTAATCTCTCACAGAAGCTAGCACGTAGCATAGCGGCTAATCTCTCACAGAAGCTAGCACGTAGCATAGCGGCTAATCTCTCACAGAAGCTAGCACGTAGCATAGCGGCTAATCTCTCACAGAAGCTAGCACGTAGCATAGCGGCTAATCTCTCACAGAAGCTAGCACGTATCTAGCATAGCGGCTAATCTCTCACAGAAGCTAGCACGTAGCATAGCGGCTAATCTCTCTCACAGAAGCTAGCACGTAGCATAGCGGCTAATCTCTCTCACAGAAGCTAGCACGTAGCATATAGCGGCTAATCTCTCACAGAAGCTAGCACGTAGCATAGCGGCTAATCTCTCTCAGAAGCTAGCACGTAGCATAGCGGCTAATCTCTCACAGAAGCTAGCACGTATCTAGCATAGCGGCTAATCTCTCACAGAAGCTAGCACGTAGCATAGCGGCTAATCTCTCACAGAAGCTAGCACGTAGCATAGCGGCTAATCTCTCACAGAAGCTAGCACGTAGCATAGCGGCTAATCTCTCTCAGAAGCTAGCACGTAGCATAGCGGCTAATCTCTCACAGAAGCTAGCACTAGCATAGCGGCTAATCTCTCACAGAAGCTAGCACGTAGCATAGCGGCTAATCTCTCACAGAAGCTAGCACGTATCTAGCATAGCGGCTAATCTCTCACAGAAGCTAGCACGTAGCATAGCGGCTAATCTCTCACAGAAGCTAGCACGTAGCATAGCGGCTAATCTCTCTCAGACTTGAGCCTAATGAGGTGTAAAACGTTCACATTTCGAGCTGAGGCTTCGTCACAGACTGTTGTTACAGAAACACGTTCATGTGCCGGGGTTGGGTTTGGTGGAAGGCGGGGGGGGGGCGGTGTTGACTAATGCTAAGCTAACATGAATCCTTTACTGACCCTTTAAGCTAACACCATGGTGATGTCACTCCTCATGTGCGGCCAATGCTTCAAACACATGCTCATGTTACAAAGCCTGCATTAGCATTAGCATTAGCATTAGCATTAGCGGATAAGAGATTAGCATAATGCTGGTAAATTGCTCCTTTGTTCGTAATCAGAAAGTAGGTTAAATAATGAGTGACTAAACATCCTCTTTGTACAAATCACACTGGAACAGCTAATCTCCGGTCGGACAATGCTAACCCGCTAGGGAAGTGCTCATGGTGAAGTTTGGCTACTCTCTGGCTCCTATTGACTTCCACGTCAAGACACACACACACACAGTCTCAGTCCTGGGTCTACAGTCTCAGTCCTGGGTCTACAGTCTCAGTCCTGGGTCTACAGGCTCAGTCCTGGGTCTAAAGGCTCAGTCCTGGGTCTACAGTCTCAGTCCTGGGTCTACAGCCTCAGTCCTGGGTCTACAGCCTCAGTCCTGGGTCTAAAGGCTCAGTCCTGGGTCTACAGTCTCAGTCCTGGGTCTACAGTCTCAGTCCTGGATCTACGGCCTCAGTCCTGGATCTACAGTCTCAGTCCTGGGTCTACGGTCTCAGTCCTGGGTTTACAGTCTCAGTCCTGGGTCTAAAGGCTCAGTCCTGGGTCTACAGTCTCAGTCCTGGATCTACGGCCTCAGTCCTGGATCTACAGCCTCAGTCCTGGGTCTAAAGGCTCAGTCCTGGGTTTACAGTCCAGTCCTGGATCTACAGCCTCAGTCCTGGGTCTACAGCCTCAGTCCTGGGTTTACAGTCCAGTCCTGGATCTACAGCTTCAGTCCTGGGTCTACAGCCTCAGTCCTGGGTCTAAAGGCTCAGTCCTGGGTTTACAGTCCAGTCCTGGATCTACAGCCTCAGTCCTGGGTCTACAGTCTCAGTCCTGGGTCTACGGTCTCAGTCCTGGGTCCACGGCCTCAGTCCTGGGTCTACAGTCTCAGTCCTGGGTCTACAGTCTCAGTCCTGGGTCTACAGCCTCAGTCCTGGGTCTACAGTCTCAGTCCTGGGTCTACAGTCTCAGTCCAGGGTCTACAGTCTCAGTCCTGGATCTACAGCCTCAGTCCTGGGTCTAAAGGCTCAGTCCTGGGTTTACAGTCCAGTCCTGGATCTACAGCCTCAGTCCTGGGTCTACAGTCTCAGTCCTGGGTCTACGGTCTCAGTCCTGGGTCCACGGCCTCAGTCCTGGGTCTACAGTCTCAGTCCTGGGTCTACAGTCTCAGTCCTGGGTCTACAGCCTCAGTCCAGGGTCTACAGTCTCAGTCCTAGGTCTACGGTCTCAGTCCTGGGTCTACGGTCTCAGTCTTGGGTCTACAGTCTCAGTCCTGGGTCTACAGCCTCAGTCCAGGGTCTAAAGGCTCAGTCCTGGGTTTACAGTCCAGTCCTGGGTCTACGGCCTCAGTCCTAGGTCCACGGTCTCAGTCCTGGGTCTACGGTCTCAGTCCTGGGTCTACGGTCTCAGTCTTGGGTCTACAGTCTCAGTCCTGGGTCTACAGCCTCAGTCCAGGGTCTAAAGGCTCAGTCCTGGGTTTACAGTCCAGTCCTGGGTCTACGGCCTCAGTCCTAGGTCCACGGTCTCAGTCCTGGGTCTACGGTCTCAGTCCTGGGTCTACGGTCTCAGTCTTGGGTCTACGGTCTCAGTCCTGGGTCTCACCCAGTCAGGACTGTAGACCCAGGACTGAGGCTGTAGACCCAGGACTGAGGCTGTAGACCCAGGACTGAGGCTGTAGACCCAGGACTGAGGCTGTAGACCCAGGACTGAGGCTGTAGACCCAGGACTGAGGCTGTAGACCCAGGACTGAGGCTGTAGACCCAGGACTGAGGCTGTAGACCCAGGACTGAGGCTGTAGACCCAGGACTGAGGCTGTAGACCCAGGACTGAGGCTGTAGACCCAGGACTGAGGCTGTAGACCCAGGACTGAGGCTGTAGACCCAGGACTGAGGCTGTAGACCCAGGACTGAGGCTGTAGACCCAGGACTGAGGCTGTAGACCCAGGACTGAGGCTGTAGACCCAGGACTGAGGCTGTAGACCCAGGACTGAGGCTGTAGACCCAGGACTGAGGCTGTAGACCCAGGACTGAGGCTGTAGACCCAGGACTGAGGCTGTAGACCCAGGACTGAGGCTGTAGACCCAGGACTGAGGCTGTAGACCCAGGACTGAGGCTGTAGACCCAGGACTGAGGCTGTAGACCCAGGACTGAGGCTGTAGACCCAGGACTGAGGCTGTAGACCCAGGACTGAGGCTGTAGACCCAGGACTGAGGCTGTAGACCCAGGACTGAGGCTGTAGACCCAGGACTGAGGCTGTAGACCCAGGACTGAGGCTGTAGACCCAGGACTGAGGCTGTAGACCCAGGACTGAGGCTGTAGACCCAGGACTGAGGCTGTAGACCCAGGACTGAGGCTGTAGACCCAGGACTGAGGCTGTAGACCCAGGACTGAGGCTGTAGACCCAGGACTGAGGCTGTAGACCCAGGACTGAGGCTGTAGACCCAGGACTGAGGCTGTAGACCCAGGACTGAGGCTGTAGACCCAGGACTGAGGCTGTAGACCCAGGACTGAGGCTGTAGACCCAGGACTGAGGCTGTAGACCCAGGACTGAGGCTGTAGACCCAGGACTGAGGCTGTAGACCCAGGACTGAGGCTGTAGACCCAGGACTGAGGCTGTAGACCCAGGACTGAGGCTGTAGACCCAGGACTGAGGCTGTAGACCCAGGACTGAGGCTGTAGACCCAGGACTGAGGCTGTAGACCCAGGACTGAGGCTGTAGACCCAGGACTGAGGCTGTAGACCCAGGACTGAGGCTGTAGACCCAGGACTGAGGCTGTAGACCCAGGACTGAGGCTGTAGACCCAGGACTGAGGCTGTAGACCCAGGACTGAGGCTGTAGACCCAGGACTGAGGCTGTAGACCCAGGACTGAGGCTGTAGACCCAGGACTGAGGCTGTAGACCCAGGACTGAGGCTGTAGACCCAGGACTGAGGCTGTAGACCCAGGACTGAGGCTGTAGACCCAGGACTGAGGCTGTAGACCCAGGACTGAGGCTGTAGACCCAGGACTGAGGCTGTAGACCCAGGACTGAGGCTGTAGACCCAGGACTGAGGCTGTAGACCCAGGACTGAGGCTGTAGACCCAGGACTGAGGCTGTAGACCCAGGACTGAGGCTGTAGACCCAGGACTGAGGCTGTAGACCCAGGACTGAGGCTGTAGACCCAGGACTGAGGCTGTAGACCCAGGACTGAGGCTGTAGACCCAGGACTGAGGCTGTAGACCCAGGACTGAGGCTGTAGACCCAGGACTGAGGCTGTAGACCCAGGACTGAGGCTGTAGACCCAGGACTGAGGCTGTAGACCCAGGACTGAGGCTGTAGACCCAGGACTGAGGCTGTAGACCCAGGACTGAGGCTGTAGACCCAGGACTGAGGCTGTAGACCCAGGACTGAGGCTGTAGACCCAGGACTGAGCGTAGACCCAGACTGAGCTGTAGACCCAGGACTGAG
>OZ035839.1:37936955-37939455 GCA_964034765.1 Knipowitschia caucasica
TACAGTTAGCATCTGTACAGACTAAGGCTGTATCTGTGTCTCTGGGCTCACAGGGAGGTGTCTCTAGGCTCACAGGGACGTGTCTCTGGGATCACAGGGACGTGTCTCTGGGCTCACAGGGACGTCTCTCTTGGCTCACAGGGACGTGTCTCTTGGCTCACAGGGACGTGTCTCTGGGATCACAGGGACGTGTGTCTGGGCTCACAGGGACGTGTCTCTTGGCTCACAGGGACGTCTCTCTGGGCTCACAGGGACGTCTCTCTGGGCTCACAGGGACGTGTCTCTGGGATCACAGGGATGTCTCTCTCTGGGCTCACAGGGACGTGTCTCTGGGATCACAGGGACGTGTGTCTGGGCTCACAGGGACGTGTCTCTTGGCTCACAGGGACGTCTCTCTGGGCTCACAGGGACGTCTCTCTGGGCTCACAGGGACGTCTCTCTGGGCTCACAGGGACGTGTCTCTGGGCTCACAGGGACGTCTCTCTCTGGGCTCACAGGGACGTGTCTCTGGGATCACAGGGACGTCTCTCTGAGCTCACAGGGACGTCTCTCTGGGATCACAGGGACGTGTCTCTGGGCTAAAAGGGATGTGTCTCTGGGCTCACAGGGAGGTGTCTCTGGGCTCACAGGGACGTGTCTCTGGGCTCACAGGGACGTGTCTCTGGGATCACAGGGACGTGTCTCTGGGATCACAGGGACGTGTCTCTGGGCTCACAGGGACGTCTCTCTGGGATCACAGGGACGTGTCTCTGGGCTCACAGGGACGTCTCTCTGGGATCACAGGGACGTGTCTCTGGGCTCACAGGGACGTGTCTCTGGGCTCACAGGGACGTGTCTCTGGGATCACAGGGACGTCTCTCTGAGCTCACAGGGACGTCTCTCTGGGATCACAGGGACGTGTCTCTGGGCTAAAAGGGATGTGTCTCTGGGCTCACAGGGAGGTGTCTCTGGGCTCACAGGGACGTGTCTCTGGGCTCACAGGGACGTGTCTCTGGGCTCACAGGGACGTGTCTCTGGGCTCACAGGGACGTGTCTCTGGGCTCACAGGGACGTCTCTCTGGGCTAAAAGGGATGTGTCTCTGGGCTCACAGGGACGTGTCTCTGGGATCACAGGGACGTCTCTCTGGGCTAAAAGGGATGTGTCTCTGGGCTCACAGGGACGTGTCTCTGGGATCACAGGGACGTGTCTCTGGGCTCACAGGGACGTGTCTCTGGGCTCACAGGGACGTCTCTCTGGGATCACAGGGACGTGTCTCTGGGCTCACAGGGACGTGTCTCTGGGATCACAGGGACGTCTCTCTGGGATCACAGGGACGTGTCTCTGGGCTCACAGGGACGTGTCTCTGGGATCACAGGGACGTGTCTCTGGGATCACAGGGACGTCTCTCTGGGATCACAGGGACGTCTCTCTGGGCTCACAGGGACGTGTCTCTGGGATCACAGGGACGTGTCTCTGGTTTTGGTACCATGAGTTCTAGTTTTGGAGCCGATACAAACGTGCCAGTCTTCCAGGGGCCACGGTCCTGGTTTTTGGGCCGTTTTCAGCCCACGGGCCTGAGGTTGACCTTAGACCAAACCTCTGTACGACCATGGAGTCTTTACGAGCTCCTGTGTCGGTGCGTCCCGCTGCGCTCCAAGAGGATCTGGCTCTAATTAGAAGGAAGTGAAGAGGAGCACAGAGGTCAGAGAGGAGGAGGAGGAGCAGGAGGAGGAGGAGGAGGTGCAGGAGGGTGAGGAGGAGCAGGAGGAGGAGGAGGCGCAGGAGGAGGAGCAGGAGGAGGAGCAGGAGGAGGAGGAGGCGCAGGAGGAGGAGGAGGAGCAGGAGGAGGAGGAGGTGCAGGAGGAGAAGGAGGTGCAGGAGGGTGAGGAGGTGCAGGAGGAGGATGAGGAGGAGGTGCAGGAGGAGGAGCAGGAGGAGGAACAGGAGGAGGAGGTGCAGGAGGAGGAGGAGGTGCAGGAGGGTGAGGAGGAGGAGGTGCAGGAGGAGGAACAGGAGGAGGAGCAGGAGGAGGAACAGGAGGAGGAGCAGGAGGAGGAACAGGAGGAGGAGGTGCAGGAGGAGGAGGAGGTGCAGGAGGGTGAGGAGGAGGAACAGGAGGAGGAGCAGGAGGAAGCTGTGCAGGAGGGGGAGGAGGAGGAGGAAGAGGAGGTGCAGGAGGAGGAGGAGGAGGAGCAGGAGGAGGAGCAGGAGGTGGAGGAGGAGGATCAGGAGGTGCAGGAGGAGGAGGCGCAGGAGGAGGCTGTTCTGAGAACCAGGAAGTACAATCAGCACCAGTTTGTTTTTAAACCTCCATGATGTTTGCTCGTTCAGATTAATGGCCTGAGCTCTGGTTTTCCTGGTCTCCTCCTGGTCTCCTCTTGGTCTCCTCCTGGTCTCCTTCTGGTCCCCTCCTGGTCTCCTTCTGGTCTCTTTCTGGTCTTGTGCAGTTGTTCTTCTGCAGAACCAGAGCAATCAGAGCGCTGCTGATCCGAGCGAGACCGCAATGAGGCCGTGAGGAGA
>OZ035839.1:37944455-38006955 GCA_964034765.1 Knipowitschia caucasica
CAGTACACCGGTGGTTCACCCTAAAACAAAACAAAAATTCTCTTAAACTTAATATGATACTTCTAGATTCATTTTTTAATTCTGTATCTGCACTTTTAGTTATGAGTGCAGACACAGGAATAAGTACTCATTTTTCATTTTGAGATTTAAAAATGTAAATAAAAATGAAGAGTATATAGCTGAAGTCATGTTCTTTTGTGCCCTGGCATTGATTTTGCCAAATGTATTGTGTGTTGCAGGGAGCTGGAGCTGCCCTGAGACAACTGAAGTAGAAACCCTCACTACATCACTCGCACCTAATAACACACAAAAAAATCACAGAAGCCCTGTGCCCCATGGCCAAGCAAATTCTATTATTGTTTAATGATTAAGTACTCATTTTTCATTTAGAAAAAATGAGTACTTAATCCATTTCCCTTGCTATGGTTTTGTGTTCTTTCAACCAATAAAATATTTTAATGTTCTTGCATTTTAAGTGAGTGTGTCTATACAATGTGTTTTCTTGTTGAAATATGTCTAAATGTATATGACTAATGTGTTTCTCATTGACTGAGAATAGTATTTTGAATTAGTAAGTACTATAATTTACCCAGTAGATGGTGCTAATGCTATATAGACAAAGGACGAATACAATACTTACGACGCCTTGCTAATGAAAGAAGAGCCATTCTCCTCCGCCTCATCGCCTGTCTTTGCCTTCTCTCTGTTCGGCGGTGTTTAATTCGCATTATGAGAAGTTTTATAATTGTTAACAAAAACACCGCAAAATTCAGTGGAGGTGCCATTTCACCGGTGTTAGAGGAGCCGGTCAGGTGGCGGGAATATGAAAGACGTTAAGCAAATAAGTCAACCAAAATTCATAAATATGAATATAAATTGTAAAAACATTTTATACATGTATATTAGACAAATATTGATATTTTAATATACTTTTATTTATATATAAAATTATATTGATCCAATGACATGTGACAGGGGTGTGATGTGGGCCGCGGCTAAAAATAGTGTGCATGTGTCCGAATCGCCAACAGAATGAGTGCACTGACTCACTCACTCAGTCGCTATATAGTCCCGAACTATATAGTCCCGAACTATATAGTGAGTGAGTGGATAGGGTATAGTGTGGACATTCGGATACAGCCTTCAGTGATGATACAATTCATCTGTTTTTAAACTGAACTTCTTCCACAGAATCTTCACCGTAACAACATCTGTTTAAGAGATCTGAAAACAAGCCGGAGCCATTTCCTTATTTGGGCGTTTGTTCCGATGGCGTTAGCGTCGCGCAGTAACATAGACCTGTTGCTAAGACGGTTGCTAAGGCAGCTGGAGTTTGAAGGAAGGCCTCTGATTGGTCGATGTTTGTATTTGGATTTTCAAAGTACAAAGGTCAGGATCAAAGAGAAGCTGTGAACAGACGCAGTGTGACATCACCTCTGACAGAAACGGTTCAACGATGGTTTATTGGTCTATTTTCAGTCACTTCTAAAAGCTGTATTAACCACTTCCACAGGCTTCTCACAACAGTTAGCCAGAATTCTTGCCCATTCCTCCTGACAGTCACTGCGTTTTTAACTAAACTAAAGGATTAGAATGTTTAACGTCCTCTTTGACAAGTGCTGATCTCCCAGAATGCACTGGTGTCTGAAAAACCTCCAGTCTGAGCTGCGAGCGCTGCCGACTCAACGAGCGCCTTTGTCGATATCGCCGCCACTGCCGTCACCGTCACCGCCGTCACCACCATTGCCGCCACCGGCGCCGGTGACGGCGGTGACGGCGGTGACGGCGGTGACGGCGGTGACGGCGGTGGTGACGGCGGTGACGGCGGTGGTGGCTGATTTACAGCCGAAGCAACAGGCCTCGATCATCCGTGCAGACTGCAGGCTGTGCCCCCCCCGAGGGGCTCAGTACGGGGTCAATGGGCCCAGTGGGGGGGCTTCCTGCAGCTCCAGGGGAAGGCCCTCAGAGAGGTCCATGATACATGGGGGGGGGCGTTGTAACGCTGTAACCATAAAACAAAGGAGGAGGGTTTCTCAGATCAATCAAAACTATGAGTTTGTGACGAAGGAACATCACAGAACCATGTGACACAAGACACAAGAGACTTCGGTCTCTCTCTGGTCTCTCTTTCTGGTTTCTCTCTGGTCTCTCTCTGGTCTCTCTCTGGTCTCTCTCTCTGGTCTCATTCTGGTCTCATTCTGGTCTCATTCTGGTCTCATTCTGGTCTCTCTCTGGTCTCACTCTGGTCTCTCTCTGGTCTCTCTCTGGTCTCTCTGGTCTCTCTCTGGTCTCTCTCTGGTCTCTCTCTGGTCTCTCTCTGGTCTCTCTCTGGTCTCTCTCTGGTCTCTCTCTGGTCTCTCTCTGGTCTCTCTCTGGTCTCTCTCTGGTCTCTCTCTGGTCTCTCTCTGGTCTCTCTCTGGTCTCTCTCTGGTCTCTCTCTGGTCTCTCTCTGGTCTCTCCCTGGTCTCTCTCTGGTCTCTTCTCAATCCACTCCCCCTGTACTAGCTTTAGACACAGAGACTTTGCTTCAGACACAGAGACTTTGCCGGTCACTCCTGGTCCTCTGTTATGTGTCGTTCTGGTCCCTGAGGCCGAGACACATAATTCAACTGGAACTCTGTCCGATCTATTTTGGTCTGAGCAAAGATCAGAGGCCACGATCTCTACACACTCTGACCCCGCCACTGATAATGGAGACAGGAAGGTATTAGTGAGGGGGGGGGTGGGGGGGTGGGGGGGGGGGGGGTGAGAGAGAAGCTGTCAGTGTTGCTGTGGCACAATGGTTTCAGTCAGAGTCCTGACTTTGATAATAGTTTCTGTAATGAGGGACTGGACTAGTCCTCAGGTCCAGGGTCTCAGACTGGACTAGTCCTCAGGTCCAGGGTCTCAGACTGGACTAGTCCTCAGGTCCAGGGTCTCAGACTGGACTAGTCCTCAGGTCCAGGGTCTCAGACTAGACTAGTCCTCAGGTCCAGGGTCTCAGACTGGACTAGTCCTCAGGTCCAGGGTCTCAGACTGGACTAGTCCTCAGGTCCAGAGTCTCAGACTGGACTAGTCCTCACATTAACATAGAAGTCAATCGGAGCCAGAGAGAGGAGCCAAACTTCCCCCTGAGCACTTCCCTGTTGGCCTTCACTGAGCTAGCGTTAGCACTGTCCATCCGTCTGAGGGCAAAGCCAAGACGTCCGGTGGACATGTGCCCGTGTGAACCGTAGGGGGCGCCGCATTGAAGAGAGTTGGCCTCAGACTCTGTGTTTGAAGAGCTGTGAGGTCTGATGCAAATATTGGACTTGGCCTGAGTTAAAACCAGGGTCCTGGGAGCGTGGCGGTCGGGGGCGGACACGGCTACAGGCGATTACTGCCACTGTCCCGTCAGGAGACAGGGCAGAAGACTGCAGCGCCGCGGGACCAGCGACAGACCAGCGACAGACCAGACCCAGACCAGCCCCAGACCAGCCCCAGACCAGCCCCAGACCAGCCCCAGACCAGCCCCAGACCAGCAGACACCATCCAAGACCTGACAATGTCCCGGGCCCCAGGCAGCCGCCGCGGCCGCCATGCCTGAGGACGCTGCCCGTCACCGCGGTAACACAGGCCCTACCCCCACAGCCCCCCCTCGGAGCTCCTATACAGAGGGTCCAGCCACTTGTCATGTTCAAAAGCTCCCACAATCCTCGGCGTCACTTTCTTCTGAAGATGATGCAGAAGGTTCTATCTCTTCATTCAAATCAGTCATGGGTTCGTGTCCCGCCCTGAACCACAACAGCAGCTGTCTCTGAGTAAAGTTTATTTATATAGCACTGCAGGAGGCCACACCTACTGTGCATGTGTTAGAGGCAGGGGAACAGGAGCACCTGGAGGAAACCTACACAGACACAGTGTGAAACATGCAAACTCCACTTAGAAGGACCCTTTTCCAACTGGGATTCGAACCCAGGACCTTGTTGTTTTACAAAGCAGTCTCTCTCTTCTCTCTGGTCCGTAGGGTGTCTCTCTCATCTCTCTGGTCCCTAGGGTGTCTCTCTCATCTCTCTGGTCCCTAGGGTTTCTCTCTCTTCTCTCTGGTCCGTAGGGTGTCTCTCTCTTCTCTCTGGTCAGTAGGGTGTCTCTCTCATCTCTCTGGTCCCTAGGGTGTCTCTCTCATCTCTCTGGTCCCTAGGGTTTCTCTCTCTTCTCTCTGGTCCGTAGGGTGTCTCTCTCTTCTCTCTGGTCAGTAGGGTGTCTCTCGGCGGTGCCCACCTCTTCTATGCGCGGTGCTGCGTGGGGTGTGGCTGCGGTGTAAGTGCGGCGTTGTGGAAGCAGTGGTTGCGGCTTGGTGCTGGGCGGCGTGGATGCGGGACGGCAGTGGTGCGGGGTGGGCTCATCTCTCTGGTCGTTCGACGCCGCTTGCGGCTCATTTATTAGGCCCGAGCCCCGACGGGGTAAGGGCCTATTCTCACAATGGTGAAAACTGGTGGCGGTGCGTGACGGACGCGTCAGCGCCCGTCACTCCTACGGTTGCGTGCGTAAACTCAAAAGCTTTAAAATGATGTATCACGTGCCATTGAAACCTATATTGTTTTTGCTCGAGACAAGTCAAAAAAAAATTCCTTTTTTATTTATTTTATTTATTTATTTAGGCCCGAGCCCCGAACGGGGTAAGGGCCTATTGCTTTCACAATGGTGAAAACAAATGGTGGCGGTGCGTGACGGACGCGTCAGCGCCCGTCACTCACCAAAACGTGACGGTTGCGTGCGTAAACTCAAAAGCTTTAAAATGATGTATCACGTGCCATTGAAACCTATATTGTTTTTGCTCGAGACGTCGAAAAAAAAAAATTCCTTTTTTATTTATTAGGCCCGAGCCCCGAACGGGGTAAGGGCCTATTGCTTTCACAATGGTGAAAACAAATGGTGGCGGTGCGTGACGGACGCGTCAGCGCCCGTCACTCACCAAAACGTGACGGTTGCGTGCGTAAACTCAAAAGCTTTTTATGTATCACGTGCCATTGAAACCTATATTGTTTTTTATTTATTAGGCCCGAGCCCCGAACGGGGGGTAAGGGCCTATTGCTTTCACAATGGTGAAAACAAATGGTGGCGGTGCGTGACGGACGCGTCAGCGCCCGTCACTCACCAAAACGTGACGGTTGCGTGCGTAAACTCAAAGCTTTAAAATGATGTATCACATGCCATTGAAACCTATATTGTTTTTGCTCGAGACGTCGAAAAAAAAATTTTTTTTATTAGGCCCGAGCCCCGAACGGGGTAAGGGCCTATTGCTTTCACAATGGTGAAAACAAATGGTGGCGGTGCGTGACGGACGCGTCAGCGCCCGTCACTCACCAAAACGTGACGGTTGCGTGCGTAAACTCAAAAGCTTTAAAATGATGAATCACATGCCATTGAAACCTATATTGTTTTTGCTCGAGACAAGTCACAAAAAATTCCTTTTTTATTTATTTATTTATTTATTTATTTCTTTCTTTCTTTCTTTTTTTCTTCTGCACTTTGAGCCTTAATTTGACCCCCTGAACATGCATGAAAAGTTGTTAATTTTGGCCCAAAAATCAGACCTGGCGAAAAATTTGATATTTTGGTGTTTATTTTTATGGGACTCAAAAAATGACAGAACAGCGCCACCTACAACAGCCAAAATAATACCCCTATGGGACTTTTCGGAGGTCAAGTTTGTCGTAGAAACATGAAATTTGGTACACATGTTCCTCAAGTCAAGACAAGAAAAAAATATTATTATGGCCCCGCCCTCTGACAAACAGGAAGCCCATAAATTTCACTGCAAAATGGAAAAATGAACAGCAAAAGTTTTCATACATGTCGGTTGGAAAGCGACTCCTCCTCGGCCGTTTCACCGATTCGCCTCAAAATCGCTCCACATCATCTCAACACATGTACCTTCAAAATGACCTCAGGGATTTTTGATCAGTGAAACATTGTTTGAGCAGCGGAGCGGCAAAATGTGACCTTTTTTTGGCCGTTTTTGACAACATTAAATTTGCTCCCGTTTGCACAAACAAAGTCTGATTTGCACAAAACTTTAATACATTGTTCAACTCTAGGGTCTAGGTCATTTGAAAGTGAATTGATTCAAATTGACACATTAGCGCCCCCTACAGACTATTTCAAAGTTTTAGATGGGCATTTTCAAATTTAGTTTTTTCAAAATGTTTGAAATTTTGCACATAAATCTGTTTTGCCCTCTTGATTCAAAAAGTCAATTGGGTCCAAGGCTTATTTTTTACCCTGTTGCCGTGGCGACGACAAACGCTCCCCATTCATTGCTACACCTCACACAAACATCAAACCAGCTCGGCCGTTTCACCGATTCGCCTCAAAATCGTCACATCATCTAACACATGTACCATCAAAATGACTTCAGGGAATTTTGATCAGTGAAACGTTTTGAGCAGCGAGCGCCAAAAAGTGGCGTATTTTTTTCAGTTTTTGCATAGAAAAATTGCTTCCGTTTGCACAAACAAAGTCTGATTTGCACAAAACTTGAATCCATGGTTCAACTCTTGGGTCTAGGTCATTTGAAAGTTCAAATTTGAAATTGGCTCTATAGCGCCACCTACAACAGCCATTTAAAAATGCCTATGGGAGGGGTTGAGGTCAAAATTGTCGTAGAACCATGTAATTTGGACACATGTTCCTCAAGTCAAGACATGGAAAAATGTTATTATGGCTAAGCCCCTGACAAACAGGAAGCCCATAAATTTCATTGAAAATGGAAAAATGAAAACCAATCATTTTCAGTGGTTGGAAAGCGACTCCTCCTCGGCCGTTTCACCGATTGGCCTCAAAATTTTTCCAAATCATCTCAACTTTTACCTTCAAACACTTCAGGGAATTTTATCAGTAAACGTTGTTTGAGCAGCGGAAAAAATGTGAGGTTTTTTGGCGTTTTTGATTTTTCCGTTTGCACAAAACTGATTTGCAATAAACTTGAATCCATTGTTCAACTCCAGGGTTTAGGTCAGGTTAAAGTGAAATATTGGAAATTGGCCCATTAGCGCCCCCTACAGACTGTGTCAAAGTTTACATGGGGGAGCCAAACCAGCTCTACTTATCATATTCATTACAATTTGACTAACATTCTTCTATGGCTACGGGAACAAATCATCACACGGCGGTGCCACCTCCTTTTAGCGGTGCTGCGTGGTACGGTGTGGTGCGGCGTAGTGCGGGGCGTTGTGGAGCGGCGCGTTGCGGCTTGGTGCGGGTGTGGTGCGGGCGGCGTGGTGCGGGCTGGTGCGGGGCGGTGCGGGCGGCTGGTGGGCGGGCGGGGCGGGGAGTGCGCGCGGTGCAGGGAGTCGCGCGGTGCGGCGAGGGCCGTTCGACGCCGCTTGCGGCTTTAATTTATTTATTTCTTTCTTTCTTTCTTTTTTCTTCTGCACTTTGAGCCTTAATTTGACCCCCTGAACATGCATGAAAAGTTGTTAATTTTGGCCCAAAAATCAGACCTGGCGAAAAATTTGATATTTTGGTGTTTATTTTTATGGGACTCAAAAAATGACAGAACAGCGCCACCTACAACAGCCAAAATAATACCCCTATGGGACTTTTCGGAGGTCAAGTTTGTCGTAAAACATGAAATTTGGTACACATGTTCCTCAAGTCAAGACAAGAAAAAAATATTATTATGGCCCCGCCCTCTGACAAACAGGAAGCCCATAAATTTCACTGCAAAATGGAAAAATGAACAGCAAAAGTTTTCATACATGTCGGTTGGAAAGCGACTCCTCCTCGGCCGTTTCACCGATTCGCCTCAAAATCGCTCCACATCATCTCAACACATGTACCTTCAAAATGACCTCAGGGATTTTTGATCAGTGAAACATTGTTTGAGCAGCGGAGCGGCAAAATGTGACCTTTTTTTGGCCGTTTTTGACAACATTAAATTTGCTCCCGTTTGCACAAACAAAGTCTGATTTGCACAAAACTTTAATACATTGTTCAGCTCTAGGGTCTAGGTCATTTGAAAGTAAAATATTCCAATTGACTCATTAGCGCCCCCTACAGACTATTTCAAAGTTTTAGATGGGCATTTCCAAATTTAGTTTTTTCAAAATGTTTGAAATTTTGCACATAAATCTGTATTGCCCTCTTGATTCAAAAAGTCAATCAGGTCCAAGGCTTTTTTGTTACCCTGTTGCCGTGGCGACGAGAAACGCTCCCCATTCATTGCAAATGTACACCTCACACAAACATCAAACCAGCCTCGGCCGTTTCACCGATTCGCCTCAAAATCGCTCCACATCATCTCAACACATGTACCATCAAAATGACTTCAGGGAATTTTGATCAGTGAAACGTTGTTTCGAGCAGCAGAGCGCCAAAAAGTGGCGTATTTTTTTTCAGTTTTTGACAATAGAAAAATTGCTTCCGTTTGCACAAACAAAGTCTGATTTGCACAAAACTTGAATCCATGGTTCAACTCTTGGGTCTAGGTCATTTGAAAGTTAAAATTTTGAAATTGGCTCTATAGCGCCACCTACAACAGCCAATTTAAAAATGCCTATGGGAGGGGTTCGAGGTCAAAATTGTCGTAGAACCATGTAATTTGGTACACATGTTCCTCAAGTCAAGACATGGAAAAAATGTAATTATGGCTAAGCCCTCTGACAAACAGGAAGCCCATAAATTTCATTGCAAAATGGAAAAATGAAAACCAATCATTTTCATACACGTCGGTTGGAAAGCGACTCCTCCTCGGCCGTTTCACCGATTGGCCTCAAAATTGTTCCAAATCATCTCAACACATTTACCTTCAAAATGACTTCAGGGAATTTTGATCAGTGAAACGTTGTTTGAGCAGCGGAGCAGCAAAATGTGAGGGTTTTTTTTCCCGTTTGCACAAACAAAGTCTGATTTGCATTAAACTTGAATCCATTGTTCAACTCCAGGGTTTAGGTCAGGTGAAAGTGAAATATTTGAAATTGGCCCATTAGCGCCCCCTAAAGACTGAGTCAAAGTTTACATGGGGAGCCAAACCAGCTCTACTTATCATATTCATTACAATTTGACTAACAATCTTCTATGGCTACGGGAACAAATCATCACACGGCGGCACCACCTCCTTTGACCGGTGCTGCGTGGTACGGTGTGGTGCGGCGTAGTGCGGGGCGTTGTGGAGCGGCGCGTTGCGGCTTGGTGCGGGGCGGCGTGATGCGGGACGGCGTGGTGCGGGGTGGCTTGGCAAGGGGTGGTGCGCGCGTTGCGGGGGGTGCGCGCGGTGCGGGGAGTTGCGCGGTGCGGCGAGGGCCGTTCGACGCCGCTTGCGGCTTTAATTTATTTCTTTCTTTCTTTCTTTTTTCTTCTGCACTTTGAGCCTTAATTTGACCCCCTGAACATGCATGAAAAGTTGTTAATTTTGGCCCAAAAATCAGACCTGGCGAAAAATTTGATATTTTGGTGTTTATTTTTATGGGACTCAAAAAATGACAGAACAGCGCCACCTACAACAGCCAAAATAATACCCCTATGGGACTTTTCGGAGGTCAAGTTTGTCGTAGAAAAATGAGATTTGGTACACATGTTCCTCAAGTCAAGACAAGAAAAAAATATTATTATGGCCCCGCCCTCTGACAAACAGGAAGCCCATAAATTTCACTGCAAAATGGAAAAATGAACAGCAAAAGTTTTCATACATGTCGGTTGGAAAGCGACTCCTCCTCGGCCGTTTCACCGATTCGCCTCAAATTCGCTCCACATCATCTCAACACATGTACCTTCAAAATGACCTCAGGGATTTTTGATCAGTGAAACATTGTTTGAGCAGCGGAGCGGCAAAATGTGACCTTTTTTTGGCCGTTTTTGACAACATTAAATTTGCTCCCGTTTGAACAAACAAAGTCTGATTTGTACAAAACTTTAATACATTGTTGAACTCTAGGGTCTAGGTCATTTGAAAGTGAATTAATTCAAATTGACACATTAGCGCCCCCTACAGACTATTTCAAAGTTTTAGATGGGCATTTTCAAATTTAGTTTTTTCAAAATGTTTGAAATTTTGCACATAAATCTGTTTTGCCCTCTTGATTCAAAAAGTCAATTGGGTCCAAGGCTTATTTTTTACCCTGTTGCCGTGGCGACGAGAAACGCTCCCCATTCTTTGCAAATGTACACCTCACACAAACATCAAACCAGCCACGGCCGTTTCACCGATTTGCCTCAAAATCGCTCCACATCATCTCAACACATGTACCATCAAAATGACTTCAGGGAATTTTGATCAGTGAAACATTTTTCGAGCAGCAGAGCGCCAAAAAGTGGCGTATTTTTTTTCAGTTTTTGACGATAGAAAAATTGCTTCCGTTTGCACAAACAAAGTCTGATTTGCACAAAACTTGAATCCATGGATCAACTCTTGGGTCTAGGTCATTTGAAATTTAAAATTTAGAAATTGGCTCTATAGCGCCACCTACAACAGCCAATTTAAAAATGCCTCTGGGAGGAGTTTGAGGTCAAAATTGTCATAGAACCATGTAATTTGGAACACATGTTCCTCAAGTCAAGTCATGGAAAAAATGTAATTATGGTAAGCCCTCTGACAAACAGGAAGCCCATAAATTTCATTGCAAAATGGAAAAATGAAAACCAATCATTTTCATACACGTCGGTTGGTAAGCGACTCTTCCTCCGCCGTTTCACCGATTGGCCTCAAAATTGTTCCAAATCATCTCAACACATTTACCTTCAAAATTACTTCAGGGAATTTTGATCAGTGAAACGTTGTTTGAGCAGCGGAGCAGCAAAATGTGAGGGTTTTTTTGCCGTTTTTGACAACATTAATTTTTTTCCCGTTTACACAAACAAAGTCTGATTTGCATTAAACTTGAATCCATTGTTCAACTCCAGGGTTTAGGTCAGGTGAAAGTGAAATATTTGAAATTGGCCCATTAGCGCCCCCCCTACAGACTGAATCAAAGTTTACATGGGGAGCCAAACCAGCTCTACTTATCATAGTCATTACAATTTGACTAACAATCTTCTATGGCTACGGGAACAAATCATCACACGGCGGCGCCACCTCCTTTGAGCGGTGCTGCGTGGTACGGTGTGGTGCGGCGTAGTGCGGGGCGTGGTGGCGGCGTGCGTTGCGGCTTGGTGCGGGGCGGCGTGATGCGGGACGGCGTGGTGCGGGGTGGCTTGGCGGGGGTGGTGCGCGCGTGGGGGGGGGTGCGCGCGGTGCGGGGAGTTGCGCGGTGCGGCGAGGGCCGTTCGACGCCGCTTGCGGCTTTAATTTCTTTCTTTCTTTCTTTCTTTCTTTCTTTTTTCTTCTGCACTTTGAGCCTTAATTTGACCCCCTGAATATGCATGAAAAGTTGTTAAATTTTGCCCAAAAATCAGACCTGGCGAAAAATTTGATATTTTGGTGTTTATTTTAATGGGACTCAAAAAATGCCAGAACAGCGCCACCTACAACAGCCAAAATAATACCCCTATGGGAGTTCTGAAGATGAAGTTTGTTGTAGAGTCATGAAATTCGGTACACATGTTCCTCAAGTCAAGACAAGAAAAAAATATTATTATGGCTCCGCCCTCTGACAAACAGGAAGCCCATAAATGTCACTGCAAAATGGAAAAATGAACAGCAAAAGTTTTCATACATGTCGGTTGGAAAGCGACTCCTCCTCGGCCGTTTCACCGATTCGCCTCAAAATCGCTCCACATCATCTCAACACATGTACCTTCAAAATGACCTCGGGGATTTTTGATCAGTGAAACATTGTTCGAGCAGCGGAGCGGCAAAATGTGACCTTTTTTTGGCCGTTTTTGACAACATTAAATTTGCTCCCGTTTGCACAAACAAAGTCTGATTTTCACAAAACTTTAATACATTGTTCAACTCTAGGGTCTAGGTCATTTGAAAGTTAAATGATTCAAATTGACACATTAGCGCCCCCTACAGACTATTTCAAAGTTTTAAATGGGCATTTTCAAATTTAGTTTTTTCAAAATGTTTGAAATTTTGCACATACATCTGTTTTGCCCTCTTGATTCAAAAAGTCAATTGGGTCCAAGGCTTATTTTTTACCCTGTTGCCGTGGCGACGACAAACGCTCCCCATTCATTGCAAATATACACCTCACACAAACATCAAACCAGCCTCGGCCGTTTCACCGATTCGCCTCAAAATCGCTCCACATCATCTCAACACATGTACCATCAAAATGACTTCAGGGAATTTTGATCAGTGAAACGTTGTTTGAGCAGCGGAGCGCCAAAAAGTGGCGTATTTTTTTTCAGTTTTTGACCATAGAAAAATTGCTTCCGTTTGCACAAACAAAGTCTGATTTGCACAAAACTTGAATCCATGGTTCAACTCTTGGGTCTAGGTCATTTGAAAGTTAAAATTCTGAAATTGGCTCTATAGCGCCACCTACAACAGCCATATTAAAAATGCCTATGGGAGGGGTTTGAGGTCAAAATTGTCGTAGAACCATGTAATTTGGAACACATGTTCCTTAAGTCAAGACATGGGAAAAATGTTATTATGGCTAAGCCCCCTGACAAACAGGAAGCCCATAAATTTCATTGCAAAATGGAAACATGAAAACCAATCATTTTCATAAACGTTGGTTGGAAAGCGACTCCTCCTCGGCCGTTTCACCGATTGGCCTCAAAATTGTTCCAAATCATCTCAACACATTTACCTTCATAATTACTTCAGGGAATTTTAATCAGTCAAACGTTGTTTGAGAAGCGGAACGGCAAAATGTGAGGGTTTTTTGGCTGTTTTTGACAACATAAATTTTTTCCCCGTTTGCACAAACAAAGACTGATTTGCATTAAACTTGAATCCATTGTTCAACTCCAGGGTTTAGGTCAGGTGAAAGTGAAATATTTGAAATTGGCCCATTAGCGCCCCCTACAGACTGATTCAAAGTTTACATGGGGAGCCAAACCAGCTCTAATAATCATATTCATTACAATTTGACTAAGTTCTTCTATGGCTACGGGAACCAATCATCACACGGCGGCGCCACATCCTATGCGCGGTGCTACGTGGTACGGTGTGGTGCGGCGTAGTGCGGGGCGTTGTGGGGAGCGGTGCGTTGCGGCTTGGTGCGGGGCGGCTTGGTGCGGGGCGGCTTGGTGCGGGGCGGCTTGGTGCGGGGCGGCTTGGTGCGGGGCGGCTTGGTGCGGGGCGGCGTGATGCGGGACGGCGTGGTGCGGGGTGGCTTGGTGCGGGGCGGCGTGGAACGGGGTGGTGCGCGCGGTGCGGGGAGTCGCGCGGTGCGGCGAGGGCCGTTTGACGCCGCTTGCGGCTTTAATTATACTTGTTCTAGCCCAGGAAAACCTGGGAAAGAACAAGTTTGCTGTTGTTTGATGTCATATTTGACCCACTGAACATGCACGAAAACTTACAAAATTTTGCCACAAGTTCTGTTCTTGCAAACACTTTAATAATTTTGTGTTCCCTAGTAAGAGACTTCAAATTTGAAGTTGTAGGGGGCGCAATTGTAGTCCAATAAAGTCACCGTTTGCACATACAAAGTCCGATTTGCACCAAATTTGAATCGGTTGTTCAACTTTTGGGTTTGGGTAAACTGAAAGTGTAAAACATCAAATTGCAGCATTAGCGCCCCCTACAGAATGTCATTTTCACACATGTTGGTTGGAAAGCGACTCCTCCCCGGACGTTTCACCGATTTGCCTTAAAATCGCTCCACATCGTCTAAACACATGTACCATCATTTTGATTTCAGCGATTTTTGACCAGTGAAACGTTGTACGAGCAGCGAAGCGCCAAAAAGTGGCGTTTTTTTTTTAGTTTTTGACTATAGAAAAATTACTTCCGTTTACTCAAACAAAGTCCGATTTGCACAAAACTTGTTTCCATGGTTAAACTCTAGGGTGTAGGTCATTTGAAAGTGAAATAATTAAAATGCCAGAACAGCGCCCCCTACAACAGACAATTTAATACTCCTATGAGAGTTTTGGAGGTCAAGTTTGTCGTAGAGCCATGAAATTTGGTACACATATTCCTCAAGGTAAGACATGAAAAAAATGTTACTATGGCCCCGCCCTCTGACAAACAGGGAGCCCATAAATTTCACTGCAAAATGGATAAATGAACAGCAATAATTTTCACACATGTCGTTTGGAAAGCGACTCCTCCTCGGCCGTTTCACAGATTCGCCTGAAAATCGCTCCACATCATCTCAACACGTGTACCTTCAAAATGACTTCAGGGAATTTTTATCAGTGAAACAATGTTAGAGCATCGGAGCGGCAAATAGTGACCTTTTTTGACGATAGAAAAATAGCTCTCGTTTGCACAAACAAAGTTTGATTTGTACTAAACTTGACCCGGTTGTTCTACTCCTGGGCCTGGGTCACCTAAAGGTGTAAAATATTACATATGCTCTTTAGCGTCCCCTAAATACCGAGCTAAAGCTTTACATGGGGAGCCAAACCAACGGATCAATATCACAAATATTGGCCTATGGCTACGGAAGCAAATCATGGCGCGGCGGCGGCGCCACCTGCGGAGCGGCGCGTCACGCAGGGAGTCACGGGAAGGGGAATCGCGAGTTGCGCGGTACGGGGAATTGTAGCTGTGCCGGGAGTCGTAGCTGTGCTGGGAGTCGTAGCGGAGCGGAGAGTCGTAGAAGCGCACGGGGCAGGGAGTTGTAGCGGAGCGGGCAGTCGTAGCGCGCGCGCGGTGCGGGGAGTCGTAGCGGAGCGTGGTGCAGGGAATTGTAGCTGAGCGGGGTGTCGCAGCGGAGCGGCGAGTCGTAGCGGAGCGGGGAGTCGTAGCGGAGCGGGAAAGCGCGCGGTGCGGGGTGTCGCGCGGTGTGGCGAGGGCCGTTCGACGCCGCTTGCGGCTTTAATTAGGCCCGAGCCCCGAACGGGGAAAGGGCCTATTGTTTTTGCTCGAGAGATGTCAAATTCTGCACTTTGAGCCTTAATTTCACCCCCTGAACATGCATGAAAAGTTGTAAAATTTTGACCAAACATCAGACCTGTTGAAAAATTTGATATTTTGGTGTTTATTTTTATGGGACTCAAAAAATGCCAGAACAGCGCCACCTACAACAGCCAATGGGAGTTTCAGAGGTCAAGTTTGTCGTAGAGCCATGAGATTCGGTACACATGTTCCTTGAGTCAAGACATGAAAAAAATATTATTATGGCTCCGCCCTCTGACAAACAGGAAGCCCATAAATTTCACTGCAAAATGGAAAAATGAACAGCAAAAGTTTTCATACATGTCGGTTGGAAAGCGACTCCTCCTCGGCCGTTTCACCGATTCGCCTCAAAATCGCTCCACATCATCTCAACACATGTACCTTCAAAATGACCTCAGGGATTTTTGATCAGTGAAACATTGTTTGAGCAGCGGAGCGGCAAAATGTGACCTTTTTTTGGCCGTTTTTGACAACATTAAATTTGCTCCCGTTTGCACAAACAAAGTCTGATTTGCACAAAACTTTAATACATTGTTCAACTTTAGGGTCTAGGTCATTTGAAAGTTAAATGATTCACATTGACACATTAGCGCCCCCTACAGACTATTTCAAAGTTTTAGATGGGCATTTTCAAATTTAGTTTTTTCAAAATGTTTGAAATTTTGCACATAAATCTGTTTTGCACTCTTGATTCAAAAAGTCAATAGGGTCCAAGGCTTATTTTTTACCCTGTTGCCGTGGCGACGACAAACGCTCCCGATTCATTGCAATGTACACCTCACACAAACATCAAACTAGCCTCGGCCGTTTCACCTATTCGCCTCAAAATCGCTCCACATCATCTCAACACATGTACCGTCAAAATGACCTCAGGGATTTATGATCAGTGAAACGTTGTTTGAGCAGCGGAGCGGCAAATAGTGGCGTATTTTTTTTCAGTTTTTGACAATAGAAAAATGGCTTCCGTTTGGACAAACAAAGTCTGATTTGCACAAAACTTAAATCCATGGTTCAACTCTTGGGTCTAGGTCATTTGAAAGTTAAAATTTTGAAATTGGCTCTATAGCGCCACCTACAACAGCCGATTTAAAAATGCCTATGGGAGGGGTTCGAGGTCAAAATTGTCATAGAACCATGTAATTTGGAACACATGTTCCTCAAGTCAAGACATTGAACTTGTTTTATTATGGCTAAGCCCTCTGACAAACAGAAAGCCCATAAATTTCACTGCAAAATGGAAAAATGAAAAATAATCATTTTCATACATGTCGGTTGGAAAGCGACTCCTCCTCGGCCGTTTCACCGATTGGCCTCAAAATTGTTCCAAATCATCTCAACACATTTACCTTCAAAATGACTTCAGGGAATTTTGATCAGTGAAACGTTGTTTGAGCAGCGAAGCGGCAAAATGTGAGGGTTTTTTTGGCCGTTTTTGACAACATTAATTTTTTCCCGTTTGCACAAACAAAGTCTGATTTGCATTAAACTTGAATCCATTGTTCAACTCCAGGGTTTAGGTCAGGTGAAAGTGAAATATTTGAAATTGGCCCATTAGCGCCCCCTAAAGACTGAGCCAAAGTTTACATCGGGAGCCAAACCAGCTCTACTTATCATATTCATTCAAATTTGACTAACAATCTTCTATGACTACGGGAACAAATCATCACACGGCGGCGCCACCTCCTTTGAGCGGTGCTGCGTGGTACGGTGTGGTGCGGCGTAGTGCGGGGCGTTGTGGAGCGGCGCGTTGCGGCTTGGTACGGGACGGCGTGGTGCGGGACGGCGTGGTGCGGGACGGCGTGGTGCGGGACGGCGTGGTGCGGGACGGCGTGGTGCAGGGCGGCGTGGTGCGGGGAGTGCGCGCGGTGCAGGGAGTCGCGCGGTGCGGCGAGGGCCGTTCGACGCCGCTTGCGGCTTTAATTTATTTATTAGGCCCGAGCCCCGAACGGGGTAAGGGCCTATTGCTTTCACAATGGTGAAAACAAATGGTGGCGGTGCGTGACGGACGCGTCAGCGCCCGTCGCTCACCAAAACGTGACGGTTGCGTGCGTAAACTCAAAAGCTTTAAAATGATGTATCACGTGCCATTGAAACCTATATTGTTTTTGCTCGAGACGTCGAAAAAAAAATTCCTTTTTTATTAGGCCCGAGCCCCGAACGGGGTAAGGGCCTATTGCTTTCACAATGGTGAAAACAAATGGTGGCGGTGCGTGACGGACGCGTCAGCGCCCGTCACTCACCAAAACATGACAGTTGCGTGCGTAAACTCAAAAGCTTTAAAATGATGAATCACATGCCATTGAAACCTATATTGTTTTTGCTCGAGACAAGTCACAAAAAATTCCTTTTTTATTTATTTATTTATTTATTAGGCCCGAGCCCCGAACGGGGTAAGGGCCTATTGCTTTCACAATGGTGAAAACAAATGGTGGCGGTGCGTGACGGACGCGTCAGCGCCCGTCACTCACCAAAACGTGACGGTTGCGTGCGTAAACTCAAAAGCTTTAAAATGATGTATCACGTGCCATTGAAACCTATATTGTTTTTGCTCGAGACGTCAAAAAAAAAATTCCTTTTTAGGCCCGAGCCCCGAACGGGGTAAGGGCCTATTGCTTTCACAATGGTGAAAACAAATGGTGGCGGTGCGTGACGGACGCGTCAGCGCCCGTCACTCACCAAAATGTGACGGTTGCGTGCGTAAACTCAAAAGCTTTAAAATGATGTATCACGTGCCATTGAAACCTATATTGTTTTTGCTCGAGACGTTAACAAAAAAATTCCTTTTTTATTTATTTATTTATTTATTTCTTTCTTTCTTTCTTTCTTTTTTCTTCTGCACTTTGAGCCTTAATTTGACCCCCTGAACATGCATGAAAAGTTGTTAATTTTGGCCCAAAAATCAGACCTGGCGAAAAATTTGATATTTTGGTGTTTATTTTTATGGGACTCAAAAAATGACAGAACAGCGCCACCTACAACAGCCAAAATAATACCCCTATGGGACTTTTCGGAGGTCAAGTTTGTCGTAGAAAAATGAGATTTGGTACACATGTTCCTCAAGTCAAGACAAAAAAAAAATATTATTATGGCCCCGCCCTCTGACAAACAGGAAGCCCATAAATTTCACTGCAAAATGGAAAAATGAACAGCAAAAGTTTTCATACATGTCGGTTGGAAAGCGACTCCTCCTCGGCCGTTTCACCGATTCGCCTCAAATTCGCTCCACATCATCTCAACACATGTACCTTCAAAATGACCTCAGGGATTTTTGATCAGTGAAATTGTTTGAGCAGCGGAGCGGCAAAATGTGACCTTTTTTTGGCCGTTTTTGACAACATTAAATTTGCTCCCGTTTGAACAAACAAAGTCTGATTTGTACAAAACTTTAATACATTGTTGAACTCTAGGGTCTAGGTCATTTGAAAGTGAATTAATTCAAATTGACACATTAGCGCCCCCTACAGACTATTTCAAAGTTTTAGATGGGCATTTTCAAATTTAGTTTTTTCAAAATGTTTGAAATTTTGCACATAAATCTGTTTTGCCCTCTTGATTCAAAAAGTCAATTGGGTCCAAGGCTTATTTTTTACCCTGTTGCCGTGGCGACGAGAAACGCTCCCCATTCTTTGCAAATGTACACCTCACACAAACATCAAACCAGCCACGGCCGTTTCACCGATTTGCCTCAAAATCGCTCCACATCATCTCAACACATGTACCATCAAAATGACTTCAGGGAATTTTGATCAGTGAAACATTTTTCGAGCAGCAGAGCGCCAAAAAGTGGCGTATTTTTTTTCAGTTTTTGACGATAGAAAAATTGCTTCCGTTTGCACAAACAAAGTCTGATTTGCACAAAACTTGAATCCATGGATCAACTCTTGGGTCTAGGTCATTTGAAATTTAAAATTTAGAAATTGGCTCTATAGCGCCACCTACAACAGCCAATTTAAAAATGCCTCTGGGAGGAGTTTGAGGTCAAAATTGTCATAGAACCATGTAATTTGGAACACATGTTCCTCAAGTCAAGTCATGGAAAAAATGTAATTATGGCTAAGCCCTCTGACAAACAGGAAGCCCATAAATTTCATTGCAAAATGGAAAAATGAAAACCAATCATTTTCATACACGTCGGTTGGTAACGACTCTTCCTCCGCCGTTTCACCGATTGGCCTCAAAATTGTTCCAAATCATCTCAACACATTTACCTTCAAAATTACTTCAGGGAATTTTGATCAGTGAAACGTTGTTTGAGCAGCGGAGCAGCAAAATGTGAGGGTTTTTTTGCCGTTTTTGACAACATTAATTTTTTTCCCGTTTAGACAAACAAAGTCTGATTTGCATTAAACTTGAATCCATTGTTCAACTCCAGGGTTTAGGTCAGGTGAAAGTGAAATATTTGAAATTGGCCCATTAGCGCCCCCTACAGACTGAATCAAAGTTTACATGGGGAGCCAAACCAGCTCTACTTATCATAGTCATTACAATTTGACTAACAATCTTCTATGGCTACGGGAACAAATCATCACACGGCGGCGCCACCTCCTTTGAGCGGTGCTGCGTGGTACGGTGTGGTGCGGCGTAGTGCGGGGCGTTGTGGAGCGGCGCGTTGCGGCTTGGTGCGGGGCGGCGTGATGCGGGACGGCGTGGTGCGGGGTGGCTTGGCAAGGGGTGGTGCGCGCGTTGCGGGGGGTGCGCGCGGTGCGGGGAGTTGCGCGGTGCGGCGAGGGCCGTTCGACGCCGCTTGCGGCTTTAATTTATTTATTTCTTTCTTTCTTTCTTTTTTCTTCTGCACTTTGAGCCTTAATTTGACCCCCTGAATATGCATGAAAAGTTGTTAATTTTGGCCCAAAAATCAGACCTGGCGAAAAATTTGATATTTTGGTGTTTATTTTTATGGGACTCAAAAAATGACAGAACAGCGCCACCTACAACAGCCAAAATAATACCCCTATGGGACTTTTCTGAGGTCAAGTTTGTCGTAGAGCCATGAAATTTGGTACACATGTTCCTCAAGTCAAGACAAGAAAAAAATATTATTATGGCCCCGCCCCCTGACAAACAGGAAGCCCAAAAATTTCACTGCAAAATGGAAAAATGATCCGCAATCATTTTCATACATGTCGGTTGGAAAGCGACTCCTCCTCGGCCGTTTCACCGATTCGCCTCAAAATCGCTCCACATCATCTCAACACATGTACCTTCAAAATGACCTCAGGGATTTTTGATCAGTGAAACATTGTTCGAGCAGCGGAGCGGCAAAATGTGACCTTTTTTTGGCCGTTTTTGACAACATTAAATTTGCTCCCGTTTGCACAAACAAAGTCTGATTTGCACAAAACTTGAATACATTGTACAACTCAAGGGTCTAGGTCATTTGAAAGTGAATTAATTCAAATTGACACATTAGCGCCCCCTACAGACTATTTCAAAGTTTTAGATGGGCATTTTCAAATTTAGTTTTTTCAAAATGTTTGAAATTTTGCACATAAATCTGTTTTGCCCTCTTGATTCAAAAAGTCAATTGGGTCCAAGGCTTATTTTTTACCCTGTTGCCGTGGCGACGAGAAACGCTCCCCATTCATTGCAAATGTACACCTCACACAAACATCAAACCAGCCTCGGCCGTTTCACCGATTCGCCTCAAAATCGCTCCACATCATCTCAACACATGTACCATCAAAATGACTTCAGGGAATTTTGATCAGTGAAACGTTGTTTGAGCAGCGGAGCGCCAAAAAGTGGCGTATTTTTTTTTCAGTTTTTGACAATAGAAAAATTGTTTCCGTTTGCACAAACAAAGTGTGATTGGCACAAAACTTGAATCCATGGTTTAACTCTTGCGTCTAGGTCATTTGAAAGTTTAAATTTTGAAATTGGCTCTATAGCGCCACCTACAACAGCCAATTTAAAAATGCCTATTGATGGGTTTGAGGTCAAAATTGTCGTAGAGCCATGTAATTTGGAACACATGTTCCTCAAGTCAAGACATGGATAAAATGTTATTATGGCTAAGCCCTCTGACAAACAGGAAGCCCATAAATTTCATTTCAAATTGGAAAAATGAAAACCAATCATTTTCATAAACGTCGGTTGGAAAGCGACTCCTCCTCGGCCGTTTCATCGATTGGCCTCAAAATTGTTCCAAATCATCTCAACACATTTACCTTCAAAATTACTTCAGGGAATTTTAATCAGTCAAACGTTGTTTGAGAAGTGGAGCGGCAAAATGTGAGGGGTTTTTTGGCCATTTATGACAACATACATTTTTCCCCGTTTGCACAAACAAAGACTGATTTTCATTAAACTTGAATCCATTGTTCAACTCCAGGGTTTAGGTCAGGTGAAAGTGAAATATTTGAAATTGGCCCATTAGCACCCCCTACAGACTGATTCAAAGTTTACATGGGGAGCCAAACCAGCTCTACTTATCATATTCATTACAATTTGACTAAGTTCTTCTATGGCTACGGGAACCAATCAGCACACGGCGGCGCCACCTCCTATGCGTGGTGCTGCGTGGTACGGTGTGGTGCGACGTAGTGCGGGGCGTTGTGGAGCGGTGCGTTGCGGCTTGGTGCGGGGTGGCTTGGTGCGGGGCGGCGTGGAACGGGGTGGTGCGCGCGGTGCGGGGAGTTGCGCGGTGCGGCGAGGGCCGTTCGACGCCGCTTTTCGACGAAACATTGTTTGAGCAGCGGAGCGGCAAAATGTGACCTTTTTTTGGCCGTTTTTGACAACATTAAATTTGCTCCCGTTTGCACATACAAAGTCTGATTTGCACAAAACTTTAATACATTGTTCAACTCTAGGGTCTAGGTCATTTGAAAGTTAAATGATTCAAATTGACACATTAGCGCCCCCTACAGACTATTTCAAAGTTTTAAATGGGCATTTTCAAATTTATTTTTTTCAAAATTTTTGAAATTTTGCACATACATCTGTTTTGCCGTTTTGATTCAAAAAGTCATAAAAATAAGCCTTGGACCCAATTGGTCCAAGGCTTATTTTTTACCCTGTTGCCGTGGCGACGACAAACGCTTCCCATTAATTGCAAATGTACACCTCACACAAACATCAAACCAGCCTCGGCCGTTTCACCGATTCGCCTCAAAATCGCTCCACATCATCTCAACACATGTACCATCAAAATGACTTCAGGGAATTTTGATCAGTGAAACGTTGTTTGAGCAGCGCAGCGGCAAAAAGTGAGGGTTTTTTTGGCCGTTTTTGACAACATTATTTTTTTTCCCGTTTGCACAAACAAAGTCTGATTTGCATTAAACTTGAATTCATTGTTCAACTCCAGGGTTTAGGTCAGGTGAATGTGAATTTTTTTTAATTGGCCCATTAGCGCCCCCTACAGACTGAAGCAAAGTTTACATGGGGAGCCATACCAGCTCTACTTATAATATTCATTACAATTTGACTAGCATTCTTCTATGACTACGGGAACAAATCATCACACGGCAGTGCCACCTCCTTTGCGCGGTGCTGCGTGGTACGGTGTGGTGCAGCGTAGTGCAGGGCGTTGTGGAGCGGCGCGTTGCGGCTTGGTGTGATTCGGGACTGCGTGGTGTAGGACGGGGTGGCTTGGTGCGGGGTGGCTTGGTGCGGGGCGGCGTGGCACGGGGTGGTGCGCGTGGTGCGGGGAGTCGCGCGGTGCGGCGAGGGCCGTTCGACGCCGCTTGCGGCTTTAATTATTTCTTTCTTTCTTTCTTTCTTTCTTTCTTTCTTTTTTCTTCTGCACTTTGAGCCTTAATTTGACCCCCTGAACATGCATGAAAAGTTGTTAAATTTTGCCCAAAAATCAGACCTGGCGAAAAATTTGATATTTTGGTGTTTATTTTTATGGGACTCAAAAAATGCCAGAACAGCGCCACCTACAACAGCCAAAATAATACCCCTATGGGAGTTCTGAGGATCAAGTTTGTTGTAGAGTCATGAAATTCGGTACACATGTTCCGCAAGTCAAGACAAGAAAAAAATATTATTATGGCTCCGCCCTCTGACAAACAGGAAGCCCATAAATTTCACTGCAAAATGGAAAAATGAACAGCAAAAGTATTCATACATGTCGGTTGGAAAGCGACTCCTCCTCGGCCGTTTCACCGATTCGCCTCAAAATCGCTCCACATCATCTCAACACATGTACCTTCAAAATGACCTCAGGGATTTTTGATCAGTGAAACATTGTTTGAGCAGCGGAGCGGCAAAATGTGACCTTTTTTGGCCGTTTTTGACAACATTAAATTTGCTCCCGTTTGCACAAACAAAGTCTGATTTGCAAAAAACATTAATACATTGTTCAACTCTAGGGTCTAGGTCGTTTTAAAGTGAATTAATTCAAATTGACACATTAGCGCCCCCTACAGACTATTTCAAAGTTTTAGATGGGCATTTTCAAATTTAGTTTTTTCAAAATGTTTGAAATTTTGCACATAAATCTGTTTTGCCCTCTTGATTCAAAAAGTCAATTGGGTCCAAGGTTTATTTTTTACCCTGTTGCCGTGGCGACGAGAAACGCTCCCCATTCATTGCAAATGTACACCTCACACAAACATCAAACCAGCCTCGGCTGTTTCACCGATTCGCCTCAAAATCGCTCCACATCATCTCAACACATGTACCTTCAAAATGACTTCAGGGAATTTTGATCCGTGAAACGCTGTTTGAGCAGCGGAGCGGCAAAATGTAAGGGTTTTTTTGGCTCTTTTTGACAACATTAATTTTGCTCCTGTTTGCACAAACAAAGTCTGATTTGCACAAAACTTTCATCCATTGTTCAATTCCAGGGTTTAGGTCAGGTTAAAGTGAAATATTGGAAATCGGCCCCTTAGCGCCCCCTACAGACTGTGTCAAAGTTTACATGGGGAGCCAAACCAGCTCTACTTATCATATTCATTACAATTTGACTAACATTCTTCTATGGCTACGGAAACAAATCATCACACGGCGGTGCTACCTCCTTTTAGCGGTGCTGCGTGGTACGGTGTGGTGCGGCGTAGTGCGGGGCGTTGTGGAGCGGCGCGTTGCGGCTTGGTGCGGGGCGGCGTGGTGCGGGGAGTGCGCGCGGTGCAGGGAGTTGCGCGGTGCGGCGAGGGCCGTTCGACGCCGCTTGCGGCTTTAATTAGGCCCGAGCCCCGAACGGGGTAAGGGCCTATTGCTTTCACAATGGTGAAAACAAATGGTGGCGGTGCGTGACGGACGCATCAGCGCCCGTCACTCACCAAAACGTGACGGTTGCGTGCGTAAACTCAAAAGCTTTAAAATGATGTATCACGTGCCATTGAAACCTATATTGTTTTTGCTCGAGACGTCGAAAAAAAAATTCCTTTCTTTCTTTCTTTCTTTCTTTCTTTCTTTTTTCTTCTGCACTTTGAGCCTTAATTTGACCCCCTGAACATGCATGAAAAGTTGTTAAATTTTGCCCAAAAATCAGACCTGGCGAAAAATTTGATATTTTGGTGTTTATTTTAATGGGACTCAAAAAATGCCGGAACAGCGCCACCTACAACAGCCAAAATAATACCCCTATGGGACTTTTAGAGATCAAGTTTGTTGTAGAGCCATGAAATTCGGTACACATGTTACTCAAGTCAAGACAAGAAAAAAATATTATTATGGCCCCGCCCCCTGACAAACAGGAAGCCCATAAATTTCACTGCAAAATGGAAAAATGAACAGCAAAAGTTTTCATACATGTCGGTTGGAAAGCGACTCCTCCTCGGCCGTTTCACAGATTCACCTCAAAATCGCTCCACATCATCTCAACACATGTACCTTCAAAATGACCTCAGGGATTTTTGATCAGTGAAACATTGTGTGAGCAGCGGAGCGGCAAAATGTGACCTTTTTTTGGCCGTTTTTGACAACATTAAATTTGCTCCCGTTTGCACAAACAAAGTCTGATTTGCACAAAACTTTAATACATTGTTCAACTCTTGGGTCTAAGTCATTTGAAAGTGAATTGATTCAAATTGACACATTAGCGCCCCCTACAGACCATTTCAAAATTTTAGATGGGCATTTTCAAATTTAGTTTTTTCAAAATGTTTGACATTTTGCACATAAATCTGTTTTGCCCTCTTGATTCAAAAAGTCAATAGGGTCCAAGGCTTATCTTTTACCCTGTTGCCATGGCGACGACAAACGCTCCCCTTTCATTGCAAATGTACACCTCACACAAACATCAAACCAGCCTCGGCCGTTTCACCGATTCGCCTCAAAATCGCTCCACATCATCTCAACACATGTACCTTCAAAATTACTTCAGGGAATTTTGGTCCGTGAAACGTTGTTTGAGCAGCGGAGCAGCAAAATGTGAGGGTTTTTTTGGCTCTTTTTGACAACATTAATTTTGCTCCTGTTTGCACAAACAAAGTCTGATTTGCACAAAACTTTAATCCATTGTTCAATTCCAGGGTTTAGGTCAGGTGAAAGTGAAATATTTGAAATTGGCCCATTAGCGCCCCCTACAGACTGAAGCAAAGTTTACATGGGGAGCCAAACCAGCTCTACTTATCATATTCATTACAATTTGACTAACATTCTTCTATGGCTACGGAAACAAATCATCACACGGCGGTGCCACCTCCTTTTAGCGGTGCTGCGTGGTACGGTGTGGTGCGACGTAGTGCGGGGTGATGTGGAGCGGCGCGTTGCGGCTTGGTGCGGGGTGGCGTGGTGCGGGACGGCATGGTGCAGGGCGGCTTGGTGCGGGGCGGCGTGGTGCGGGGAGTGCGCGCGGTGCAGGGAGTTGCGCGGTGCGGCGAGGGCCGTTCGACGCCGCTTGCGGCTTTAATTTATTTCTTTCTTTCTTTCTTTCTTTCTTTCTTTCTTTTTTCTTCTGCACTTTGAGCCTTAATTTGACCCCCTGAACATGCATGAAAAGTTGTTAAATTTTGCCCAAAAATCAGACCTGGCGAAAAATTTGATATTTTGGTGTTTATTTTTATGGGACTCAAAAAATGCCAGAACAGCGCCACCTACAACAGCCAAAATAATACCCCTATGGGAGTTCTGAGGATCAAGTTTGTTGTAGAGTCATGAAATTCGGTACACATGTTCCGCAAGTCAAGACAAGAAAAAAATATTATTATGGCTCCGCCCTCTGACAAACAGGAAGCCCATAAATTTCACTGCAAAATGGAAAAATGAACAGCAAAAGTATTCATACATGTCGGTTGGAAAGCGACTCCTCCTCGGCCGTTTCACCGATTCGCCTCAAAATCGCTCCACATCATCTCAACACATGTACCTTCAAAATGACCTCAGGGATTTTTGATCAGTGAAACATTGTTTGAGCAGCGGAGCGGCAAAATGTGACCTTTTTTGGCCGTTTTTGACAACATTAAATTTGCTCCCGTTTGCACAAACAAAGTCTGATTTGCAAAAAACATTAATACATTGTTCAACTCTAGGGTCTAGGTCGTTTTAAAGTGAATTAATTCAAATTGACACATTAGCGCCCCCTACAGACTATTTCAAAGTTTTAGATGGGCATTTTCAAATTTAGTTTTTTCAAAATGTTTGAAATTTTGCACATAAATCTGTTTTGCCCTCTTGATTCAAAAAGTCAATTGGGTCCAAGGTTTATTTTTTACCCTGTTGCCGTGGCGACGAGAAACGCTCCCCATTCATTGCAAATGTACACCTCACACAAACATCAAACCAGCCTCGGCTGTTTCACCGATTCGCCTCAAAATCGCTCCACATCATCTCAACACATGTACCTTCAAAATGACTTCAGGGAATTTTGATCCGTGAAACGCTGTTTGAGCAGCGGAGCGGCAAAATGTAAGGGTTTTTTTGGCTCTTTTTGACAACATTAATTTTGCTCCTGTTTGCACAAACAAAGTCTGATTTGCACAAAACTTTCATCCATTGTTCAATTCCAGGGTTTAGGTCAGGTTAAAGTGAAATATTGGAAATCGGCCCCTTAGCGCCCCCTACAGACTGTGTCAAAGTTTACATGGGGAGCCAAACCAGCTCTACTTATCATATTCATTACAATTTGACTAACATTCTTCTATGGCTACGGAAACAAATCATCACACGGCGGTGCTACCTCCTTTTAGCGGTGCTGCGTGGTACGGTGTGGTGCGGCGTAGTGCGGGGCGTTGTGGAGCGGCGCGTTGCGGCTTGGTGCGGGGCGGCGTGGTGCGGGGAGTGCGCGCGGTGCAGGGAGTTGCGCGGTGCGGCGAGGGCCGTTCGACGCCGCTTGCGGCTTTAATATTTATTTCTTTCTTTCTTTTTTCTTCTGCACTTTGAGCCTTAATTTGACCCCCTGAACATGCATGAAAAGTTGTTAATTTTGGCCCAAAAATCAGACCTGGCGAAAAATTTGATATTTTGGTGTTTATTTTTATGGGACTCAAAAAATGCCAGAACAGCGCCACCTACAACAGCCAAAATAATACCCCTATGGGACTTTTTGGAGGTCAAGTTTGTCGTAGAAACATGAGATTTGGTACACATGTTCCTTGAGTCAAGACATGAAAAAAATATTATTATGGCTCCGCCCTCTGACAAACAGGAAGCCCATAAATTTCACTGCAAAATGGAAAAATGAACAGCAAAAGTTTTCATACATGTCGGTTGGAAAGCGACTCCTCCTCGGCCGTTTCACCGATTCGCCTCAAAATCGCTCCACATCATCTCAACACATGTACCTTCAAAATGACCTCAGGGATTTTTGATCAGTGAAACATTGTTTGAGCAGCGGAGCGGCAAAATGTGACCTTTTTTTGGCCGTTTTTGACAACATTAAATTTGCTCCCGTTTGCACAAACAAAGTCTGATTTGCACAAAACTTTAATACATTGTTCAACTTTAGGGTCTAGGTCATTTGAAAGTTAAATGATTCACATTGACACATTAGCGCCCCCTACAGACTATTTCAAAGTTTTAGATGGGCATTTTCAAATTTAGTTTTTTCAAAATGTTTGAAATTTTGCACATAAATCTGTTTTGCACTCTTGATTCAAAAAGTCAATAGGGTCCAAGGCTTATTTTTTACCCTGTTGCCGTGGCGACGACAAACGCTCCAGATTCATTGCAAATGTACACCTCACACAAACATCAAACTAGCCTCGGCCGTTTCACCTATTCGCCTCAAAATCGCTCCACATCATCTCAACACATGTACCGTCAAAATGACCTCAGGGATTTATGATCAGTGAAACGTTGTTTGAGCAGCGGAGCGGCAAATAGTGGCGTATTTTTTTTCAGTTTTTGACAATAGAAAAATGGCTTCCGTTTGGACAAACAAAGTCTGATTTGCACAAAACTTAAATCCATGGTTCAACTCTTGGGTCTAGGTCATTTGAAAGTTAAAATTTTGAAATTGGCTCTATAGCGCCACCTACAACAGCCGATTTAAAAATGCCTATGGGAGGGGTTCGAGGTCAAAATTGTCATAGAACCATGTAATTTGGAACACATGTTCCTCAAGTCAAGACATTGAACTTGTTTTATTATGGCTAAGCCCTCTGACAAACAGAAAGCCCATAAATTTCACTGCAAAATGGAAAAATGAAAAATAATCATTTTCATACATGTCGGTTGGAAAGCGACTCCTCCTCGGCCGTTTCACCGATTGGCCTCAAAATTGTTCCAAATCATCTCAACACATTTACCTTCAAAATGACTTCAGGGAATTTTGATCAGTGAAACGTTGTTTGAGCAGCGAAGCGGCAAAATGTGAGGGTTTTTTTGGCCGTTTTTGACAACATTAATTTTTTCCCGTTTGCACAAACAAAGTCTGATTTGCATTAAACTTGAATCCATTGTTCAACTCCAGGGTTTAGGTCAGGTGAAAGTGAAATATTTGAAATTGGCCCATTAGCGCCCCCTAAAGACTGAGCCAAAGTTTACATCGGGAGCCAAACCAGCTCTACTTATCATATTCATTCAAATTTGACTAACAATCTTCTATGACTACGGGAACAAATCATCACACGGCGGCGCCACCTCCTTTGAGCGGTGCTGCGTGGTACGGTGTGGTGCGGCGTAGTGCGGGGCGTTGTGGAGCGGCGCGTTGCGGCTTGGTACGGGACGGCGTGGTGCGGGACGGCGTGGTGCGGGACGGCGTGGTGCGGGACGGCGTGGTGCAGGGCGGCGTGGTGCGGGGAGTGCGCGCGGTGCAGGGAGTCGCGCGGTGCGGCGAGGGCCGTTCGACGCCGCTTGCGGCTTTAATTTCTTTCTTTCTTTCTTTTTTCTTCTGCACTTTGAGCCTTAATTTGACCCCCTGAACATGCATGAAAAGTTGTTAATTTTGGCCCAAAAATCAGACCTGGCGAAAAATTTGATATTTTGGTGTTTATTTTTATGGGACTCAAAAAATGCCAGAACAGCGCCACCTACAACAGCCAAAATAATACCCCTATGGGACTTTTTGGAGGTCAAGTTTGTCGTAGAAACATGAGATTTGGTACACATGTTCCTCAAGTCAAGACAAGAAAAAAATATTATTATGGCTCCGCCCTCTGACAAACAGGAAGCCCATAAATTTCACTGCAAAATGGAAAAATGAACAGCAAAAGTTTTCATACATGTCGGTTGGAAAGCGACTCCTCCTCGGCCGTTTCACCGATTCGCCTCAAAATCGCTCCACATCATCTCAACACATGTACCTTCAAAATGACCTCAGGGATTTTTGATCAGTGAAACATTGTTTGAGCAGCGGAGCGGCAAAATGTGACCTTTTTTTGGCCGTTTTTGACAACATTAAATTTGCTCCCGTTTGCACAAACAAAGTCTGATTTGCACAAAACTTTAATACATTGTTCAACTCTAGGGTCTAGGTCATTTGAAAGTCAAATGATTCAAATTGACACATTAGCGCCCCCTACAGACTATTTCAAAGTTTTAGATGGGCATTTTCAAATTTAGTTTTTTCAAAATGTTTGAAATTTTGCACATAAATCTGTTTTGAACTCTTGATTCAAAAAGTCAATAGGGTCCAAGGCTTATTTTTTACCCTGTTGCCGTGGCGACGACAAACGCTCCCCATTCATTGCAAATGTACACCTCACACAAACATCAAACCAGCCTCGGCCGTTTCACCGATTCGCCTCAAAATCGCTCCACATCATCTCAACACATGTACCATCAAAATTACTTCAGGGAATTTTGATCAGTGAAACGTTGTTTGAGCAGCGGAGCGGCAAAAAGTGGCGTATTTTTTTTCAGTTTTTGACAATAGAAAAATTGCTTCCGTTTGCACAAACAAAGTCTGTATTGCACAAAACTTGAATCCATGGTTCAACTCTTGGGTCTAGGTCATTTGAAAGTTAAAATTTTGAAATATGCTCTATAGCGCCACCTACAACAGCCGATTTAAAAATGCCTATGGGAGGGGTTTGAGGTCAAAATTGTCGTAGAACCATGTAATTTGGAAAACATGCTCCTCAAGTCAAGACATTGAATTTTTTTTATTATGGCTAAGCCCTCTGACAAACAGGAAGCCCATAAATTTCACTGCAAAATGGAAAAATGAAAAATAATCATTTTCATACATGTCGGTTGGAAAGCGACTCATCCTCAGCCGTTTCACCGATTGGCCTCAAAATTGTTCCAAATCATCTCAACACATTTACCTTCAAAATGACTTCAGGGAATTTTGATCAGTGAAACGTTGTTTGAGCAGCGGAGCGGCAAATTATGAGGGTTTTTTTGGCCGTTTTTGACAACATTAAATTTTTTCCCGTTTGCACAAACAAAGACTGATTTGCATTAAACTTGAATCCATTGTTCAACTCCAGGGTTTAGGTCAGGTGAAAGTGAAATATTTGAAATTGGCCCATTAGCGCCCCCTACAGACTGAGGCAAAGTTTACATGGGGAGCCAAACCAGCTCTACTTATCATATTCATTACGATTTGACTAACTTCTTCTATGGCTACGGGAACAAATCATCACACGGCGGCGCCACCTCCTATGCGCGGTGCTGCGTGGTACGGTGTGGTGCGGGGCGTTGTGGAGCGGCGCGTTGCTGCTTGGCTTGGGGCGGCGTGATGCGGGACGGCGTGGTGCAGGGCGGGGTGGCTTGGCACGGGGTGGTGCGTGTGGTGCGGGGAGTCGCGCGGTGCGGTGAGGGCCGTTCGACGCCGCTTGCGGCTTTAATGGCACCTGATACATCATTTTAAAGTGTTTGAGTTTATGCACGCAACCGTCACGTTTTGATGAGTGACGGGCGCTGACGCGTCCGTCACGCACCGCCACCACTTGCATTCACCATTGTGAAAGCAATAGGCCCTTACCCCGTTCGGGGCTCGGGCCTAATAATAAGGATGATGATGATGACAACACAGACCAGACCGGTACTAGTATATCCACAGAGATCCACATGGTAAAACTATATATTATAATAGATCCAGATGGTAAAACTATATATTATAATAGATCCACATGGTAAAACTATATATTATAATAGATCCACATGGTAAAACTATTCATTATATACTGTAGATCCATGGTCTTGTTTACATGTCGCCTCCAGTGTGGCGTCAAGTGCCGAGACTTTTGGAGAGATCCGGTCATTAATCAAACTAAAGTATTCTTTCCTTGGCAGTCTGTGAATGACTGAGAGTATTCCGTACTATATTGGACTGCAATATAAGATCCCAACGCTAGAGGGCACTAAATATTACACCGTGTGCCTTTAACATAAAGGCAAGGCTATTTGTATAGCACAATTCATACACAAGGCAACTCAAAGTGCCAAAGACAAAATGGCATTAAAATAAATAAATAATCACTGTACATTAAAAAGAATTTTCCATTTTCTACCCCTTAATCCATTTCTGAGTTGCGGGGGTGGCAGTCAGAGATGCCACCCAGTTCACAGAGCACCAGCCCCTCACTGATCCTCTGCAGGTGGTGAGTCCACAGGAGGATGGCTGTGTCAATGTGAGCATAGCTTTGATCTCTCAGCGGGGGCTTTTGGGCAAAGTCGGGTTAAGTGTCTTGCCCAAGGACACAACGACAGCAGACATCAGTGGGAGTCGGTGGAGAAGGTGTCAAGGTGGGAATTAAACCCACAACCTTCAGGCCTAAAGGCCAATGCTCTACCAACTGAGGTACTGTCGCCCGTAAAAGATAAAAAGATAAAATCCCTCAGTTTTCCATCCATCCATTTTCTTCCCCTTAATCCATTTTTGGGTTGGAGGGACACACAGAGCACCAGCCCCTCCCCTGATCCTCCTGCAGGAGTCCACAGGAGCCTCCGTTGTAGCACAGCTAAACAGAACTGTTTTTAACCTGGTTTTAAACATTGTTAGAGAAGTGGCCTGTCTCACACTTTCAGGAAGATTGTTCCAGATGTGACAGATGACGCTCTCTCTTTGTTTCTGGGGACCAAAGACAATCATTTCAGTTTTGTCTGCGTTTAGCTGAAGGAAGTTGTTTTGCATCCACTCACTGATCTGTTGGATACAGTGAAGGAGTGAGTCCACTGGTCCATGTTCTCCTGCAGTCAGTGAGACATAGATCTGAGTGTCGTCTGCATAGTTGTGATAGGACACTTTGTTTCTGCGTATTAACTGACCTAACGGCAGCATGTAGAGATTGAACAGAAGAGGTCCCAGGATCGACCCCTGTGGGACTCCACAGGTCAGGGCTATATGATCTGAGACACACTTTCCAATCTCCACAAAGTAACATCTCTAACATCTCTAAAGCCCCGTTCAGACCGGATCATGCGGTGCATTGGCTTTCAATGCAAAGCCAATGGTGACGCACGTTCGAGTGTCGAAATGCACGCACGGACTGCGCGGTAGAGACGCGGGGGAGGTGCAGGAGCGGAAAATCGATGCATGCAGGAGATTAATTCTGCTGAGCCTTTCCTCAGGACGCTCGTGACGCAACCAATCAGAGAGCCGCAAAGTGGTCACGGGGACATTAGTGTCTGAGCGAGCAGACTGAACATACGGTAAACAGCCAAAACAGGAGCTACACCAGGAGCTACACCAGGAGCTACACCAGGACTTAACCCGGACTTAACCCGGACTTAACCCGGACTTAACCCGGACTTAACCCGGACTTAACCAGGACTAAACCAGGACTAAACCAGGACTAAACCAGGGTTGACAATGGGGGACATAGTGCTTGTGAACATGTGAGCTTTCATGCTCCTGTGACTTAATGCAACTGCTTTGAGCGTGTTCACCGATGCGGAAGTACCTTTTAATGATAAAATAAACTTATGGTGCACCTCCGTGAACACATACTGCTGTTATATAAAGTCACCTCCGTGAACACATACTGCTGTTATATAAAGTCACCTCCGTGAACACATACTGCTGTTATATAAAGTCACCTCCGTGAACACATACTGCTGTTATATAAAGTCACCTCTGTGAACACATACTGCTGTTATATAAAGTCACCTCCGTGAACACATACTGCTGTTATATAAAGTCACCTCCGTGAACACATACTGCTGTTATATAAAGTCACCTCCGTGAACACATACTGCTGTTATATAAAGTCACTGTGAACACATACTGCTGTTATATAAAGTCACCTCCGTGAACACATACTGCTGTTATATAAAGTCACCTCCGTGAACACATACTGCTGTTATATAAAGTCACCTCCGTGAACACATACTGCTGTTATATAAAGTCACCTCTGTGAACACATACTGCTGTTATATAAAGTCACCTCCGTGAACACATACTGCTGTTATATAAAGTCACCTCCGTGAACACATACTGCTGTTATATAAAGTCACCTCCGTGAACACATACTGCTGTTATATAAAGTCACTGTGAACACATACTGCTGTTATATAAAGTCACCTCCGTGAACACATACTGCTGTTATATAAAGTCACCTCTGTGAACACATACTGCTGTTATATAAAGTCACCTCCGTGAACACATACTGCTGTTATATAAAGTCACCTCCGTGAACACATACTGCTGTTATATAAAGTCACCTCTTTGAACACATACTGCTGTTATATAAAGTCACCTCCGTGAACACATACTGCTGTTATATAGTCACCTCCGTGAACACACACTGCTGTTATATAAAGTCACCTCTGTGAACACATACTGCTGTTATATAAAGTCACCTCCGTGAACACATACTGCTGATATATAAAGTCACCTCCGTGAACACATACTACTGTTATATAAAGTCACCTCCGTGAACACATACTGCTGTTATATAAAGTCACCTCCGTGAACACACACTGCTGTTATATAAAGTCTCCTCCGTGAACACACACTGCTGTTATATAAAGTCACCTCCGTGAACACATACTGCTGTTATATAAAGTCACCTCCGTGAACACATACTGCTGTTATATAAAGTCACCTCCGTGAACACATACTACTGTTATATAAAGTCACCTCCGTGAACACATACTGCTGTTATATAAAGTCACCTCCGTGAACACATACTACTGTTATATAAAGTCACCTCCGTGAACACATACTGCTGTTATATAAAGTCACCTCCGTGAACACATACTGCTGTTATATAAAGTCACCTCCGTGAACACATACTGCTGTTATATAAAGTCACCTCCGTGAACACATACTACTGTTATATAAAGTCACCTCCTTGAACACATACTACTGTTATATAAAGTCACCTCCGTGAACACATACTGCTGTTATATATAGTCACCTCCGTGAACACATACTGCTGTTATATAAAGTCACCTCCGTGAACACACACTGCTGTTATATAAAGTCACCTCCGTGAACACATGCTGCTGTTATATAAAGTCACCTCCGTGAACACATACTGCTGTTATATAAAGTCACCTCCGTGAACACATACTGCTGTTATATAAAGTCACCTCCGTGAACACATACTGCTGTTATATAAAGTCACCTCCGTGAACACATACTGCTGTTATATAAAGTCACCTCCGTGAACACATACTGCTGTTATATAAAGTCACCTCCGTGAACACGTACTGCTGTTATATAAAGTCACCTCCGTGAACACGTACTGCTGTTATATAAAGTCACCTCCGTGAACACGTACTGCTGTTATATAATGTAAAGCTGCATTATTGGAGAAGAACTTTACACAATCATCAAAGTCCGCCCGCTACTTCTGCCACTTCCGGCGGGCGCCACCGCAGCAGGACTTCTGGTCTGAAGACCCCTGCGTCTGAAAACTAGAGATTGTGCATCTGGTGTGCGAGGCGTCAGCGTTCCAGCGTCGGTGGTGTGAACGCAGTTTAACATCTCTAACAGCTCTAACATCTCTAACATCTCTAACAGCTCTAACAGCTCTAACAGCTCTAACAGCTCTAACATCTCTAACATCTCTAACATCTCTAACAGCTCTAACAGCTCTAACACCTCTAACACCTCTAACAGCTCTAACAGCTCTAACAGCTCTAACAGCTCTAACAGCTCTAACATCTCTAACAGCTCTAACAGCTCTAACACCTCTAACAGCTCTAACAGCTCTAACACCTCTAACAGCTCTAACAGCTCTAACAGCTCTAACATCTCTAACATCTCTAACATCTCTAACAGCTCTAACAGCTCTAACATCTCTAACATCTCTAACATCTCTAACAGCTCTAACAGCTCTAACACCTCTAACAGCTCTAACAGCTCTAACAGCTCTAACATCTCTAACATCTCTAACAGCTCTAACAGCTCTAACAGCAGTTCTCATGTTCCCGCTGCTGTAACCAGAGCTCTCCCAGATCCAGGTCAGTGTGTCGGGGGCAGGGCCTACCCCCGGGGGAGACCAGAGAGAGAGACCAGAGGGAGAGAGACCAGAGGGAGAGAGACCAGAGAGAGAGAGACCAGAGAGAGAGAGAGAGACCAGAGAGAGACCAGAGAGAGAGAGACCAGAGAGAGAGAGACCAGAGAGAGAGAGACCAGAGAGAGAGAGACCAGAGAGAGAGAGACCGGAGAGAGAGAGACCAGAGAGAGAGAGACCGGAGAGAGAGAGACCGGAGAGAGAGAGACCGGAGAGAGAGAGACCAGAGAGAGAGAGACCAGAGAGAGAGAGACCAGAGAGAGAGAGACCAGAGAGAGAGAGACCAGAGAGAGAGAGAGAGACCAGAGAGAGACCAGAGAGAGAGAGACCAGAGAGAGAGAGACCAGAGAGAGAGAGACCGGAGAGAGAGAGACCAGAGAGAGAGAGACCGGAGAGAGAGAGACCGGAGAGAGAGAGACCGGAGAGAGAGAGACCAGAGAGAGAGAGACCAGAGAGAGAGAGACCAGAGAGAGAGAGACCAGAGAGAGAGAGACCAGAGAGAGAGAGACCACATCTGCAAGCTGCTGTAAAAAGTATTGAATTGTTGGAGTTATTTTATAGTGTAGTTCTACCAGATTAAAGCTGGGGTACCTAACTCTGTATTAAACCGATTGCTCTAGTTTTGGTTTTGGAAGGTTAAAGATTTTGACATATGATTAAATTTGTAACCTTAACCCTGTTCATTTGGACCAAAGAATAAAACTACCCACATTAAGAGCACGACCACTCGGTGTCCCCCACTGGAGCAAAGACTGTAGATTACAATTACCTGCTAGCTCAATGCTAACCTGCTAACTCAATGCTAACCCTATCTATAGGTTTTATACCGAAATCTACATTTTCTTTGTGAGGTTTTAGATGAACCTGACTTTGAAATGTTTGAAGAAAGTTTGTTCTTCTCTTTTAGAAAATGATCAATGTTGTTTCCTCAGTGATATTTAAGATGATGTATGACATGCTGTACTTTTGACCATCAATCACTGGAAGTACCATAGTTGTTATGGTACCTTTGACCATCGATCGCCGGAACTACCATAGGGTTATGGTACCTCTGACCATCGAGCACTGAAACTACCATAGGATTATGGTACCTCTGACCATCGAGCACTGGAACTACCATAGGGTTATGGTACCTCTGACCATCGAGCACTGGAAGTACCATAGTTGTTAATCGATCACCGGAACTACCATAGGGTTATGGTACCTCTGACCATCGAGCACTGGAACTACCATAGGATTATGGTACCTCTGACCATCGAGCACTGGAACTACTATAGGGTTATGGTACCTCTGACCATCGATCACTGGAACTACCATAGGGTTATGGTACCTCTGACCATCGATCACTGGAACTACCATAGGGTTATGGTACCTCTGACCATCGAGCACTGGAACTACCATAGGGTTATGGTACCTCTGACCATCGAGCACTGGAACTACCATAGGGTTATGGTACCTCTGACCATCGAGCACTGGAACTACCATAGGGTTATGGTAACTCTGACCATCGGGCACTGGAACTACCATAGGGTTATGGTACCTTTGACCATCGATCACTGGAAGTACCATAGGGTTATGGTACCTCTGACCATCGATCACTGGAAGTACCGTAGTACACATAGTAACATTTAGTTTGTTGTAGAGCAATGAAATTTGGAACATATTTGACAACTCCATTCAAAGAAAAAAGTGTATTAGGACCACGCCCATTGACAAACATGACCATGCCCACTGACAAACATGACCACGCCCATTGACAAACATGACCACGCCCATTGACAAACATGACCACGCCCATTCATGACCACGCCCACTGACAAACATGAAATCCAGAATGTCCAGTATGAACCATGAACTATGAACCATGAACCTGCCTTAAACCTTAACCCTGTTCATTTGGATCAAAGAATAAAACTACCCACAGATCACGACCACTCGGTGTCCCCCACTGGAGCAAAGACTGTAGATTACAATTACCTGCTAGCTCAATGCTAACCTGCTAACTCAATGCTAACCCTATCTATAGGTTTTATACCGAAATCTACATTTTCTTTGTGAGGTTTTAGAACTGATCTTGAGGCCTTTAGAACTTTTTCCTTTAGGGGCGACAGTAGCTCAGTTGGTAGAGCATTGGCCTTAAGCCCAGAAGGTCGTGGGTTCAATTCCCACCTCTGCACCTTCTACACCGACTCCCACTGATGACTGCTGTCGTTGTGTCCTTGGGCAAGACACTTAACCCCACTTTGCCCAAAAGCCCCCACTGAAAGATCAAGGCTATGCTCACACTCAGAGAGCAGCCGTCCTCCTGTGAACTCACCACCTGCAGAGGGTCAGTGAGGGGCTGGTGCTATGAGACTTGGGTGGCATCTCTGACTGCCACCCCCCTGACCCAGAAATGGATTAAAGGGTAGAAAATGGAAATGGAAATGGTTTGAACACATGGTCTAAACTCATAGGGCATCTACAGTTATCTGCAGAAATGTGATTGGTTACAGTTTGTTTAAACGAGGAACATGTGTTTGAAGTTAGAGATGGGTTTGAACCTGTGTTTGAAGTTAGAGATGGGTTTGAACCTGTGTTTGAAGTTAGAGATGGGTTTGAACCTGTGTTTGAAGTTAGAGATGGGTTTGAACCTGTGTTTGAAGATAGAGATGGGTTTGAACCTGTTTTTGAAGTTAGAGATGGGTTTGAACCTGTGTTTGAAGTTAGAGATGGGTTTGAACCTGTGTTTGAAGATAGAGATGGGTTTGAACCTGTTTTTGAAGTTAGAGATGGGTTTGAACCTGTTTTTGAAGTTAGAGATGGGTTTGAACCTGTGTTTGAAGTTAGAGATTAGTTTGAACCTGTGTTTGAAGTTAGAGATTAGTTTGAACCTGTGTTTGAAGTTAGAGATGGGTTTGAACCTGTGTTTGAAGATAGAGATGGGTTTGAACCTGTTTTTGAAGTTAGAGATGGGTTTGAACCTGTGTTTGAAGTTAGAGATTAGTTTGAACCTGTGTTTGAAGTTAGAGATGAGTTTGAACCTGTGTTTGAAGTTAGAGATGGGTTTGAACCTGTTTTTGAAGTTAGAGATGGGTTTGAACCTGTGTTTGAAGTTAGAGATTAGTTTGAACCTGTGTTTGAAGTTAGAGATGAGTTTGAACCTGTGTTTGAAGTTAGATGGGTTTGAACCTGTGTTTGAAGTTAGAGATGGGTTTGAACCTGTGTTTGAAGTTAGAGATGGGTTTTGAACCCATGCTGTAGTGTAATATAGAACCACATGTATCACTGTCACTTTACTAAGTCTGTGTCTTAATGCTAAGAGCCTAATGCTGCTAACATGCTAACATGGACAGATGTATACATACAACTACATATACAGTGAACCTTGAACCTTTCAACATTTCGCCACATTTCAGGCTTCAAACATAAAGATATAACATTTTAATTTTTTGTCATGAATCAACAACAAGTGGGACACAATCGTGAAGTGGAACGAAATTTATTGGATAATTTAAACTTTTTTAACAAATAAAAAACTGAAAAGTGGGGCGTGCAATATTATTGGGCCCCTTTACTTTCAGTGCAGCAAACTCAGTCCAGAAGTTCAGTGAGGATCTTTGAATGATCCAATGTTGTCCTAAATGACTGATGATGATAAATAGAATGCACCTGTGTGTAATCAAGTCTCCGTATAAATGCACCTGCTCTTTGATAGTCTCAGGGTTCTGTTTAAAGCACAGAGAGAACCATGAAGACAAAGGAACACACCAGGCAGGTCCGAGATACTGTTGTGGAGTAGTTTAAAGCCGGATTTGGATACAAAAAGATTTCCCAAGCTTTAACCATCTCAAGGAGCACTGTGCAAGCAATTATATTGAAATGGAAGGAGTATCAGACCACTGCAAATCTACCAAGACCCGGCTGTCCCTCCAAACTTTCATCTCAAACAAGGAGAAGACTGATCAGAGATGCAGCCAAGAGGCCCATGATCACTCTGGATGAACTGCAGATAACTACAGCTGAGGTGGGAGAGTCTGTCCATAGGACAACAATCAGTCGTGCACTGCACAAATCTGGCCTTTATGGAAGAGTGACAAGAAGAAAGCCATTTCTCAAAGATATCCATAAAAAGTCTGGTTTAAAGTTTGCCACAAGCCACCTGGGAGACACACCAAACATGTGGAAGAAGGTGCTCTGGTCAGATGAAACCAAAATGGAACTTTTTGGCCACAATGCAAAACGATATGTTTGTCGTAAAAGCAACACAGCTCATCACCCTGAACACACCATCCCCACTGTCAAACATGGTGGTGGCAGCATCATGCTTTGGGCCTGCTTTTCTTCAGCAGGGACAGGGAAGATGGCTAAAATTGATGGGAAGATGGATGGCGCCAAATACAGGACCATTCTGGAAGAAAACCTGTTGGAGTCTGCAAAAGACCTGAGACTGGGACGGAGATTTATCTTCCAACAGAACAATGATCCAAAACATAAAGCCAAATCTACAATGGAATGGTTCACAAATAGACGTATCCAGGTGTTAGAATGGCCAAGTCAAAGTCCAGACCTGAATCCAATCGAGAATCTGTGGAAAGAGCTGAAGACTGCTGTTCACAAACGCTCTCCATCCAACCTCACTGACCTCGAGCTGTTTTGCAAGGAAGAATGGGCAAGAATTCCAGTCTCTCGATGTGCAAAACTGATAGAGACATACCCCAAGCGACTTGCAGCTGTAATTGCAGCATAAGGTGGCGCTACAAAGTATTAGCGCAAGGGGGCCGAATAATATTGCATGCCCCACTTTTCAGTTTTTTATTTGTTAAAAAAGTTTAAATTATCCAATAAATTTCGTTCCACTTCACGATTGTGTCCCACTTGTTGTTGATTCTTGACAAAAAAATATTTTTTTATATCTTTATGTTTGAAGCCTGAAATGTGGCGAAATGTTGAAAAGTTCAAGGGGGCCAAATACTTTCGCAAGGCACTGTAGCTGGTGATGCAACACTGACATTTCCGTGTGGGACCGATGAAGGTTCATCCTGGTAGAGGAGGTGGTCTGCACTGGTGGCCTCTGACATATGGTGGCGCAGCTGTCCATTGTTCTGCTGACACCAAGGCCTCCCCCATCACCCCCTCATTCAGGCCTCATGTGGTCATCTGCCCTCCCCCACAGAATCTAACCCTCCCCCCTCAGGGAGACCCAGGCTTAAGTGTCTAACCGAGCCCTGGATACTAAACTATAGTTTAGGTAAAGGTAACTATGGTAACTGTCAAAAGTCAGACTCTAGTCTTAGTTTAGTCTCTCTCTGGTCTCTCTCTGGTCTCTCTCTGGTCTGTCTCTGGTCTGTCTCTGGTCTGCCTCTGGTCTGTCTCTGGTCTGCCTCTGGTCTTTCTCTGGTCTCTCTCTGTTCTTTCTCTGGTCTTTCTCTGGTCTGTCTCTGGTCTCTCTCTGGTCTCTCTCTGGTCTCTCTCTGTTCTTTCTCTGGTCTTTCTCTGGTCTTTCTCTGGTCTCTTTCTGGTCCTGTAATGTGATATAGAACAAAAGCAGGATTGAGCTGCAGGCTGTGGGAGGATTCCTACTTTGTCATTCCATCTGTGTCGCTGCACCTCTGTTTGGGAACCTCTCAAACAGAAGGACAAAAACATGTCATGAGTCTCTTTTGTGAGCACCCAAATAACTAGGGGTGGGCGATATGGCCTAAAATTCATATCGCGGTATGATTTGGGTCACAGACGGTAGACGGTATACATCACGGTATAATTTGGTGTGTGAATTTCAATATAGGTTTAGCAGGTTCTTGCATAAAATAGTCAAGATTGTTACTTATCTATACATTAGAATCTGATATATATTTTTTGAGTTTGAAAATCAGGTGAGAGACAAATGCTGTAACATACATTATTTATGTATGTTACAGTAAAGACCATTAACTGTGAAAGCAATTTTAAATAATATAAAAATATAAAATATATTATATAATATCTGTAGCAGTTAGACATGGTCATTATTTATAGTGTCAGAGTTTAGTGCGTATGCATGGCTTCAGTAAAAGCTATTGTTCGTTTACAAAGCTAGTCTTGCCATTTGTTGACGCTCCCTAAGCGCTTGCTGTGAACTGGATGATTCAATGGATTTATCTGCATTAAAACAGCGCATTTGATTTGAACAATTGATGTAAATGCTCATTTTGGCACAATTAATTTTGTTTAACAAAGTAGCTTTCGTGATCTATTGACCGCGGAAGTCTGAATCGGACGCTAACTTTACAAAACTTCTGAGATGATGCGGACACGGCACAAGCATGGATCTATTTTGGCTCACGATGGCGCTTCGAGCCTACGCCCCTTTGACACTCATTGGCCGAAAGGTAGACACGTAAACTGTGATTGCTGTGTGTGTATTTACCTCCGCTGGGGCCGCTGTGACCAATACAGAGACAGAAACACGGTGTGAAAGCCGTGCTGTTGTTTCCAGTGGTGTCTGCTAGGCTAATAGTGCTAGGCTAATGTGCTAGGCTAATGCTGCTGAATGCCGGTTTGTTTTGGTCCTTTCTGCTGGCATCAGAGCCTGCGCAATTTGATGACATAATGACCTATCGCAATATGCCGGTATAACAAAAATCTCTACCGTGGGCCAAATTTATACCGCATACCGCTTATACCGTTTATACCGCCCAGCCCTACAAATAACAAGTCAGCATTTCATCAGAGAAATCTCCAAAACTAGACCATAGTGATGTCATAGTGATGTCATAGTGGTACAATGACAGCACACTGTTACAGGAACATTTAGACAGAAGGGGTAGAGCTACAGCTTTGTGTCAGAAAGGTCTGAGTTTCTCTCTTTCTCTCTCGTTCTCTTTTCTTTCCTTTTCTATTTTTAACTGTATTTAGATTTGTGTAGCGGCCTTGGTCTGTTTGTGTGTGAGAAAGTGTGTGTTCATGTATATGTTCATGTATGTGTGGGTTCATGTATATGTTCGTGTGTGTGTGCGTGTGTGTGTGTGTGAATGTATACAGTGCCCTGCGAAAGTATTCGGCCCCCTTGAACCTTTCAACATTTCGCAACATTTCAGGCTTCAAACATAAAAATTTAACATTTTAATTTTTTTGTCATAAATCAACAACAAGTGGGACACAATCGTGAAGTGGAACGACATTTATTGGATAATTTAAACTTTTTTAACAAATAAAAAACTGAAAAGTGGGGCGTGCAATATTATTGGGCCCCTTTACTTTCAGTGCAGCAAACTCAGTCCAGAAGTTCAGTGAGGATCTTTGAATGATCCAATGTTGTCCTAAATGACTGATGATGATAAATAGAATGCACCTGTGTGTAATCAAGTCTCCGTATAAATGCACCTGCTCTTTGATAGTCTCAGGGTTCTGTTTAAAGCACAGAGAGAACCATGAAGACAAAGGAACACACCAGGCAGGTCCGAGATACTGTTGTGGAGAAGTTTAAAGCCGGATTTGGATACAAAAAGATTTCCCAAGCTTTAAACATCTCAAGGAGCACTGTGCAAGCAATTATATTGAAATGGAAGGAGTATCAGACCACTGCAAATCTACCAAGACCCGGCTGTCCCTCCAAACTTTCATCTCAAACAAGGAGAAGACTGATCAGAGATGCAGCCAAGAGGCCCATGATCACTCTGGATGAACTGCAGATAACTACAGCTGAGGTGGGAGAGTCTGTCCATAGGACAACAATCAGTCGTGCACTGCACAAATCTGGCCTTTATGGAAGAGTGGCAAAAAGAAAGCCATTTCTCAAAGATATCCATAAAAAGTCTCGTTTAAAGTTTGCCACAAGCCACCTGGGAGACACACCAAACATGTGGAAGAAGGTGCTCTGGTCAGATGAAACCAAAATCAAACTTTTTGGCCACAATGCAAAACGATATGTTTGTCGTAAAAGCAACACAGCTCATCACCCTGAACACACCATCCCCACTGTCAAACATGGTGGTGGCAGCATCATGCTTTGGGCCTGCTTTTCTTCAGCAGGGACAGGGAAGATGGCTAAAATTGATGGGAAGATGGATGGCGCCAAATACAGGACCATTCTGGAAGAAAACCTGTTGGAGTCTGCAAAAGACCTGAGACTGGGACGGAGATTTATCTTCCAACAGAACAATGATCCAAAACATAAAGCCAAATCTACAATGGAATGGTTCACAAATAGACGTATCCAGGTGTTAGAATGGCCAAGTCAAAGTCCAGACCTGAATCCAATCGAGAATCTGTGGAAAGAGCTGAAGACTGCTGTTCACAAACGCTCTCCATCCAACCTCACTGACCTCGAGCTGTTTTGCAAGGAAGAATGGGCAAGAATTCCAGTCTCTCAATGTGCAAAACTGATAGACATACCCCAAGCGACTTGCAGCTGTAATTGCAGCAAAAGGTGGCGCTACAAAGTATTAGCGCAAGGGGGCCGAATAATATTGCACGCCCCACTTTTCAGTTTTTTATTTGTTAAAAAAGTTTAAATTATCCAATACATTTTGTTCCACTTCACGATTGTGTCCCACTTGTTGTTGATTCTTGACAACAAATTTAAAGTGATAGTCTGTAACTCTAAATGAATTACAAATTTTAGGAAATGTGTTAAAATGTGTTACCCTCCTGTTCTACACCTAAGCGCCCGGTTCCGAATAACGAGCCCGCGGATTCCGAGGAGCCATCCTGCGCCGTGGCCCATGTCCTGAGTCTGGCAAACCGCTATGCAGCCCTCTCCACTGACATCCCGGCCCCCTCAGCAGAATCCCTGGACACTGCAGCGTACTCTACTGCTCGAGGATCCAAGTCCACTACGAGGAAAACGCTCCTAAAGGAAGCAGTCCTCAGGCGAAAGAGCGGTCCACCAGCTATGTTGGCCTGTTCCCCTTCTTTGACCCCAGTGCAGCAGCCTCAGACTGGGGTAGCGAGCCATCATCACCACCGCTCACCTCCACCGGGTCAGCAGCAGCGTCCAGAGCCAGCCCCGCTCACCGCTCCAGCGTCCCCGAGCACACAGCGTGGGTCGCCTGTAGCTGAGAGTCAGCACCCCCGCTCCTCCTCTCCATGTGTTCAGCGGCGCTCAGGCTCGGGTCCTGCTTCGGGTGAACCCGCTGGTTCCGTCCACCGAGCTCCTTCTCCGAGGCCGCGTCCACGTCCACTCTTCGCCCCGACCACTCTGATTATTGGAGATTCCATCGTGAGACACGTCCGCTTCTTTAACGCGGTCACTCGCTGTATTCCCGGAGCTACTGTACCAGACCTGCTCATCCGTCTCCCTCCTCTGCTTCAGTCCCTGCCTGATACCGTTTCCAAGGTAGTCGTGCATGTGGGAATTAACGACATGAAACTTCAGCAGTCAGAAGTCACGAAGAAACATTTTATGGATCTGTTCCACCTCCTTCAATCCTCTGGATTATCTGTTTTTATCTCTGGTCCAATCCCGACTGTAAACAGAGGTGACTGCCTCTACAGTCGTGTTGTGGCGCTGCATATGTGGATCCAGGCTACATGCAGCTCTTTTAACTTTGTCTTTGTGAATAACTTTGCCCTTTTCTGGAAACGTTACGAAGCCTATCGTCCAGACGGATTACACCCAAACAGATACGGTAGCAGCCTGTTGATGGATTACATGCGTCATGTTGTTCAGCGTTCCCCGAGGGGGGCGTGACTGTTTACATCTGAGCCCCCTCGGACCCCACCGCAGTCCCCCGCCTCCTGCTCACCAGCACCGGGTGAGTACAACGGTGCAAACACTGCTCCCTGTCCGTCTGGCAGTGCATTACCAGTCCAAACACTGAACTGTGCTGACTCCCTTCTGACTCTGGGAGCTAAAGAACAACAAGGGTTTTCACATTTTAGGCCAATTGAGACTGTGTGTGTTCCTCGCACCAGCTCAAAAATGTTTTTAAATTCTAAAAAACGAAATCAAAACAGGACAGCAGTTAGACGGTCCAACTCTGCAAATCTAATTTCTGTTCCCTGTAGAAATCAATCAACCACATTAATCGACTCTGACGTTATTTTTAAACTTGCTATGCTTAATGTCAGATCTCTATGTAACAAATCATTTTTAATTAATAATTTTATCACTTCTTATGATCTTGATTTTATGTTTATGGCTGAAACATGGCTGGACCAAAATACAGGAAATGCAGTTCTAATAGAAGCAACACCACCCAATTTTAAATTCGAATCCGAAATACGAGAAAACAAAAGGGGGGGAGGCATAGCTGCAGTTTTTAGAGAGCACTTTGTCTCCCATAGAATGCCCCTTGGAAATTTTTCATCGTTTGAGTATATTTCTTTTAAAATGGAACAAAAGCAATCTTCTACTCTTTTCATTGTCCTGTACAGGCCACCACAGTCATGTTGCGATTTTATTGACCATTTTACTGAACTACTTTCATTCGTGTGCACAGATTTTGATAGTTTAGTTATTACAGGTGATTTTAATGTACATGTTGATAATGTTGATGACAGAAATGCAAAGGAGCTGGCTTCTGTATTTGAGACCTTTGGTTTCATTCAGCACGTGAGTGGCCCCACCCACAGCAGGGGGCACACTCTTGACCTGCTAATTACAAAGGGGGTTAATGTATCAAATGTTAATGTAGTTGATGTTGCTTTGTCAGATCATTTCTGTGTATTTTTTGACATGTGTTTTGCTAGCAAACCACCAGCTGAATTTACAATTGTTAGAAGAAGACACATACATGAAAACACAAGTGAACTGTTCATGGGAATGCTAAATTTTGAGAAAACTCCATGCTCTACTGTTGATGAATTGTATAACTCTGTCACCACCAGTGTTCTGACTGTTCTGGACGCCATTGCTCCTGTGACGGTTAAAATAGTTACCAGTAAGAAAAAGGCCCCATGGACTAAGGCAGACTCGGTCAGGGCACAGAAGCAAGAGTGCCGGAGGGCCGAACGGAAGTGGCGAAAGTCCAATTTCCAGAGCGATTATGAAATCTTTAAAGATGAGTTGGGTGAATTTAACCGGGTTCTACGAAGAACAAGAGAAATGTATTTTTCTGACATTATTGGAGGTTGCAGTAACAATTTTCGTGTTATGTTTTCAACAGTTGGTAGATTAACGAACCCCCCTGTAAAGTTGCCCCTAGAATTTTCCTCTAAATCTAGGTGTAATGAGTTCGCACAGTTTTTCGATGACAAAGTACAAGGAATCAAAAACACTATCACCTCCACAGCACGTATAACAATGCAACAGCCAGAGAAGCTTTTTGAGCTAACTCACTTTGCACCTGTGGATACTGAAACTGTCAAAAAGATAATCATGAGTCTGAGCTCCTCCACATGTAGCCTGGATATATTGCCCTCTAAATTTCTGAAGTCCGTCCTGAGCAGTTTGTTACCTTCACTGACACAAATAGTAAACATGTCTCTGTCGTCAGGAACATTTCCTATGGCCCTAAAAACAGCAGTCATAAGACCTCTCCTAAAAAAGAGCAGTCTGGATCCTGCGGGACTTCAAAATTATCGCCCCATATCGAATCTGCCATTCATTGGAAAAATTCTGGAAAAAGTGGCCTCCCAACAACTTACTGAATTTTTAACAATGAATAATTCTTTTGATATGTTCCAGTCTGGGTTTAGACCCCACCACAGCACTGAGACCGCTCTAGTGAAGGTAACAAACGACATTCGACTTCACACTGATGCAGGTAAAGTCACAGTTTTGGTCATGTTAGATCTTAGTGCAGCGTTCGACACTGTCGACCATGAGATCCTCATGCAGAGACTGGAGGACTGGGTTGGTGTCACTGGCACAGCCCTAGACTGGTTTAGGTCTTACCTGGAGGATAGGAAGTACTTTGTGGAGATTGGAGACTGCGTCTCAGATCATGTGGCCCTGACCTGTGGAGTACCACAGGGGTCGATCCTGGGACCTCTCCTATTTAATCTCTACATGCTGCCGTTAGGTCAGTTAATACAAAGAAACAAAGTGTCCTACCACAATTACGCTGACAACACTCAGATCTATGTCTCACTGACTGCAGGAGAACATGGACCACTGGATTTGCTCCTTCACTGTATCCAACAGATCAGTGACTGGATGCAAAATAATTTCCTCCAGCTAAATGCAGACAAAACCGAAATCATTGTCTTTGGTCCCCGGAAACAAAGAGAGGGCGTCATCTGTCAACTTCAGTCTCTCTCCCTACTTCCTTCAGACAAGGTCAGAAATTTGGGGGTAATACTGGACTCAGACCTAAATTTCAATAGCCACATAAAATCAATAACATCAACAGCTTTTTACCATCTGAAGAACATTGCCAAAGTTAGAAATATAGTGTCCAGGGCAGACTTGGAGATTCTTGTCCATGCATTTGTCTCCAGCAGGCTAGACTACTGCAATGGCCTGCTTACAGGTCTGTCCAAACAGACCTGTAAGCAGCTGCAGTACATCCAAAATGCAGCAGCTAGAGTCCTGACAGGAACCAGGAAGTATGACCATATTAGTCCGGTCCTCAGGTCTCTGCACTGGCTTCCTGTGGCTCAAAGAATAGATTTTAAAACAGCTCTGCTTGTGTACAAGTCTCTCCATGGCCTTGCACCAGAATACATTAGTGACATGTTGGTGTCATATGAACCAGCCCGGACTCTGAGGAGCACAGGGACTGGACTCCTGCTGGGACTCTGAGGAGCACAGGGACTGGCCTCCTGCTGGTGCCCAGAGTGAGAACCAAACATGGGGAGGCTGCGTTTCAGATCCATGCAGCTAAGATCTGGAACAATCTCCCTGAAAATGTGAGGGAGGCGTCTACTCTGTCAATGTTCAAATCCAGGTTAAAGACTGTTCTGTTTGCCTGTGCATACAACTGAAGGATTTTATCTCCATTTCTAATGCACTGCTGTCATTTATTTATTTTTTTAAATTTCTTGTGTAACTTTGAAAGTTTTAATGGTTTTATTCTTTTGTGTGATTTTATTGTTTTAATTGTGTTTTAATCTTTTGTGTGATTTTAATGTTTTAATTGTGATTCTGGTGTTTGTTTTATGTGATGATTTGTGATGTGGACTGTGAAGCGCTTTGTGTTGCCCTGTGTATGAAAGGCGCTCTACAAATAAACTTTGATTGATTGATTAAATTGACCTCCTGGCCTTAAATCTTGATATAAAATAAGTCATTTGATTAATTCTAATATTACGGGCAAGTCCCGCCTTCCCTGCTCTTAGCTATAGTTCAGAATCCACGGTGCCGTCGAGGTTAACCAATCGAGTCATGCCAAGGGCTGTCAATCATCGGCGCTGATGCTCGTAGCTGCTCATGCTCAGTTGTTTGTTTTCGCGGAGCCTCCGAATCAAGCCTCCATTAGGCTCTGGAACTACATGAAAACTGAACAAAGAATTCTGAACATCCGCGCTGAGGTACTTATGTATATTCTGAACATCCATAATCAGATCCTCTGCAGATGTGTCCTATAATGTGCAATTCATAAAAATAGCACTTCCTGGTTTGCCGCGATCGCTTTTTTTGTGCATAAAAACATTTTTTTCATTAAAACGTTCACAAATAATTCTGAAAACCTCCGTGCATGTGTATTAATAATGTATATGTATAATGTGTTTTCTGATTAACATTTCAAAGTGTTACGGAAACCTAGGTGTAGAACAATCAGAAAGGAAGGGGGAGGAGCTTGCGTCGTTTTTTTCAAATCAAGTACCTCTCTGTCTCTCTTTCTGACAAACTCCAGACAATCACTTTAATTTTTATATCTTTATGTTTGAAGCCTGAAATGTGGCGAAATGTTGAAATGTTGAAGGGGGCCGAATACTTTCGCAAGGCACTGTATGTTCATGTGTGTGTGAATGTGTGTGTTCATGTATGTGTGTGTGAATGTGTATGTTCGTGTGTGTGTGTGTGAATGTGTGTGTTCATGTACATGTTCATGTGTGTGTGAATGTGTGTGTGAATGTGTGTGTGTGTGTGTGTGTATGTGTGTGTTCATGTATGTGTTCGTGTGTGTGTGAATGTAAATGTTCATGTGTGTGTGTGTATGTGTGTGTTCATGTATATGTTCGTGTGTGTGTGAATGTAAATGTTCATGTGTGTGTGTGTGAATATGTATGTTCATGTGTGTGTGAATGTAAATGTTCATGTGTGTGTGTGTGAATGTAAATGTTCATGTGTGTGTGTGTGAATATGTATGTTCATGTGTGTGTGAATGTGTATGTTCATGTGTGTGTGTGAATGTATACGTGTGTTCATGTATATATTCATGTGTGTGTGTTCATATGTGTGTGTACATGTGTCTGAATGTGTGTGTTCATGTGTGTAAATGTGTGTGTGTGTGTGTGTGAATGTGTGTGTTCATGTGTGTTTATGTGTGTATTCATGTGTGTGTGTGAATGTGTCTGTTCATGTGTTTGAATGTGTGTGTGAATGTGTGGAAATGTGTGTGCGAATGTGTGTGTGTGTGCGTTCATGTGTGTGAAAGTGTGTGTTCATGTGGGTTCATTTGTATTTGTGTGTGTGTGTGTGTGTGTGTGAATGTGTGTGTTCATGTGGGTTCATTTGTATTTATGTGTGTGAATGTGTGTGTTCATGTATGTTTATGTGTGTATTCATGTGTGAGTTCATGAGTGTGTGTGTGCGTGTTTGTGTGTGTTCATGTGTGTTTGTGTGTTCATGTGAGTTTATGTGGGTTTATGTATGTGTTTATGTGTGTGTCCATGTGTATGTGAATGTGTGTGTGTTGGTACATTCTATGGATTCACTGGTTACAATGTGAAATTTAAACCTTTCGCCCCCTCCTCTCTCTCTGGTCTCTCTCTCTGCTCTCTCTGGTCTCTCTCTGGTCTCTCTCTGGTCTCTTTCTAGTCTCTCTCTCTGGTCTCTCTCTGGTCTCTCTCTCTGGTCTCTCTCTCCAGTCTCTCTCTCTGGTCTCTCTCTCTGGTCTCTCTCTCCAGTCTCTCTCTCTGGTCTCTCTCTCTCTGGTGTCTCTCTCTCTGGTGTCTCTCTCTCTGGTCTCTATCTGGTCTCTCTCTCTCTGGTCTCTATCTGGTCTCTCTCTCTCTGGTCTCTCTCTGGTCTCTATCTCTGGTCTCTCTCTCTCTGGTGTCTCTCGCTGGTCTCTCTCTGGTCTCTATCTCTGGTCTCTCTCTGGTCTCTCTTCTGATAGATTCTCTTCTTTCTTCAGATGACAACACGTTCCTCCACGATGTGTTACCGCCGCTGCCGGAGGTGTTGGCGTACGCTCCAGACCTGAGCTCCTCCCACTTCCACGCCCCCTCTCGCTGTAGCTCCTCCCACTGCCCCAACCCCCCTCACTGTAGCTCCTCCCACTTCCACGCCCCCTCCCGCTGTAGCTCCTCCCACAGCATGGAGTCTGCCCTGGACTCAGCGGAGCGGCCTGTCAGCTACACGTCCACCTCGTCCTCTGCCTCGTCCCGGGACAGTCACTGCTCTCTGGGGGGTCGCCACGCCCTGATGCAGGCACCCCCCTGCCAGGACCACCCAGACTCAGGGGCCATACGTCTGGAGCTGGTGCCGACCCAGCAGCTGCAGGACGAGGACCGCAAAGACTTGTGAGCTTCGGAACAATTCTTGATATTCATTGTTCTGATAAATTACTTTTTCTCTCATTTCTTCATTTCCAACATGTTCCTGAGATGTTCTTTCTCTTTGACTTTTGAGCTGAAGGAATTATGTTTCTGTGTTTAGTGACGGAAAAGGGACCAGGAGGGACCACCAGAGCCCCACCTCCGCTGAGCTCAAAGAGACCACAGAGCAGGGCCTCTCTCTGGGACAGAGGACCACCGAGCAGGGCCTCTCTCTGGGACAGAGGACCACCGAGCAGGGCCTCTCTCTGGGACAGAGGACCACAGAGCCGGGCCTCTCTCTGGGACAGAGGACCACAGAGCCGGGCCTCTCTCTGGGACAGAGGACCACAGAGCCGGGCCTCTCTCTGGGACAGAGCACCACAGAGCAGGGCCTCTCTCTGGGACAGAGCACCACAGAGCAGGGCCTCTCTCTGGGACAGAGGACCACAGAGCAGGGCCTCTCTCTGGGACAGAGCACCACAGAGCAGGGCCTCTCTCTGGGACAGAGCACCACAGAGCAGGGCCTCTCTCTGGGACAGAGGACCTACGTGGACCGTGTGGTGCAGGAGATACTGGAGACAGAGAGGACGTATGTGCGCGACCTGCAGAGCATTGTGGAGGTAGGACTCGTTCTGGTCCAGTGGGAGTCTGTGTCCTCCACCCACTGTTCTAAGATCTATGTCTTGCTAGTAACACTGTACTTACTGTAGTTTGTCTCGTTAGTAACACTGTACTTACTGTTGTTTGACTCGTTAGGAACACTGTACTTACTGTAGTTTGTCTCGTTAGTAACACTGTACTTACTGTAGTTTGTCTCGTTAGTAACACTGTACTTACTGTAGTTTGTCTCGTTAGTAACACTGTACTTACTGTAGTTTGTCTCGTTAGTAACACTGTACTTACTGTAGTTTGACTCGTTAGTAACACTGTACTTACTGTAGTTTGTCCTCGTTAGTAACACTGTACTTACTGTTGTTTGACTCGTTAGTAACACTGTACTTACTGTAGTTTGTCTCGTTAGTAACACTGTACTTACTGTAGTTTGTCTCGTTAGTAACACTGTACTTACTGTAGTTTGTCTCGTTAGTAACACTGTACTTACTGTAGTTTGACTCGTTAGTAACACTGTACTTACTGTAGTTTGTCTCGTTAGGAACACTGTACTTACTGTTGTTTGACTCGTTAGTAACACTGTACTTACTGTAGTTTGTCTCGTTAGTAACACTGTACTTACTGTTGTTTGACTCGTTAGTAACACTGTACTTACTGTAGTTTGTCTCGTTAGTAACACTGTACTTACTGTAGTTTGTCTCGTTAGTAACACTGTACTTACTGTAGTTTGTCTCGTTAGTAACACTGTACTTACTGTTGTTTGACTCGTTAGTAACACTGTACTTACTGTAGTTTGTCTCGTTAGTAACACTGTACTTACTGTTGTTTGACTCGTTAGGAACACTGTACTTACTGTAGTTTGTCTCGTTAGTAACACTGTACTTACTGTAGTTTGTCTCGTTAGTAACACTGTACTTACTGTAGTTTGTCTCGTTAGTAACACTGTACTTACTGTTGTTTGACTCGTTAGTAACACTGTACTTACTGTAGTTTGTCTCGTTAGTAACACTGTACTTACTGTAGTTTGTCTCGTTAGTAACACTGTACTTACTGTAGTTTGTCTCGTTAGTAACACTGTACTTACTGTTGTTTGACTCGTTAGTAACACTGTACTTACTGTAGTTTGTCTCGTTAGTAACACTGTACTTACTGTTGTTTGACTCGTTAGGAACACTGTACTTACTGTAGTTTGTCTCGTTAGTAACACTGTACTTACTGTAGTTTGTCTCGTTAGTAACACTGTACTTACTGTAGTTTGTCTCGTTAGTAACACTGTACTTACTGTAGTTTGTCTCGTTAGTAACACTGTACTTACTGTAGTTTGACTCGTTAGTAACACTGTACTTACTGTAGTTTGTCTCGTTAGTAACACTGTACTTACTGTTGTTTGACTCGTTAGTAACACTGTACTTACTGTAGTTTGTCTCGTTAGTAACACTGTACTTACTGTAGTTTGTCTCGTTAGTAACACTGTACTTACTGTAGTTTGTCTCGTTAGTAACACTGTACTTACTGTAGTTTGACTCGTTAGTAACACTGTACTTACTGTAGTTTGTCTCGTTAGGAACACTGTACTTACTGTTGTTTGACTCGTTAGTAACACTGTACTTACTGTAGTTTGTCTCGTTAGTAACACTGTACTTACTGTTGTTTGACTCGTTAGGAACACTGTACTTACTGTAGTTTGTCTCGTTAGGAACACTGTACTTACTGTTGTTTGACTCGTTAGTAACACTGTACTTACTGTAGTTTGTCTCGTTAGTAACACTGTACTTACTGTAGTTTGTCTCGTTAGTAACACTGTACTTACTGTAGTTTGTCTCGTTAGTAACACTGTACTTACTGTTGTTTGACTCGTTAGTAACACTGTACTTACTGTAGTTTGTCTCGTTAGTAACACTGTACTTACTGTAGTTTGACTCGTTAGTAACACTGTACTTACTGTAGTTTGTCTCGTTAGTAACACTGTACTTACTGTAGTTTGTCTCGTTAGTAACACTGTACTTACTGTTGTTTGACTCGTTAGGAACACTGTACTTACTGTAGTTTGTCTCGTTAGTAACACTGTACTTACTGTAGTTTGTCTCGTTAGTAACACTGTACTTACTGTTGTTTGACTCGTTAGTAACACTGTACTTACTGTTGTTTGACTCGTTAGTAACACTGTACTTACTGTAGTTTGTCTCGTTAGGAACACTGTACTTACTGTAGTTTGTCTCGTTAGTAACACTGTACTTACTGTTGTTTGACTCGTTAGGAACACTGTACTTACTGTAGTTTGTCTCGTTAGTAACACTGTACTTACTGTAGTTTGTCTCGTTAGGAACACTGTACTTACTGTTGTTTGTCTCGTTAGGAACACTGTACTTACTGTAGTTTGTCTCGTTAGGAACACTGTACTTACTGTTGTTTGTCTCGTTAGTAACACTGTACTTACTGTTGTTTGACTCGTTAGTAACACTGTACTTACTGTAGTTTGTCTCGTTAGGAACACTGTACTTACTGTTGTTTGACTCGTTAGTAACACTGTACTTACTGTTGTTTGACTCGTTAGTAACACTGTACTTACTGTTGTTTGACTCGTTAGGAACACTGTACTTACTGTAGTTTGTCTCGTTAGTAACACTGTACTTACTGTAGTTTGTCTCGTTAGTAACACTGTACTTACTGTTGTTTGTCTCGTTAGTAACACTGTACTTACTGTAGTTTGTCTCGTTAGTAACACTGTACTTACTGTTGTTTGACTCGTTAGTAACACTGTACTTACTGTAGTTTGTCTCGTTAGTAACACTGTACTTACTGTTGTTTGTCTCGTTAGTAACACTGTACTTACTGTAGTTTGTCTCGTTAGTAACACTGTACTTACTGTTGTTTGTCTCGTTAGTAACACTGTACTTACTGTAGTTTGTCTCGTTAGTAACACTGTACTTACTGTAGTTTGTCTCGTTAGTAACACTGTACTTACTGTTGTTTGACTCGTTAGGAACACTGTACTTACTGTAGTTTGTCTCGTTAGGAACACTGTACTTACTGTTGTTTGACTCGTTAGTAACACTGTACTTACTGTTGTTTGTCTCGTTAGGAACACTGTACTTACTGTTGTTTGACTCGTTAGTAACACTGTACTTACTGTTGTTTGACTCGTTAGTAACACTGTACTTACTGTTGTTTGTCTCGTTAGTAACACTGTACTTACTGTTGTTTGACTCGTTAGGAACACTGTACTTACTGTAGTTTGTCTCGTTAGTAACACTGTACTTACTGTTGTTTGACTCATTAGTAACACTGTACTTACTGTTGTTTGTCTCGTTAGTAACACTGTACTTACTGTTGTTTGACTCGTTAGTAACACTGTACTTACTGTTGTTTGTCTCGTTAGTAACACTGTACTTACTGTAGTTTGTCTCGTTAGGAACACTGTACTTACTGTTGTTTGACTCGTTAGTAACACTGTACTTACTGTTGTTTGTCTCGTTAGTAACACTGTACTTACTGTTGTTTGACTCGTTAGTAACACTGTACTTACTGTAGTTTGTCTCGTTAGGAACACTGTACTTACTGTTGTTTGACTCGTTAGTAACACTGTACTTACTGTTGTTTGTCTCGTTAGTAACACTGTACTTACTGTTGTTTGACTCGTTAGTAACACTGTACTTACTGTAGTTTGTCTCGTTAGTAACACTGTACTTACTGTAGTTTGACTCGTTAGTAACACTGTACTTACTGCTGAAAGATCAAGGCTATGCTCACACTCAGAGAGCAGCCGTCCTCCTGTGGACTCACCACCTGCAGAGGGTCAGTGAGGGGCTGGTGCTATGAGACTTGGGTGGCATCTCTGACTGCCACCCCCCTGACCCAGAAATGGATTAAAGGGTAGAAAATGGATGGATGGATGGATGGATATATATATATATATATATATATATATATATATATATATATATATATATATATATATATATATATATATATATATATATATATATATATATATATATATATAAATGATATAACCCTAACTCATGTGTTGCAGGAGTGTTTGCAGAGCATCTCAGAACAGTGTGGATCAGAGCTGAGCTCAGACGATCAGGAATCTCTGTTTGGAAACATCCAGGAAATCTACCACTTCAACAGGTAACACCGAGCCCCGCTGATCCAAGATTAGCAACAGGTAACACCGAGCCCCGCTGATCCAAGATTAGCAACAGGTAACACCGAGCCCCGCTGATCCAAGATTAGCAACAGGTAACACCGAGCCCCGCTGATCCAAGATTAGCAACAGGTAACACCGAGCCCCGCTGATCCAAGATTAGCAACAGGTAACACCGAGCCCCGCTGATCCAAGATTAGCAACAGGTAACACCGAGCCCCGCTGATCCAAGATTAGCAACAGGTAACACCGAGCCCCGCTGATCCAAGATTAGCAACAGGTAACACCGAGCCCCGCTGATCCAAGATTAGCAACAGGTAACACCGAGCCCCGCTGATCCAAGATTAGCAACAGGTAACACCGAGCCCCGCTGATCCAAGATTAGCAACAGGTAACACCGAGCCCCGCTGATCCAAGATTAGCAACAGGTAACACCGAGCCCCGCTGATCCAAGATTAGCAACAGGTAACACCGAGCCCCGCTGATCCAAGATTAGCAACAGGTAACACCGAGCCCCGCTGATCCAAGATTAGCAACAGGTAACACCGAGCCCCGCTGATCCAAGATTAGCAACAGGTAACACCGAGCCCCGCTGATCCAAGATTAGCAACAGGTAACACCGAGCCCCGCTGATCCAAGATTAGCAACAGGTAACACCGAGCCCCGCTGATCCAAGATTAGCAACAGGTAACACCGAGCCCCGCTGATCCAAGATTAGCAACAGGTAACACCGAGCCCCGCTGATCCAAGATTAGCAACAGGTAACACCGAGCCCCGCTGATCCAAGATTAGCAACAGGTAACACCGAGCCCCGCTGATCCAAGATTAGCAACAGGTAACACCGAGCCCCGCTGATCCAAGATTAGCAACAGGTAACACCGAGCCCCGCTGATCCAAGATTAGCAACAGGTAACACCGAGCCCCGCTGATCCAAGATTAGCAACAGGTAACACCGAGCCCCGCTGATCCAAGATTAGCAACAGGTAAACACCGAGCCCCGCTGATCCAAGATTAGCAACAGGTAACACCGAGCCCCGCTGATCCAAGATTAGCGCAACTCGCTTTTATTTGGGCATCGTCTTGTCTTCCCGGTTCTGTGCCGTGAATGATCTCCCATGATGCTTTTCTCCAAATACGCGTGTGTGGCTCTCATGCACATGCACAGAGGGGCTTGGCAGCGCTCTGACCAATCAGAGGGCAGCGTTCTGACCGATCAGAGCTGTTCATCAGAGCAGCAGCAGAAAATTGTGTATTTAAAGAAAACGGAAGGATTTAAGAAGAAAAAAAGTTCAGGACGACAAGGGACACTAAAATCCCCACAAAATCTGATCTTTATGAAAGCTGTAGGTTCTCTGTCAGGTTCTCTGTCAGGTTCTCTGTCAGGTTCTCTGTCAGGTTCTCTGTCAGGTTCTCTGTCAGGTTCTCTGTCAGGTTCTCTGTCAGGTTCTCTGTCAGGTTCTCTGTCAGGTTCTCTGTCAGGTTCTCTGTCAGGTGTCAGTTTACAATGAGTTCTAAGGGACATTTTTCTGGGTAGCCCTCGTGAATTTAGTTTGCAGTACCACGAGCGCCCCCTGTGGCCATGGGTGGGACAGCTGTAAGATAGTAATACTCTATCCTGTTATTATTATAGATCCATGGTATTACACACACACACACATAACATATGTACACACACACACATATAACATATATATACACACACACACATAACATATGTACACACACACACATATAACATATATATACACACACACACATAACATATATACACACACACATATATAACATATATATACACACACACACATATAACATATATATACACACACACAAATAACATATGTACACACACACACATATAACATATATATACACACACACACATAACATATATACACACACACACACATATAACATATATATACACACACACACATATAACATATATATACACACACACACATAACATATGTACACACATATAACATATATACACACACACACATAACATATATACACACACACACATATAACATATATATACACACACACACATAACATATATACACACACACACACATAACATATATACACACACACACATATAACATATATATACACACACACACATAACATATGTACACACACACACACATATAACATATACACACACACACACACACACACACACACACATAACATATGTACACACACACACATATAACATATATATACACACACACACATATAACATATATATACACACACACACATAACATATATACACACACACACATATAACATATATATACACACACACACATATAACATATATATACACACACACACATAACATATGTACACACACACATATAACATATATATACACACACACACATATAACATATATATACACACACACACATAACATATGTACACACACACATATAACATATATATACACACACACACATAACATATGTACACACACACATATAACATATATATACACACACACACATATAACATATATATACACACACACACATAACATATGTACACACACACATATAACATATATATACACACACACACACACATATTCAAAAATTCACAGTGAGCTGCAGATGCTACTTATGCAACAGATGCTACAGATGCAACAGATGCTACAGATGCTACAGATGCTACAGATGCTACAGATGCTACAGATGCTACAGATGCTACAGATGCTACAGATGCTACAGATGCAACATATGCTACATATGCTACATATGCTACAGATGCTACAGATGCTACAGATGCAACATATGCTACATATGCTACATATGCTACAGATGCTACAGATGCAACAGATGCAACAGATGCTACATATGCTACATATGCTACATATGCTACATATGCTACATATGCTACATATGCTACAGATGCTACAGATGCAACAGATGCAACATATGCTACATATGCTACATATGCTACAGATGCTACAGATGCTACAGATGCAACATATGCTACATATGCTACATATGCTACAGATGCAACAGATGCAACATATGCTACATATGCTACATATGCTACAGATGCTACAGATGCAACAGATGCAACATATGCTACATATGCTACAGATGCTACAGATGCTACAGATGCAACAGATGCTACATATGCTACATATGCTACATATGCTACATATGCTACAGATGCTACAGATGCAACAGATGCAACATATGCTACATATGCTACAGATGCTACAGATGCTACAGATGCAACATATGCTACATATGCTACAGATGCTACAGATGCAACAGATGCAACATATGCTACATATGCTACATATGCTACAGATGCTACAGATGCAACAGATGCAACATATGCTACATATGCTACAGATGCTACAGATGCTACAGATGCAACAGATGCTACATATGCTACATATGCTACATATGCTACATATGCTACATATGCTACATATGCTACATATGCTACAGATGCTACAGATGCAACAGATGCAACATATGCTACATATGCTACATATGCTACAGATGCTACAGATGCTACAGATGCAACAGATGCTACATATGCTACATATGCTACATATGCTACATATGCTACATATGCTACATATGCTACATATGCTACAGATGCTACAGATGCTTCAGAGTCAGTCTCTCTAAACACAGCTCTGAGGTGTCTGTGTGTTCTTAGTTAGCGGGAAGCTAGTCATCAGGTAGCTAGTTAGCAGGTAGCTTGTTAGCAGGTAGCTTGTTAGCAGGTAGCTTGTTAGCAGGTAGCTAGTTAGCAGGTAGCTAGTTAGCAGGTAGCTAGTTAGCAGGTAGCTAGTTAGCAGGTAGCTAGTTAGCAGGTAGCTTGTTAGCAGGTAGCTTGTTAGCAGGTAGCTAGTTAGCAGGTAGCTTGTTAGCAGGTAGCTAGTTAGCAGGTAGCTTGTTAGCAGGTAGCTTGTTAGCAGGTAGCTAGTTAGCAGGTAGCTTGTTAGCCTCCTGTGTGTCTGCTGTTTAAATTCGGTCTGAATCGTCATAAACATCTTTTCTTCAGGAGCCTCCTTCAGGATCTGGAACGATGTGAGGCCGACCCTGTGGCCATCGCTGAGTGCTTCGTGACCAAGGTACAAACACTCTTTAGCTGATCACAGGTACAAACACTCTTTAGCTGATCACAGGTACAAACACTCTTTAGCTGATCACAGGTACAAACACTCTTTAGCTGATCACAGGTACAAACACTCTTTAGCTGATCACAGGTACAAACACTCTTTAGCTGATCACAGGTACAAACACTCTTTAGCTGATCACAGGTACAAACACTCTTTAGCTGATCACAGGTACAAACACTCTTTAGCTGATCACAGGGTACAAACACTCTTTAGCTGATCACAGGTACAAACACTCTTTAGCTGATCACAGGTACAAACACTCTTTACCTGATCACAGGTACAAACACTCTTTAGCTGATCACAGGTACAAACACTCTTTACCTGATCACAGGTACAAACTACACTAACCCTAACCCAGATCACAGGTACAAACACAGATCACAGGTACAAACACAGGCTCTCTTTTCCAGATCACAGGTACAAACACAAGCTCTCTTTTCCAGATCACAGGTACAAACACAGATCACAGGTACAAACACAGACACTCTTTACCAGATCACAGGTACAAACACAGACACTCTTTACCAGATCACAGGTACAAACACAGACACTCTTTACCAGATCACAGGTACAAACACAGATCACAGGTACAAACACAGATCACAGGTACAAACACAGACACTCTTTTCCAGATCACAGGTACAAACACAGGCTCTCTTTACCAGATCACAGGTACAAACACAGACACTCTTTACCAGATCACAGGTACAAACACAGATCACAGGTACAAACACAGGCTCTCTTTACCAGATCACAGGTACAAACACAGATCACAGGTACAAACACAGGCTCTCTTTACCAGATCACAGGTACAAACACAGACACTCATTTCCAGATCACAGGTACAAACACAGATCACAGGTACAAACACAGACACTCATTTCCAGATCACAGGTACAAACACAGACACTCTTTTCCAGATCACAGGTACAAACACAGGCTCTCTTTTCCAGATCACAGGTACAAACACAGACACTCTTTTCCAGATCACAGGTACAAACACAGGCTCACTTTACCAGATCACAGGTACAAACACAGACACTCATTTCCAGATCACAGGTACAAACACAGATCACAGGTACAGACACTCTTTACCAGATCACAGGTACAAACACAGGCTCTCTTTACCAGATCACAGGTACAAACACAGACACTCATTTCCAGATCACAGGTACAAACACAGATCACAGGTACAAACACAGATCACAGGTACAAACACAGGCTCTCTTTACCAGATCACAGGTACAAACACAGACACTCTTTACCAGATCACAGGTACAAACACAGGCTCTCTTTTCCAGATCACAGGTACAAACACAGATCACAGGTACAAACACAGACACTCATTTCCAGATCACAGGTACAAACACAGATCACAGGTACAAACACAGACACTCATTTCCAGATCACAGGTACAAACACAGACACTCTTTTCCAGATCACAGGTACAAACACAGGCTCTCTTTACCAGATCACAGGTACAAACACAGGCTCTCTTTACCAGATCACAGGTACAAACACAGATCACAGGTACAAACACAGACACTCATTTCCAGATCACAGGTACAAACACAGGCTCTCATTTCCAGATCACAGGTACAAACACAGATCACAGGTACAAACACAGGCTCTCTTTACCAGATCACAGGTACAAACACAGGCTCACTTTACCAGATCACAGGTACAAACACAGACACTCATTTCCAGATCACAGGTACAAACACAGATCACAGGTACAAACACAGGCTCTCTTTACCAGATCACAGGTACAAACACAGATCACAGGTACAAACACAGGCTCTCTTTACCAGATCACAGGTACAAACACAGACACTCATTTCCAGATCACAGGTACAAACACAGATCACAGGTACAAACACAGACACTCATTTCCAGATCACAGGTACAAACACAGATCACAGGTACAAACACAGACACTCATTTCCAGATCACAGGTACAAACACAGATCACAGGTACAAACACAGACACTCATTTCCAGATCACAGGTACAAACACAGAACCTCATTTCCAGATCACAGGTACAAACACAGGCTCTCTTTTCCAGATCACAGGTACAAACACAGGCTCTCTTTACCAGATCACAGGTACAAACACAGGCTCTCTTTACCAGATCACAGGTACAAACACAGACACTCATTTCCAGATCACAGGTACAAACACAGATCACAGGTACAAACACAGGCTCTCTTTCCAGATCACAGGTACAACCACAGATCACAGGTACAAACACAGGCTCTCTTTTCCAGATCACAGGTACAAACACAGGCTCTCTTTTCCAGATCACAGGTACAAACACAAGCTCTCTTTTCCAGATCACAGGTACAAACACAGATCA
>OZ035839.1:38011955-38034455 GCA_964034765.1 Knipowitschia caucasica
CTATTGAAGTTTAAGTCAGAGTCCATTATTACTCCCAGATTTCTGACCTTATTTAAAGGCCTTAGGGAGAGAGACTGAAGGTGATAAATGACGGTCTCTCTTTGTTTCTCGGGACCAAAGACAATCATTTCGGTTTTGTCCGCATTTAGCTGGAGAAAATTGCATTGCATCCACTCACTGATCTGTTGGATACAGTGAAGGAGTGAGTCCACTGGTCCATGTTCTCCTGCAGTCAGTGAGACATAGATCTGAGTGTCATCAGCGTAATTGTGGTAGGACACTTTCATACTTTGAATTAACTGACCTAATGGCAGCATGTAAATATTGAACAGGAGAGGTCCCAGAATCGACCCCTGTGGCACTCCGCAGGTCAGGGCCACAGGGGTGACGCCAAAGCTGAGCAAAGCTGAGCTTTTGAAGCTTTGACGCGGGCTTCAACCAATCAGGAGACGAGGAGCAGCAGCAGCAGAGGGTCTGTCTCTGTCATGGAGAGAAGTCATGCTACTGCTGTTTTATTGTCATTATTGTTATTAGTAATATTATTTGTATGAGCAGTAACGTTCTGAGTAACAAAATCATTGTACACATGCTGTGTAGTAAACGTAGTTTCTTTAATATAAGATGAGTCTGGCTCAGAGCAAGGCAGCTCCGGGCGGGCGAGAGCCGGGGAGAGGCAGGGAGAGGCGAGCGAGAGCCGGGGAGAGGCAGGGAGAGCCGGGGAGAGGCAGGGAGAGCCGGGGAGAGGCAGGGAGAGGCAGTGAGGCGAGCGAGAGCCGGGGGAGAGGCAGGGAGAGGCGAGCGAGAGCCGGGGAGAGGCAGGGAGAGGCGAGAGCGAGGCGGGGAGAGGCGGGGAGAGGCAGGGAGAGGCGGGCGAGAACCGGGGAGAGGCAGGGAGAGGCGGGCGAGAGCCGGGGAGAGGCAGGGAGAGGCGGGCGAGAGCCGGGGAGAGGCAGGAAGAGGCGGGCGAGAGCGGGGAGAGGCGAAGGGAGAGGCAGGAGGAGAGGCGGGCGAGAGCCGGGGAGAGGCAGGGAGAGGCGGGCGAGAGCCGGGGAGAGGCAGGGAGAGGCGGGCGAGAGCCGGGGAGAGGCGAGCGAGAGCCGGGGAGAGGCAGGGAGAGGCGAGCGAGAGGCAGGGAGAGGCAGGGAGAGGCGAGCGAGAGCCGGGGAGAGGCAGGGAGAGGCGAGCGAGAGCCGGGGAGAGGCGAGCGAGAGCCGGGGAGAGGCGAGCGAGAGCCGGGGAGAGGCGAGTGAGAGGCAGGGAGAGGCGAGCAAGAGCCGGGGAGAGGCGAGTGAGAGCCGGGGAGAGGCAGGGAGAGGCGAGTGAGAGGCAGGGAGAGGCGAGTGAGAGGCAGGGAGAGGCGAGCGAGAGCCGGGGAGAGGCGAGCGAGAGGCGGGGAGAGGCGAGCGAGAGCCGGGGAGAGGCGAGCGAGAGGCAGGGAGAGGCGAGCGAGAGCCGGGGAGAGGCGAGCGAGAGGCGGGGAGAGGCGAGCGAGAGCCGGGGAGAGGCGAGCGAGAGGCGGGGAGAGCCGGGGAGAGGCGAGCGAGAGGCAGGGAGAGGCGAGCGAGAGGCAGGGAGAGGCGAGAGCCGGGGTTTGAGAACTCAGACTGGGTGAGTGACATGTGGAAGTACCGCTGAAAGCTAAACTCCTCCGTACGCAGCTCCTGGAGTAAATGACGGAACTCTGCAAACACTGCAGCCTCTCAAGTCTGTGGTGAACCCAGAACATGTTTTGTTGAAGCCCTACAACAACGTTATGTAAGGGATAACGTATAATACGCAGGTCATTATCGGAAAATAAGTACCGACAGGGCGAAGCGGACCCCGACTTATATAACAAATAAAGGCTCGCTGCTCAATGAAAAATCCACCGCTGTCCACAGACAACAGAGAAGCTCCTCCCACAGACAACAGAGAAGCTCCTCCCACAGACAACAGAGAAGCTCCTCCCACAGACAACAGAGAAGCTCCTCCCACAGACAACATAGAAGCTCCTCCCACAGACAACAGAGAAGCTCCTCCCACAGACAACAGAGAAGCTCCTCCCACCGGCGTCAGGCGCGTCAAAAGCTTCAAGCACCAAAATGACAAAACTATCCCGGCGTCAGTTGAAGCGCGTCAAAAGCTTTTTGAAGCTTTTGGTCTGAACGCGCCTTGACTCTGGTCTGTGAAAGGCGGTATATAAATAAAGATTACTTACTTACTAGATTACTTACTATACTGGCCAGAGTACTACATACAGTACTACAGGGTTTGAGTTGGGGTTGGGGTTAGAGTTAGTTTTATAAATAAACACAGAAGTTTTCAGACTTTTGGGACTGAAGCAGAAGAAAATGGTTCCATTGATTCTCGTCGGAGGCTCAAAACTTTCCCTCTGTTCCTGTTTTGGGCCCAACAGCTGTGCCCCGCCCCCTCCCCCCCACTGAGGGTCAGTGGCTGTGACCCTCACCGACGGCCACAATGTGCAGCTTGTTCTGAAGTCACTATCATGAATACGAAGGAAGTACACGTTGAGGTTTTGTGCTCAGAGGAGAAACACAATGTTGGCAGATCACTTCCACATCTTCTGGGATGCTCCCTCATCACTCCATTTTGGACAGATTTGAAAGTGGCGATAGAGGAAGTGTTAGAAGTTAAAATTACAACCAGTTTTCAACTTATGTATCTGGGGAAAACAGAAAATCTGAATTTTAGAAGAAGAGATGACAACAAAATGTTTTGAATACTGCTGTTGGCAGTAAAAAACCTCTAACGCGGAGATGGCCTGATTCTTCCTGTGAGGAATGGACTGGTCTCATCAGTGTCCTCGGTCTCATCAGTGTCCTCGGTCTCATCAGTGTCCTCGGTCTCATCAGTGTGTCCTCGGTCTCATCAGTGTCCTCGGTCTCATCAGTGTCCTCGGTCTCATCAGTGTGTCCTCGGTCTCATCAGTGTGTCCTCGGTCTCATCAGTGTGTCCTCGGTCTCATCAGTGTGTCCTCGGTCTCATCAGTGTGTCCTCGGTCTCATCAGTGTGTCCTCGGTCTCATCAGTGTGTCCTCGGTCTCATCAGTGTGTCCTCGGTCTCATCAGTGTGTCCTCGGTCTCAGTCTCATTAGTGTGTCCTCGGTCTCATCAGTGTGTCCTCGGTCTCATCAGTGTGTCCTCGGTCTCATCAGTGTCCTCAGTCTCATTAGTGTGTCCTCGGTCTCATCAGTGTGTCCTCGGTCTCATCAGTGTCCTCGGTCTCATCAGTGTGTCCTCGGTCTCATCAGTGTGTCCTCGGTCTCATCAGTGTCCTCGGTCTCATCAGTGTGTCCTCGGTCTCATCAGTGTGTCCTCGGTCTCATCAGTGTCCTCGGTCTCATCAGTGTGTCCTCGGTCTCATCAGTGTCCTCGGTCTCATCAGTGTGTCCTCGGTCTCATCAGTGTGTCCTCGGTCTCATCAGTGTCCTCGGTCTCATCAGTGTCCTCGGTCTCATCAGTGTGTCCTCGGTCTCATCAGTGTGTCCTCGGTCTCAGTCTCATTAGTGTGTCCTCGGTCTCATCAGTGTGTCCTCGGTCTCATCAGTGTCCTCGGTCTCATCAGTGTCCTCGGTCTCATCAGTGTGTCCTCGGTCTCATCAGTGTGTCCTCGGTCTCATCAGTGTCCTCGGTCTCATCAGTGTGTCCTCGGTCTCATCAGTGTGTCCTCGGTCTCATCAGTGTCCTCGGTCTCATCAGTGTGTCCTCGGTCTCATCAGTGTCCTCGGTCTCATCAGTGTGTCCTCGGTCTCATCAGTGTGTCCTCGGTCTCATCAGTGTCCTCGGTCTCATCAGTGTGTCCTCGGTCTCATCAGTGTGTCCTCGGTCTCATCAGTGTCCTCGGCCTCATCAGTGTGTCCTCGGTCTCATCAGTGTCCTCTGTCCCTCAGGTCAGTTGCGGTCCTCACAGACTGCATGAGGAATAAAACTTTAGCGAAGTTGTTCCGAGAGCGTCAGGAGACTCTGCATCACTCTCTTCCTCTGGGCTCTTACCTCCTGAAGCCGGTGCAGAGGATTCTCAAGTACCACCTGCTGCTGCACGTGAGGCCGCTACACAACTACACAACACTACACAACATTACACAACATTACACATTGCAGAGGATTCTCAAGTACCACCTGCTGCTGCACGTGAGGCCGCTACACAACTACACAACACTACACAACACTACACACTGCAGAGGATCCTCAAGTACCACCTGCTGCTGCACGTGAGGCCGCTACACAACTACACAACATTACACACTGCAGAGGATCCTCAAGTACCACCTGCTGCTGCACGTGAGGCCGCTACACAACTACACAACACTACACAACACTACACACTGCAGAGGATTCTCAAGTACCACCTGCTGCTGCACGTGAGGCCGCTACACAACTACACAACATTACACACTGCAGAGGATCCTCAAGTACCACCTGCTGCTGCACGTGAGGCCGCTACACAACTACACAACACTACACAACACTACACAACATTACACAACATTACACATTGCAGAGGATTCTCAAGTACCACCTGCTGCTGCACGTGAGGCCGCTACACAACTACACAACACTACACAACACTACACAACATTACACATTGCAGAGGATTCTCAAGTACCACCTGCTGCTGCACGTGAGGCCGCTACACAACTACACAACACTACACAACATTACACAACATTACACATTGCAGAGGATTCTCAAGTACCACCTGCTGCTGCACGTGAGGCCGCTACACAACTACACAACACTACACAACACTACACACTGCAGAGGATCCTCAAGTTACCACCTGCTGCTGCACGTGAGGCCGCTACACAACTACACAACACTACACAACATTACACACTGCAGAGGATCCTCAAGTACCACCTGCTGCTGCACGTGAGGCCGCTACACAACTACACAACACTACACAACATTACACACTGCAGAGGATCCTCAAGTACCACCTGCTGCTGCACGTGAGGCCGCTACACAACTACACAACACTACACAACATTACACACTGCAGAGGATCCTCAAGTACCACCTGCTGCTGCACGTGAGGCCGCTACACAACACTGCTACACAACACTACTACATAACACAGTTCAGTGTATGTAGGAGATAGTTACACACCTGGATGACTGTGTGTGTGTGTGTGTCTGTCTGTGTGTGTGTCTGTGTGTGTATGTGTGTGTGTGTGTGTAGGAGATGGTTACACACCTGGATGACTCAGTGTCTGTGTGTGTGTAGGAGATGGTTACACACCTGGATAACTCCGTGTGTGTAGGAGATGGTTACACACCTGGATAACTCTGTGTGTGTGTGTGTGTGTGTGTGTGTGTGTGTGTGTGTGTGTGGTGTGTGTGTGTGTGTGTGTGTGTGTGTGTGTGTGTGTGTGTGTGTGTGTGTGTGTGTGTCGGAGATGGTTACACACCTGGATGACTCAGTGTGTGTGTAGGAGATGGTTACACACCTGGATGACTCAGTGTCTGTGTGTGTGTAGGAGATGGTTACACACCTGGATAACTCCGTGTGTGTAGGAGATGGTTACACACCTGGATAACTGTGTGTGTGTGTGTGTGTGTGTGTGTGTGTGTGTGTGTGTGTGTGTGTGTGTGTGTGTGTGTGTGTGTGTGTGTGTGTGTGTGTGTGTGTGTGTGTGTGTGTGTGTGTGTGTGTGTGTGTCGGAGATGGTTACACACCTGGATGACTCAGTGTGTGTAGGAGATGGTTACACACCTGGATAACTCAGTGTCTGTGTGTGTGTAGGAGATGGTTACACACCTGGATGACTCAGTGTGTGTAGGAGATGGTTACACACCTGGATGACTCTGTGTGTGTGTGTGTAGGAGATGGTTACACACCTGGATGACTCAGTGTGTGTGTGTGTGTGTGTGTGTGTGTGTGTAGGAGATGGTTACACACCTGGATGACTCTGTGTGTGCGTGTGTGTGTGTGTGTGTGTGTGTAGGAGATGGTTACACACCTGGATGACTCTGTGTGTGTGTGTAGGAGATGGTTACACACCTGGATAACTCAGTGTCTGTGTGTGTGTAGGAGATGGTTACACACCTGGATGACTCTGTGTGTGTGTGTGTAGGAGATGGTTACACACCTGGATGACTCTGTGTGTGTGTGTGTGTAGGAGATGGTTACACACCTGGATGACTCTGTGTGTGTGTGTGTAGGAGATGGTTACACACCTGGATGACTCAGTGTGTGTGTGTGTGTGTGTGTGTGTGTGTGTGTAGGAGATGGTTACACACCTGGATGACTCTGTGTGTGCGTGTGTGTGTGTGTGTAGGAGATGGTTACACACCTGGATGACTCTGTGTGTGTGTGTAGGAGATGGTTACACACCTGGATGACTTAGTGCGTGTGTGTGTGTGTTTGTGTGTAGGAGATGGTTACACACCTGGATGACTCAGTGTGTGTGTAGGAGATGGTTACACACCTGGATGACTCAGTGCGTGTGTGTGTGTGTGTGTAGGAGATGGTTACACACCTGGATGACTCAGTGTGTGTGTGTGTAGGAGATGGTTACACACCTGGATGACTCAGTGTGTGTGTGTGTGTGTGTGTGTAGGAGATGGTTACACACCTGGATGACTCTGTGTGTGCGTGTGTGTGTGTGTGTGTGTGTGTGTAGGAGATGGTTACACACCTGGATGACTCAGTGTGTGTGTGTGTAGGAGATGGTTACACACCTGGATGACTCAGTGCGTGTGTGTGTGTGTGTGTGTGTGTGTGTAGGAGATGGTTACACACCTGGATGACTCAGTGCGTGTGTGTGTGTGTGTGTGTAGGAGATGGTTACACACCTGGATGACTCTGTGTCTGTGTGTGTGTGTGTAGGAGATGGTTACACACCTGGATGACTCAGTGTGTGCGTGTGTGTGTGTGTGTAGGAGATGGTTACACACCTGGATGACTCAGTGTGTGTGTAGGAGATGGTTACACACCTGGATGACTCAGTGTGTGTGTGTGTGTGTGTGTGTAGGAGATGGTTACACACCTGGATGACTCAGTGTGTGCGTGTGTGTGTGTGTGTAGGAGATGGTTACACACCTGGATGACTCAGTGTGTGTGTGTGTGTAGGAGATGGTTACACACCTGGATGACTCAGTGTGTGCGTGTGTGTGTGTGTGTAGGAGATGGTTACACACCTGGATGACTCAGTGTGTGTGTGTGTGTAGGAGATGGTTACACACCTGGATGACTCAGTGTGTGTGTGTGTGTGTGTGTGTGTGTGTGTAGGAGATGGTTACACACCTGGATGACTCAGTGTCTGTGGAGATGGTGCAGGAGGCGATCGACACGATGCAGAGAGTCGCTCGACACATCAACAACATGAAGAGGAAACACGAGCACTCACTCCGACTGCAGGTCAGCTCTAACTAACTCTAACTAACTCTAACTCTACCTCTAAATAACTAACTCTTAACTAACTAACTATAACTAACTCTAACTATCTCTAAATAACTATCTCTAACTATCTCTAACTCACTCTATCTCTAACTAACTAACTATGCCTAGGGCGGGGCAATCCAGAGGTCCTTTGGTCCAGCCTCAGAGAAGGCCCTGTCCCTGGGTCTTAAGTCTGGTCTTAAGTCTGGTCTTAGGCACCAGGAGCTGGGGCTGGCCGCTCCCCGACACTGTAGGGGTCCAGCCTCAGAGAAGGCCCTGTCCCTGGGTCTTAAATCTGGTCTTAAGTCTGGTCTTAGGCACCAGGAGCTGGGGCTGGCCGCTCCCCGACACAGGAGGGGTCCAGACTCTGCTTCTTCAGGAGCGGTTCAATCAAAGCTTTCTAACAAAATGAGGCACAATTACAGAAGCAAACTACTATTATCGACTTGACACACACTTTGGCCAATTGTTCCCCGGAGCGGCCCGCATCGAGGGCCAAAGATTTGCGGCGTCTGCACCTCCCAATCCCTGGTAAGGACGAGACAGGCCACGGCGCACGGTCCAGGGCTAGTCCTGTGGTCCACAGACAGGCTGCAGCTAAGCCACGGTGAGAGGAGCCGGCTGACGTGGAGAGAGGAAGCGTCGGCAGCAGGCCTCAGAGTCCCGTGGAATATTTACTGGAAACCTCAAGAGCTCCGGTGAAAGAACAAGCCAGGACTTCAGCCTGACCCGGCGGCCACTGCGCACCCCACGCCGCCTGCGTTTCCTGGGTAGTAGGGCCTGAACACGGAGGAGGTAATCCGGGAAATCTGACAGGTTAGAGGGACGCGACCTGATTGTACCATTCACACTATTGTCAGAAAGGGCCACTCACACTGACCAGACTTGGCCTTTGAGTCAAACTTCCGCTACAAAACACAAACTCGGGGTCATTAGAACGCTTCAACACCGAGCCCACCCAGGTCCCCACAAACAAGCTCGGACAGAAAAACAAAGAGAACCCAAACATGTTCAGTAGAGCACTTGCCAGAGGTTTGGCTACCCCAAGTGGGTCTTTTTAACTAAAGCCCAAAGGACGAGAAAAGGCCAGAGACACAGTCCAACAACAGAAGAAAGTAGAGGAGAGGGGTGGTCCTTACCGAATGTCGGGAGTTTTCAGAGAAACTACAAAAATCTTAGGCAAAACACAAAATCCCTGTGTAATCAAACCTTTTCAACACGTTAACGACACAGAAATTAGTGCATCCCAAAGACAAAACACCCAGGAACACCAAACAGAGCAATGTGGTGTATTCATTAAATGTAAGTGAAGAGGATGTAACTGACTCTACTATATTGGAGAAACCAAACAAACTCTACAGAAAACGACTTTACCAACATCGTAGAGAAAACTCTAGTGGGCCACAGTCGCTGTTCATCTCCACCTCAAGCCACGCAAACCACACGGTGGATAAACACAAGGTAAAAATTCTGGCTCGGAGAAGAATTGGTTTGAGAGAGGGGGGGAAAGAAGCCCTTTTAGTGAGGAAACAAAAACCATTCTCTTAACAGAGGAGGAGGGTTAAGATTTGTTTTGCGCATCGCATCTATAGACGACATCCTAAAACAACGCCCAACTTGGGACAAGGTTCAGTGAACATGCTTAATGAGTTAGGAGTGGGTGAGACCTCGCACCCACTATGAACATAACCCCAAGCAGATAAAGTTTGTGACATGCTAGAATGAAGTTAGGAGGGGTGAGACCTGCACTCCACTTGAGTAGAGCAATCCCCAGCAGACAAAAGGACTCGAGACGTGCTAAGGAGTAGGTCGTTAGCCTCAGCAGGGGTCGTATAACCTGCTCCCATTCTACATATCAGACCTTAGAATTGTTACGAGTTAGTATCAGGATTAGGGAGTTGGCTTACCACACCCATAGGTATAATCTCCAACGCGCGGTCCGAGAATTCATTCCCTGAAGATCCGCTAGGTATTGAGGACGAAACGTCGGAAAACATGCTACAGAAGTACAGATGATGGGTAGAAACCTGCCTTTAGCGTTTACTAAGTTATCTTTGTATCTTTTTAAACGTCCCTACAATTGGAGAAACAAATTTTGGAATTTTGGCTGACCTTGCTGCACAGCACAATTATGTGACTCGTCACGTGCGGGCTTTCAAACGATCCCTGTAACCATCGCGTACGACCTCGTTTGGCCGAGTTATAACACATAACAAGGTGGGGGTTTACAAAGTTGTCGCCCACCTAGCTCCCGCGAAGAACATGGCAGGGACAAAAGCATAACAACCGTTCGTTCGGCTGGCCGAGCGGTTCCTGTAAGGTCAGGCTGTGCCTGTGCAACCTTCGGAAAGAATCTGAGCTTAGCCAACTAGCATTTCAAGGTGGGTTAGGGTCACTACGGTCCCTGACACCATGTTTGAACATGGCTAGGCCAGATTGGGTCACGATAATGTTCTACCGGTTACAGGCTTGAATTTCGATATGTGGTAAAGGGCCACGGACGAGTCCAACGGTGAATGTTAGACCTCTGGGGGCCTACGGTTCTCGTGGGGGGGGGGGTGGAGGGGGGGGGGGGGGGGGGGGGGGGGGGGGGGGGGGGGGGGGGGGGGGGGGGGGGGGGGGGGGGGGGGGGGGGGGGGGGTGGGGGCCGGGCCTTCTGTTCGGTAAAAAAATCACCCAATCAAGCTCGTCACGTCTTCAATAAAAATACAAGTTTCTCGGCTTGCCCAGACCGGCCCTCGACTTGGCTACTTTGCTGCCTATTTGGTCGTTTGAGTGGGGCGCCTACTAAGTCGAGCTCAGAATAGCCTGCTGTGTAACATAGTCAAAAATGAGGCCGTAGTCCAAAGTTGAAATTTTGGTACACCTGCCCCTTTAATGTAGGTTTTTGAAGGCCAAAACGTGCTTGGAGAGCTTTGTAAATAAGTTTTTCAAATTCATCAACTATTCGATAACTTGTACGCACCCTTCGACGTAACAGCTAACCTCTAAAGTGACCCCCACAGCTAGCAGGCGGGGCGCCTCATTAGCACTACACAAACGAATTCAATTGGAGGGCTACCCTAAAGTGCCCCCCACAGCAGCAGCGGGGCCCTAATTACACTAATGAACTAATTTAATAGAGGGCTACCCTAAAAGTGCCCCCCACAGCAGCAGCGGGCGCCCTAATTAGCACAAATGAACTAAATTAATAGAGGGCTACCCTCAAAGAGCCTGCCCCCCACAGCACAGCAGCGGTTCGCCACATTAGCAACTGATTTCATGGAGGCTACCCTATAGTCCCGAGCGGGGGGGGGGGGGGGGGGGGGGGGGGGGGGGGGGGGGGGGGGGGGGGGCCACCCCCGGGGGGGGGGGGGGGGGGGGCTGGGCCCGGGGGGGGGGCCACCCACAGCAACCCCTACCTAGCACTGAAGAACGTCAAAAAAACCCATTCAATCTAAAGCTTCAATAATCAAGCTTAGAGCGCCTCCGGTGGTTCCCGTCAGAAAGTATCCCAAACCGTCAAAAAGGGTATCCCATTTCCCAACTAGTAGCCCAAAAAACGGTAGCCTCCGGAGCATAAGCGGCTACTGACCCCTTTTTGGGCTACTCCCCTAAATCATATATAGGATAGCCGGTTTACAACTTTCCCTAGGAACCATTGAGGAGACTACAGACCCTCTTGAACCTAAAGGTAGACAACAGACCCACTAACCGTAAGAGACCACAGACCCAGCTGATACCGTATGGAGGACCACAGACCCTCTGACCGTGAGGTAAGACAACAGACCCCTCTGAACCCGTAAGGTAGACTACTACAGACCCTCTGAACCGTAAGGTAGACCACATACTCTCTGAAAACCGTAAGGTAGACCACAGACCCTCTGAACCGTGAGGGGGAAACACAAACCCCTCTGACACCGTATGGGGAACCACAAACCCTCTGAACCGGGAGGTCGAACCACAGACCCTCTGAACCGTATGTAACCACAGGACCCTCTGAACGTAAGGTAAGAACCACAGACCCTCGACGTGAGTACGTGTGGTAGACACAGACCCTCTGGACGTGATGGAGACACCTCAGACCACAGACCCTCTGATCCGTGAGGTAGACCACAGACCCTCTGACCGTGAGGTAGACCACAGATCCCCCTGGAACCGTGAGGGAGACCACAGACCCCTACTTAAACGGTGAGGTGAACCAACAGACCCTCGATCGAGAGAGAGACACAGACACTCTGCAACCCGTGAGGTAGAACCACAGACCCACTGAAAACCGTTAAGGTAGACTACAGACCCCTCTGAACCGTAAGTAACCACAGACCCTCTAACCGAAGGTACACCACAGACCCTCTGAACCGTAAGGTAGAACCACAGACCCCCTCTGAACCGTGAGAGGGACCACAGACCCTCTGAACCGTGAGGGGGAACCACAAACCCTCAGAACCGTGAGGTAAGACCACAGACCCTCTGAAACCGTAAGGTAGACCCACTAGACCCTCTGAACCGTAAGGTAGACCAACAGACCCTCTGAACCGTGAGGGGACCACAGACCCTCTGAAACCGTGGAGGGGGACAACAAACCCTCAGACCCGTGAGGTAACCACAGACCCCTCCTGAACCGTAGGGAGACCACAGACCCACTGAACCGTGAGGAGACCAACAGACCCTCTGAACCGTATGTACGTGAGGTAGACCACAGACCCTCTTGACCGTGAGGGAGACCAGAGACCTCTGTAACCGTGAGGTAGACCGTCCCACAGACCCTCTGAACCGTAGGTAGACCACTAGACTCCTCTGACCGTAAGGTAAACCACAGACCCTCTGAACCGGAGGTAGACCACAGACCCTCTGAACCGAAGAGTGGACCCACAGGACCCTCTGAACCGTGGAAAAAAAAGATGGACCACAGACCCTCAGAAAACGTGAAGGGAGACCACAACCCTCAGAACCGTGAGGTGGACCACAGACACTCTGAACCGTGAGGTTAGACCACAGACCCACCTTGAAACCGAGAGGTGGACCACAGACCCTCTGAACCAGTGAGGGAGACCACAGAACACCTCTGAATCGTGAGTGGCCCACAGACCCACTGAACCGTGAGAGAGACCACCGACCCTCTGAACCGTGAGTGGACACCCACAGACCCCTCTGAACCGTGAGGTAGAAACCACAGACCCTCTGAACCGTGAGGTGGACACAGACTCCTCTGACCGTGAGGTAGACCACAGACCCTCTGAACCCGTGAGGGAGACCCACAGACCCTCTGAACCGTGAGGTAGAACCACAGACCCTACTGAACCGTGTGAGGTTGGACACACAGACCCTCTGAACCGTGAGGTAACCACAGACACATCTTAACCGTGAGGTGGACCACAGACCCTCTGAAACCGTGAGGGAGACCACTGACCCTCGTGAACCGTGCAGGAGAACCACAGCCTCAATGACTAAAGATCTGCAGGAACGAATGGACAAGAATACCACACGTGTGTGACTTCCGATAAGGTTCGCTAGCTGGACTCTTGCTTAGAAAAAACATGACCCTCACAGCGCTCCCTGCAGGCTCCAGGTGGGAGAGCGTCCGCTGCAGTAGGTAGATGATGGCGTCCTCTACTCCGATGTTGGGTCTGTAGGCGAACTGCAGCGGAGGGTGGGGCTGACCACGGAGCGGAGATGGGTGAGGATGGTTCCTTGGTGTGCGCTGTTTTAGGAACTGGGATCACACAGGAGGTCTTCCACAGGACAGGGACCTTCTCCAGGCTGAGGCTCAGGTTGTACATGTAGCTGAGGACCTCAGAGAGCTGGTCTGCACAGGTCCTCAGCAGCCTGGGACTGATCCCGTCCTGTAGATTTCCTCTGCTTCAGTCGCTTGAGCTCACTCCTCACCTGGTCCGGTGAGAGGGGGGAGTGGGGGGGAGATTGGGGTGTCATGACAGAGGTGCTTGGCGATACAACATTCCAATTACTTGAAATAATAAGACTGCAAAAAATGATAAAATCTGAGTAAATTTTCTAGTACATTCTGACCATGGATCTATAATAAGATCGGGATAGGGTATAACTAGCTTATAGCTGTCCCACCCACGGACACAGGGGGCGCCGTGGTACTGCAGACTAAATTCACGTGGCCTCCACATAAAAATGTCCCATAGAACTCGATGTAAACTAAAACAGCTCGCCATTTTGGATCACCGTCCATCCATCCATCCATCCATTTTCTTCCCCTTAATCCATTTCTGGGTCGGGGGGGTGGCAGTCAGAGCTGCACCCAGTACACAGAGCACCAGCCCCTCACTGATCCTCCTGCAGGTGGTGAGTCCACAGGAAAACAAGATTCTCCAATGGGACAAAGCCATTTAGTTCATTCATTTTATTTATTAGGCAGGAAAGATTTAAAACAAAATCGGGCCTGGCTCAGTACAAACTGATTTTCAGCAGGTTCCTGCTCTGCAGAACACACAAACACAGCATTAACATCACCACTCGACACAAAACATACTGTCACACATAAAAGAAGGAACACACTGGTGTGAGGCTATCAATCAATCAACTTTATTTGTATGGCGCCTTTCCAACACAAGGCCACTCAAAGCGCCTCACAACCCACATAATATCACACAAATCAGAGACATCAATAAATACATTAAAAACAGAATAAAATCACAAGTAATGGAAAAAAAAAAAAAAAAAAAAAATTAAAATATTAAAAGCACACACAGGATTAAAATAATAAATAACCACAATGCATTAACAAAAAAGAGTATGTATCAATAAAATCCTTCAGCCGAATGCACAGCTAAAAAGAACAGTTTTTAGCCCTGATTTAAAAATTGCCAGAGTAGATGCTAGCCTCACATCTTCAGGAAGATTGTTCCAGATTTTAGCTCCATAAATCTCAAACGCTGCCTCCCCATGTTTAGTTCTGACTCTTGGAACCAGTAAGAGGCTACCTCCTGTGCTCCTCAGAGTCCGGGCCGGTTCATATGGGACTAACAAGTCGCTTAAGTACCCTGGTGCGAGGCCATGGAGAGACTTGTACACAAGCAGTGCTGCTTTGAAGTCTATTCTCTGAGCCACAGGAAGCCAGTGCAATGTTTTTTAGATGGTAAAAAGCTGCTGATGTTACTGATTTGATGAGCAGGCCATTGCTATTAAAATGTAAGTCTCGAGTAGACACAGTAATTACCCCTAGATTCTGACCTTGTTTGAAGGTTTTAGGGAGCGAGAGACTGTAGATGACAGAGATGACGCTCTCTCTTTGTTTCTGGGGACCAAAGACAATCATTTCAGTTTTGTCTGCGTTTAGCTGAAGGAAGTTGTTTTGCATCCACTCACTGATCTGTTGGATACAGTGAAGGAGTGAGTCCACTGGTCCATGTTCTCCTGCAGTAAGTGAGACATAAATTTGAGTGTCATCAGCGTAATTGTGGTAGGATACATTGTTGGAGCGTATTAACTGACCTAACGGCAGCATGTAAATATTGAACAGAAGAGGCCCCAGAATTGATCCCTGTGGCACTCCGCAGGTCAGAGCCATATGATCTGAGACACAGTTTCCTATCTGAACCAAGTATTTCCTGTCTTCTAGGTAAGACCTAAACCAACTTAGGGCAGTCCCAGTGACACCCACCCAGTGCTCTAGTCTCTGCATGAGGATCTCGTGGTCGACTGTGTCGAACGCAGCACTCAGATCCAACATTACTAAAACTGTGACTTTTCCTGTGTCGGTGTTAAGTCGGATGTCATTTGTAACCTTCACTAGTGCAGTCTCAGTGCTGTGATTGGCTCTAAAGCCGGACTGGAGCGCATCAAAGGAACTATTAGTTACTAAGAATTCTGTAAGTTGTTGGTAAGCAACTTTTTCCAGAATTTTTCCCATAAACGGCAAATTTGAAATGGGGCGATAATTCTTAAGAACTGTGGCATCTAGACTCCTCTTTTTTAGGAGGGGTCTGATGACTGCCGTTTTCAGGGCCATTGGAAATGTTCCAGATGAGAAAGACATGTTCACTATTTGTGTGAGCAAAGGTAAAAGACTGCTCAAAACAGACTTTAAAAATTTAGTGGGTAGTACATCCAGGCTACATGTGGAGGAACTAAGGCTAGAGACAACATCTTGGACAGTTTCATTATCTGTTGGTGCAAAGTGCGATAGCTCAAACAGCCTCACCGGCTGTTGTAATGTTATTTCTGCCTTGGAGGTGATGGCGTTTTTGATGCTCTGAACCTTGTCATTGAAAAATTGTGCAAACTCATTACATTTAGATTCTGAAGCAAATTCGAATGGCAGCTGAACAGGGGGGTTTGTTAATCCGTTAACTGTTGAAAACATAAGTCGTAGATTATTATTGCAGCCATCAATGGTTTTAGAAAAATAAATTTCTCTTGTTCTACGTAGCACCCGGTTAAACTTGCACAACTCATTTTTGAAGATATCATGATCAACCTGGAGATTGGATTTTCGCCACTTCCGCTCGGCCCTACGGCACTCTCTCTTCTGTACCATGACTGAGTCCATTTTAGTCCAGGGGGCCTTTGGCTTATTTGTAATCATTTTAACCTTCACAGGAGCGATGATGTCCAGAACATTTATAACATTGGCGGTGACAGAGTTAAACAATTCGTCAACAGTAGAACACAATGTGTTCTCAAAGTTTATCATTCCCATAAATAGTTCACTCGTGTTTTCATTTATGTGCTGTGTCTGACGAATTGCAGATTGCAGATCCATATGGTTGTTTGTTATCAAAACACATGTCAAAAAAAACACAGAAATGATCCGACAGAGCCACATCAACCACGTTTACATTATGAAATAATCAACCCCCTTTGTAACTAACAGATCTAGAGTGTGCCCTCTGCTGTGGGTGGGGCCACTCACGTGCTGAGTGAGATCAAAAGGATTCAAGTACAGAACTCAGCTCTTTTGCATTTCTGTCAATAACATTATCCACATGAATATTTAAAATCACCTGTAATAACAAACTATCAAAATCTGTGCAATACAACTGAAAGCAACTCGGTAAAATGATCAATAAAACTGTGACACTGATGACTGCGGTGGCTTGTATTTAGGACAATGAAGAGTATTGGAGGAGATTGTTTTTGTCTGTATTTTAAAAGGACACCATATACTCAAATGATAGAAAATCTTTTCTATGGGGAGATCTCTGAATAATGGCCAGCTAATGCCTTCCTCCTTTTTGTTTTCACATATTTCAGATTCAAACTTGAAAGTTGGTGGTGATGCTTCTATTAAAACTGCATTTTCTGTATTTTGGTTCAAGCCAAGTTTCAGCCATGAAACATAAGATCAAGATTATGAGAAGAAATAAAATTATTGATTAAAAATAGACTTTGTTACAAAGTGGGGAGATCTGACATTTAGCATAGCAAGTTTCAAAGTTTCAGGATCAGCGGTTGTGGTCGGCTGATTCTTACACGGAACAAGAATTAGATTTTCCAGATTAGACTGATTAACTTCAGATGTTTTTCTGTAATGTATTCTTTGTGTTATCACTAAGGGAATGGCACAGGTGGCTTCACGACAGGGCCCCAGCCGGGTCTCTCCTCTAACTAGACTGCCAGTGGCTGCGAAGCAGAGACCCTGTGCATCCTAGTGTTTAGAGAGAAGAGGGGAAGGGGAAGGCGGGGGAGGAGGATGGAGAGGTGGGTGGTTCTTGGGAGTTGAACGAGGGGGGTTGGAGGTGGAGGGATTTTTGGTGATGGGTTAGGGGAGGGGCAGGCTGAGTTGGGTGGTGGACGTGGGGGGAGTGGAGGTGGAGGGTTTCTTGGTGCTGGGTTAGGGGGGGGGAGGTGGGCTAAATGAGCAGGAGGGGGGGGTGGAATACTTATGGGGTTAGAGGAGGGACGGGTGGATTTTGTGGGAGAATTTGAGTTGGACGCCCTAGGTGGCTTTGGAGGTACGTATGGGGAGTAGTTTTGAATGTTAGATAGGACTCTTGATCTGGCTACAGTGGGTGTGAGAGGAATAGTCTTCATCGCCGAACTTATCATGCCTGCAGAGTGTTCCGGTAAATCCAGTAGTGAAGGCGGGGATAGAAAACAAAGGGAAAGGTCGTCCTCATTTTCCCTAGATGGAGTGGATGTAGCGGGGGGGACCCAAGCCGGGTCCATGGAAGGTGATGAGGGAGTCTTTGGTGGAGACAGAGGTGGTTGAGACCCAGTCCAGATGGTTTTGGACCTGAACCCAGTCCAGATGGTTTTGGACCTGAACCTAGTTCAGATGGTTTTGGACCTGAACCTAGTCCAGATGGTTTTGGACCTGAACCTAGTCCAGATGGTTTTGGACCTGAACCTAGTCCAGATGGTTTTGGACCTGAACCCAGTCCAGATGGTTTTGGACCTGAACCCAGTCCAGATGGTTTTGGGGCTGGACCACAGAGTGAAGGGGCCATAAGTGCAAAGCATCATGGGAACTCCTTCCAGACTGTTGGAGACCATTTCAGGTCCTGTTGAAGCTCATCCAGAGAATGCCAAGAGTGAAGCAGTATCAGAGCAAAAGGAGCTACTTTGAAGAACCAGAATATAACACATATTTACACTTGGTTCATACTTTTTCACTACGGACATCATTCACATGAGTTCATCATAGGTTTGAGACCCTCAGTGTCAATCTACAGTTTTATAATCATGAAAATAAACACTCTTTGAAAGAGGAGGTGTCCAAACTTTTGGTCTGTACTGTATACCGTATGTAGTAGTACATACAGTTGGGCGGCATGGTGGCTGAGTGGATAGCACTCTCGCCTCTCAGCAAGAAGGTCCTGGGTTCGAATCCCGGCCGGATCAGGGCCTTTCTGAGTGGAGTTTGCATGTTCTCCCCGTATCTGCGTAGGTTTCCTCCGGGTACTCCGGTTTCCCCTACCACTAAAAATATGTACAATAGTTCTGGCATGCGCCTCCTGTTCGGCGACCCTGCTCCCATCTCTGTGTTGAGTGAGAGACAAATGCCCAAAATTAACAATTGTAAACCGCTATAAAGCTTACTTACTTACTTACTAGTATCAATATATGCATGTATTTATGTGTCTGTATATATATATATATATATACTGTATAAATACATTTATATACATGTCCTCATATATGTGTATGTATGTGTAGATCGACAGAGCGTGGGCGTCTCATCAGTGACATCAAAGACTGAACCGTTCTGTTTTTATCTGAAATGACTCAGAGACTTCTGTGAAACAACTGCAGGTTTATCAGCTCCGTATGAAACACCTGCAGCTGTGCCCATATAAGGATGTTCCTGTTCCTGTCAGACTCAACCTCCTTTCACCTCTGACTCCGCCCCCTTTCACCTTAGAGTAACACAACTCCTTAAGGGGAATTCTATGGAGAGACCAGGACTAATGTGAGAGGACTTCAGGACAGAGACCTGAGACCAGGACTAATGTGAGAGGACTTCAGGACAGAGACCTGAGACCAGGACTAATGTGAGAGGACTTCAGGACAGAGACCTGAGACCAGGACTAATGTGAGAGGACTTCAGGACAGAGACCTGAGACCAGGACCTAATGTGAGAGGACTTCAGGACAGAGACCTGAGACCAGGACTAATGTGAGAGGACTTCAGGACAGAGACCTGAGACCAGGACTAATGTGAGAGGACTTCAGGACAGAGACCTGAGACCAGGACTAATGTGAGAGGACTTCAGGACAGAGACCTGAGACCAGGACTAATGTGAGAAGACTTCAGGACAGAGACCTGAGACCAGGACTAATGTGAGAAGACTTCAGGACAGAGACCTGAGACCAGGACTAATGTGAGAGGACTTCAGGACAGAGACCTGAGACCAGGACTAATATGAGAGGACTTCAGGACAGAGACCTGAGACCAGGACTAATGTGAGAGGACTTCAGGACAGAGACCTGAGACCAGGACTAATGTGAGAGTACTTCAGGACAGAGACCTGAGACCAGGACTAATGTGAGAGGACTTCAGGACAGAGACCTGAGACCAGGACTAATGTGAGAGGACTTCAGGACAGAGACCTGAGACCAGGACTAATGTGGGAGGACTTCAGGACAGAGACCTGAGACCAGGACTAATGTGAGAGGACTTCAGGACAGAGACCTGAGACCAGGACTAATGTGAGAGGACTTCAGGACAGAGACCTGAGACCAGGACTAATGTGAGAGGACTTCAGGACAGAGACCTGAGACCAGGACTAATGTGAGAGGACTTCAGGACAGAGACCTGAGACCAGGACTAATGTGGGAGGACTTCAGGACAGAGACCTGAGACCAGGACTAATGTGAGAGGACTTCAGGACAGAGACCTGAGACCAGGACTAATGTGAGAGGACTTCAGGACAGAGACTTGAGACCAGGACTAATGTGAGAGGACTTCAGGACAGAGACCTGAGACCAGGACTAATGTGAGAGGACTTCAGGTCACTCCCTCTACAGCACTGACCAATCAGAGGCCTTCATTCCGGAGAGGACTCCGGGTTGCCATAGCAACCTTCGAAGAAACATGTCGTCCTCTTGTTCCGACCCTAATGCCCCCGAAACAAATGCCCTTATAAGGAAACTGGATTTTTCTATATTAACTTTGTGGTGATGTCACACACTTGCACAGGGACCAGCACAGGGACCAGCACAGGGACCAGCACAGGGACCAGCACAGGGACCAGCACAGGGACCAGCACAGGGACCAGCACAAGACCAGCACAAGACCAGCACAGGGACCAGCACAGGGACCAGCACAGGAATCAGCACAGGGACCAGCACAGGAATCAGCACAGGGACCAGCACAGGGACCAGCACAGGGACCAGCACAGGGACCAGCACAAGACCAGCACAAGACCAGCACAGGGACCAGCACAGGGACCAGCACAGGGACCAGCACAAGACCAGCACAAGACCAGCACAGGGACCAGCACAGGGACCAGCACAGGAATCAGCACAGGGACCAGCACAGGGACCAGCACAGGGACCAGCACAGGGACCAGCACAGGAATCACACAGGGACCAGCACAGGGACCAGCACAGGGACCAGCACAGGGACCAGCACAGGGACCAGCACAGGGACCAGCACAAGACCAGCACAAGACCAGCACAGGGACCAGCACAGGGACCAGCACAGGAATCAGCACAGGGACCAGCACAGGAATCAGCACAGGGACCAGCACAAGACCAGCACAGGGACCAGCACAGGGACCAGCACAGGGACCAGCACAGGAATCAGCAAAGGGACCAGCATAAGACCAGCACAGGGACCAGCACAGGGACCAGCACAGGGACCAGCACAGGGACCAGCACAGGGATCAGCACAAGACCAGCACAGGGACCAGCACAGGCATCAGCACAGGGATCAGCACAAGACCAGCACAGGGACCAGCACAGGCATCAGCACAGGGACCAGCACAAGACCAGCACAAGACCAGCACAGGGACCAGCACAGGGACCAGCACAGGGACCAGCACAGGAATCATCACAGGGACCAGCACAAGACCAGCACAGGGACCAGCACAGGGACCAGCACAAGACCAGCACAGGGACCAGCACAAGACCAGCACAAGACCAGCACAGGGACCAGCACAGGAATCAGCACAGGGACCAGCACAAGACCAGCACAGGGACCAGCACAAGACCAGCACAGGGACCAGCACAGGGACCAGCACAGGGACCAGCACAAGACCAGCACAAGACCAGCACAGGGACCAGCACAGGGACCAGCACAGGAATCAGCACAGGGACCAGCACAGGAATCAGCACAGGGACCAGCACAAGACCAGCACAGGAACCAGCACAGGGACCACACAGGGACCAGCACAGGAATCAGCACAGGGACCAGCACAAGACCAGCACAGGGACCAGCACAGGCATCAGCACAGGGACCAGCACAAGACCAGCACAAGACCAGCACAGGGACCAGCACAAGACCAGCACAGGGACCAGCACAGGGACCAGCACAGGAATCAGCACAGGGACCAGCACAAGACCAGCACAGGGACCAGCACAGGGACCAGCACAAGACCAGCACAAGACAGCACAGGGACCAGCCACAGGAATCAGCACAGGGACCAGCACAGGGACCAGCACAGGGACCAACACAGGAATCAGCACAGGGATCAGCACAGGGACCAGCACAAGACCAGCACAGGGACCAGCACAAGACCAGCACAGGAATCAGCACAGGGACCAGCACAGGGACCAGCACAAGACCAGCACAGGGACCAGCACAGGGACCAGCACAAGACCAGCACAAGACAGCACAGGGACCAGCACAGGAATCAGCACAGGGACCAGCACAGGGACCAGCACAGGGACCAGCACAGGAATCAGCACAGGGATCAGCACAGGGACCAGCACAAGACCAGCACAGGGACCAACACAGGAATCAGCACAGGGACCAGCACAGGGACCAGCACAGGGACCAGCACAGGGACCAGCACAGGAATCAGCACAGGGATCAGCACAGGGACCAGCACAAGACCAGCACAGGGACCAGCACAAGACCAGCACAGGAATCAGCACAGGGACCAGCACAGGGACCAGCACAGGGACCAGCACAGGGACCAGCACAAGACCAGCACAGGGACCAGCACAGGGACCAGCACAGGAATCAGCACAGGGACCAGCATAAGACCAGCACAGGGACCAGCACAGGGACCAGCACAGGGACCAGCACAGGGACCAGCACAGGGATCAGCACAAGACCAGCACAGGGACCAGCACAGGGGACCGGCACAGGCATCAGCACAGGGACCAGCACAAGACCAGCACAAGACCAGCACAGGGACCAGCACAGGAATCAGCACAGGGACCAGCACAAGACCAGCACAGGGACCAGCACAGGGACCAGCACAAGACCAGCACAGGGACCAGCACAAGACCAGCACAAGACCAGCACAGGGACCAGCACAGGAATCAGCACAGGGACCAACACAGGAATCAGCACAGGGACAAGCACAGGGACCAACACAGGGACCAGCACAAGACCAGCACAGGGACCAGCACAAGACCAGCACAGGGACCAGCACAGGGACCAGCACAGGGACCAGCACAAGACCAGCACAAGACCAGCACAGGGACCAGCACAGGGACCAGCACAGGAATCAGCACAGGGACCAGCACAGGAATCAGCACAGGGACCAGCACAAGAC
>OZ035839.1:38039455-38061955 GCA_964034765.1 Knipowitschia caucasica
CACCTCTGCTGCTGTGACCTGTCCTGCTCCACCCAGAGGCTACTCCACCTCTGCTGCTGTGACTGTCCTGCTCCACCCAGAGGCTACTCCACCTCTGCTGCTGTGACTGTCCTGCTCCACCCAGAGGCTACTCCACCTCTGCTGCTGTGACTGTCCTGCTCCACCCAGAGGCTACTCCACCTCTGCTGCTGTGACTGTCCTGCTCCACCCAGAGGCTTCTCCACCTCTGCTGCTGTGACTCGTCCTGCTCCACCCAGAGGCTACTCCACCTCTGCTGCTGTGACCCGTCCTGCTCCACCCAGAGGCTACTCCACCTCTGCTGCTGTGACCCGTCCTGCTCCACCCAGAGGCTTCTCCACCTCTGCTGCTGTGACCCGTCCTGCTCCACCCAGAGGCTACTCCACCTCTACTGCTGTGACCCGTCCTGCTCCACCCAGAGGCTTCTCCACCTCTGCTGCTGTGACATGTCCTGCCTCCACCCAGAGGCTTCTCCACCTCTGCTGCTGTGACCCGTCCTGCTCCACCCAGAGGCTACTCCACCTCTGCTGCTGTGACCCGTCCTGCTCCACCCAGAGGCTACTCCACCTCTGCTGCTGTGACCTGTCCTGCTCCACCCAGAGGCTTCTCCACCTCTGCTGCTGTGACCTGTCCTGCTCCACCCAGAGGCTACTCCACCTCTGCTGCTGTGACCCGTCCTGCTCCACCCAGAGGCTACTCCACCTCTGCTGCTGTGACCTGTCCTGCTCCACCCAGAGGCTTCTCCACCTCTGCTGCTGTGACCTGTCCTGCTCCACCCAGAGGCTACTCCACCTCTGCTGCTGTGACTGTCCTATTCCACCCAGAGGCTACTCCACCTCTGCTGCTGTGACTGTCCTGCTCCACCCAGAGGCTACTCCACCTCTGCTGCTGTGACCTGTCCTGCTCCACCCAGAGGCTACTCCACCTCTGCTGCTGTGACTGTCCTATTCCACCCAGAGGCTACTCCACCTCTGCTGCTGTGACCTGTCCTGCTCCACCCAGAGGCTACTCCACCTCTGCTGCTGTGACTGTCCTGCTCCACCCAGAGGCTACTCCACCTCTGCTGCTGTGACCTGTCCTGCTCCACCCAGAGGCTACACCACCTCTGCTGCTGTGACCTGTCCTGCTCCACCCAGAGGCTACTCCACCTCTGCTGCTGTGACTGTCCTGCTCCACCCAGAGGCTACTCCACCTCTGCTGCTGTGACCTGTCCTGCTCCACCCAGAGGCTACTCCACCTCTGCTGCTGTGACTGTCCTGCTCCACCCAGAGGCTACTCCACCTCTGCTGCTGTGACATGTCCTGCTCCACCCAGAGGCTACTCCACCTCTGCTGCTGTGACTGTCCTGCTTCCACCCAGAGGCTACTCCACCTCTGCTGCTGTGACCTGTCCTGCTCCACCCAGAGGCTACTCCACCTCTGCTTCTGTGACCTGTCCTGCTCCACCCAGAGGCTACTCCACCTCTGCTGCTGTGACCTGTCCTGCTCCACCCAGAGGCTACTCCACCTCTGCTGCTGTGACCCGTCCTGCTCCACCCAGAGGCTACTCCACCTCTGCTGCTGTGACCCGTCCTGCTCCACCCAGAGGCTACTCCACCTCTGCTTCTGTGACCTGTCCTGCTCCACCCAGAGGCTACTCCACCTCTGCTGCTGTGACCTGTCCTGCTCCACCCAGAGGCTACTCCACCTCTGCTGCTGTGACCCGTCCTGCTCCACCCAGAGGCTACTCCACCTCTGCTGCTGTGACCTGTCCTGCTCCACCCAGAGGCTTCTCCACCTCTGCTGCTGTGACCCGTCCTGCTCCACTAAATAAAGTATCTATCAACAGGTTCTGCCCCGTTGTCTGCTGTCGTGACGCTAATGTGAATGATAATGTGGGTATGTATTACAACACAACACTACACAACACAACACAACACAACACAGTGTATTCTTGTATTTCCCTAAATCACAGCAGCATCATCTCAGACACTGAACAAAACCATTGAAATCACAGATCAGAGAATCAACAGTTAACACACATAATATACACATATGTTTTGGTCCATGGAGAGACCAATGTCCATGAATGTTTATAAATGTCATACATACTGAGGTGACTTTATATAACAGCAGTATGTGTTCACGGAGGTGACTTTATATAACAGCAGTATGTGTTCACGAAGGTGACTTTATATAACAGCAGTATGTGTTCACGGAGGTGACTTTATATAACAGTAGTATGTGTTCACGGAGGTGACTTTATATAACAGCAGTATGTGATCACGGTGACTTTATATAACAGCAGTATGTGTTCACGGAGGTGACTTTATATAACAGCAGTATGTGTTCACGGAGGTGACTTTATATAACAGCAGTATGTGTTCACGGAGGTGACTTTATATAACAGTAGTATGTGTTCACGGAGGTGACTTTATATAACAGCAGTATGTGATCACGGAGGTGACTTTATATAACAGCAGTATGTGTTCACGGAGGTGACTTTATATAACAGCAGTATGTGATCACGGTGACTTTATATAACAGCAGTATGTGTTCACGGAGGTGACTTTATATAACAGCAGTATGTGTTCACGGTGACTTTATATAACAGCAGTATGTGTTCACGGAGGTGACTTTATATAACAGCAGTATGTGATCACGGAGGTGACTTTATATAACAGCAGTATGTGTTCACGGAGGTGACTTTATATAACAGCAGTATGTGATCACGGTGACTTTATATAACAGCAGTATGTGTTCACGGAGGTGACTTTAATAGATTATAAAGAATGTCTAAAGTCAGTCACAGCTTTAAAAAAGTCTTAACTGTTTGAACTCAGAGAATAGACACTAGTCTCTACAACGGAGGCGGGGGGAGAGGGGAGGGGGAGAGGGAGGGGGGGGGGGGGGAGGGGGGGGGAGAGGGGGGGGGGGGGGGGGGGGGGGGGGGAGGGGGGGGAGAGGGGAGGGGAGGGAGGGGAGGGGGAGGGAGGGGAGGGGAGGGGAGGGGCCTTTGTCCTGCTCCACATTCTTGAGGCCATTGTGAACGGGACGCAGTATTTAAAACTTGTTCTCAGTTTTCAGCTACAACAGACTGATGTGTTTTCTAAAGATCAGGAAATCTAAATTATAACGACGGAGACAAAGTGCCTCAGCTTTAAGTTATTAATTAATTAATTTCACAGAGACAATGTATTAATTTATTTATTTCACAGAGACAATGTATTTATTTATTTATTTCACAGAGACAATGTGTTTATTTATTTATTTCACAGAGACAATGTATTTATTTATTTATTTCACAGAGACAATGTATTTATTTATTTATTTCACAGAGACAATGTGTTTATTTATTTATTTCACAGAGACAATGTATTTATTTATTTATTTCACAGAGACAATGCACATTAATGAACATCGGTATAAAACAAATGGAAATATGCCGGATTATAGCCACCATGCTAGTCTTCATCCGCGGTCCCTCGGCAGGAAAATACAACACACAATACAATAAATACAAAATAACACAATACAGACAGCACAGGGACAAGTTCAGAGTCTGTGGTCACATGGTTTCTGTTCACCCATGGTTTGATGAGTTTAAAGTAGACCAGTGCAGGACTCTCCTGTAAGTGCAGAGGGAGACTGTTCCAGACGTTCATGGTCCTCACAGAGAGCTCTGTCAACGGTAATTCTTCTGAAGGGACCTCACGAGACTGGGCTCACAGAGACTACTGCCTCTGTCTGGTCTCTCTCTGGTCTCTCTCTGGTCTCTCCCTCTGGTCTCTCTCTGGTCTCTCTCTGGTCTCTCTCTGGTCTCTCTCTGGTCTCTCTCTGGTCTCTCTCTGGTCTCTCTCTGGTCTCTCTCTCTGGTCTCTCTCTGGTCTCTCTCTGGTCTCTCTCTGGTCTCTCTCTGGTCTCTCTCTGGTCTCTCTCTCTGGTCTCTCTCTGGTCTCTGTCTGGTCTCTCTCTGGTCTCTCTCTGGTCTCTCTCTGGCCTCTCTCTGGTCTCTCTCTCTGGTCTCTCTCTGGTCTCTCTCTGGTCTCTCTCTGGTCTCTCTCTGGTCTCTCTCGCTGGTCTCTCTCTGGTCTCTCTCTGGTCTCTCTCTGGTCTCTCTCTGGTCTCTCTCTGGTCTCTCTCTCTGGTCTCTCTCTGGTCTCTCTCTCTCTCTCTCTGGTCTCTCTCTGGTCTCTCTCGCTGGTCTCTCTCTGGTCTCTCTCTGGTCTCTCTCTGGTCTCTCTCTGGTCTCTCTCTGGTCTCTCCCTCTGGTCTCTCTCTGGTCTCTCTCTGGTCTCTCTCTGGTCTCTCTCTGGTCTCTCTCTCTGGTCTCTCTCTGGTCTCTCTCTGGTCTCTCTCTGGTCTCTCTCTGGTCTCTCTCTGGTCTCTCTCTGGTCTCTCTCTCTGGTCTCTCTCTGGTCTCCCTCTGGTCTCTCTCTGGTCTCTCTCTCTGGTCTCTCTCTGGTCTCTCTCTCTGGTCTCTCTCTGGTCTCTCTCTCTGGTCTCTCTCTGGTCTCTCTCTGGTCTCTCTCTGGTCTCTCTCTGGTCTCTCCCTCTGGTCTCTCTCTGGTCCCTCTCTGGTCTCTCTCTGGTCTCTCTCTGGTCTCTCTCTGGTCTCTCTCTCTGGTCTCTCTCTGGCCTCTCTCTCTGGTCTCTCTCTGGTCTCTCTCTCTGGTCTCTCTCTCTGGTCTCTCTCTCTGGTCTCTCTCTGGTCTCTCTCTCTGGTCTCTCTCTCTGGTCTCTCTCTCTGGTGTCTCTCTGGTCCCTGGTATCTTTACAGCTATTGGCCCAAAGTGGCCCACCTCCTCGCGATGACTGACAGAGAGCCCGCCTCTTGGAAATGATTGACATGGGGAGAAGTCTAAAGCAGCGAATCAGAGCATGCGGCCTCTCTCTGAGTCCAGTCGATGGTCCATAGACTGTAAATATGAAGAAGAGTGTGATATGGGACCTTTAAGCAGACCTAGAATCTGGAACAGTCTTCCTGAAGATGTGAGACGGACAAAGAACCTTTTAAGTCTTAAACATGAACAAGGGAAGATGATATTTTAAGGTTTGACTCAAAATCAAATGAAACTGGACTCAAACAGGAAGTCCCTCTGCCGCCGTCTGTCCACCATCTTGTTCTTCACCTCTGACCTTTGCAGCCACAACTCGTGACCCCTGAGCCCCCCCTCCACTATGGAGAGAGACCAGAGAGGGACCAGAGAGAGAGACCAGAGAGAGACCAGAGAGGGACCAGAGAGAGACCAGAGAGAAACCAGAGAGAGAGACCAGAGAGAGACCAGAGAGAGACCAGAGAGAGACCAGAGAGGGACCAGAGAGAGACCAGAGAGAGACCAGAGGAGAGACCAGAGGAGACCAGAGAGGAGACCAGAGAGAGACCAGAGAGAGACCAGAGGGAGACCAGAGAGAGACCAGACCAGAGGGAGACCAGAGAGAGACCAGAGAGAGACCAGAGAGAGAGACCAGAGAGAGACCAGAGGAGAGACCAGAGAGAGACCAGAGAGAGACCAGAGAGAGACCAGAGAGAGACCAGAGAGAGACCAGAGAGAGACCAGAGGGAGACCAGACAGAGACCAGAGAGAGACCAGAGAGAGACTAGAGGGAGACCATAGGGAGACCAGAGAGAGACCAGAGAGAGACTAGAGGGAGACCATAGGGAGACCAGAGAGAGACCAGAGAGAGACTAGAGGGAGACCAGAGAGAGACCAGAGAGAGAGACTAGAGTGAGACCAGAGAGAGACCAGAGAGAGACCAGAGAGAGACCAGAGAGAGACCAGAGGGAGACCAGAGAGAGACCAGAGAGAGACCAGAGAGAGACCAGAGGGAGACCAGAGAGAGACCAGAGAGAGACCAGAGAGAGACCAGAGAGAGACCAGAGAGAGACCAGAGGGAGACCAGAGAGAGACCAGAGGGAGACCAGAGAGAGACCAGAGGGAGACCAGAGAGAGACCAGAGGGAGACCAGAGAGAGACCAGAGAGAGACCAGAGGGAGACCAGAGGGAGACCAGAGGGAGACCAGAGGGAGACCAGAGAGAGACCAGAGAGAGACCAGAGGGAGACCAGAGGGAGACCAGAGGGAGACCAGAGAGAGACCAGAGGGGGACCAGAGAGAGACCAGAGAGAGACCAGAGAGAGACCAGAGAGAGACCAGAGGGAGACCAGAGAGAGAGACCAGAGGGAGACCAGAGAGAGACCAGAGAGAGAGAGAGAGACCAGAGAGAGAGACCAGAGAGAGAGACCAGAGTGAGAGACCAGAGAGAGAGACCAGAGAGAGACCAGAGAGAGACCAGAGAGAGACCAGAGAGAGAGACCAGAGAGAGAAACCAGAGAGAGACCAGAGAGAGAGACCAGAGAGAGACCAGAGAGAGACCAGAGAGAGAGACCAGAGAGAGACCAGAGAGAGAGACCAGAGAGAGACCAGAGAGAGACCAGAGAGAGAGACCAGAGAGAGAGACCAGAGAGAGAGACCAGAGAGAGAGACCAGAGAGAGACCAGAGAGAGACCAGAGAGAGACCAGAGAGAGACCAGAGAGAGACCAGAGAGAGACCAGAGAGAGAGACCAGAGAGAGAGACCGAGAGAGAGACCAGAGAGAGACCAGAGAGAGACCAGAGAGAGACCAGAGAGAGACCAGAGAGAGACCAGAGAGAGACCAGAGAGAGACCAGAGAGAGACCAGAGAGAGAGACCAGAGAGAGAGACCAGAGAGAGAGACCAGAGAGAGAGACCAGAGAGAGAGACCAGAGAGAGACCAGAGAGAGACCAGAGAGAGACCAGAGAGAGAGACCAAGAGAGAGACCAGAGAGAGAGACCAGAGAGAGACCAGAGAGAGAGACCAGAGAGAGACCAGAGAGAGACCAGAAGAGAGAGAGAGACCAGAGAGAGAGACCAGAGAGAGAAACCAGAGAGAGACCAGAGAGAGAGACCAGAGAGAGAGACCAGAGAGAGAGACCAGAGAGAGACCAGAGAGAGAGACCAGAGAGAGACCAGAGAGAGACCAGAGAGAGAGACCAGAGAGAGACCAGAGAGAGAGACCAAGAGAGACCAGAGAGAGACCAGAGAGAGACCAGAGAGAGACCAGAGAGAGACCAGAGAGAGACCAGAGAGAGACCAGAGACAGAGAGACCAGAGAGAGACCAAGAGAGAGACCAGAGAGAGACCAGAGAGAGACCAGAGAGAGACCAGAGAGAGAGACCAGAGAGAGAAACCAGAGTGAGACCAGAGAGAGAGACCAGAGAGAGACCAGAGAGAGACCAGAGAGAGAGACCAGAGAGAGAGACCAGAGAGAGACCAGAGAGAGACCAGAGAGAAAGACCAGAGAGAGAGACCAGAGAGAGACCAGAGAGAGAGACCAGAGAGAGACCAGAGAGAGACCAGAGAGAGACCAGAGAGAGAGACCAGAGAGAGAAACCAGAGTGAGACCAGAGAGAGAGACCAGAGAGACCAGAGAGATATTTGTAAATCGTGTTTCCCTCAAGTCCTGTAAAACCAGCTGTTCCGTTCCCAGCACATAAGCGTTAAAGATCTAATAACAACATGTATTTAAACGGCAACAAACTCTCCAACTCCATACAATACTGGGTTGCCGTTGGTGACCATAGCAACGGTTGCCATGACAACTCCTTCAGAATCATTACATCATCGAATAGAACCTTTAGAGGCTTTGTTAGGAGTAGACCAGAACATCCACCTAACCAAACTCAGAGAGAGACAGAGGGGAATAACTTTATTATCTATAAGTGACCGTATCTGTAGCTATTACGATGAGTTCTGCTTTAGGCCTTCCAAAACCAGGGGCTCTACCAAAACTGCCTCCCATCAAGTCCGGTCTGCTGGGACTACTGCCCCAACTGGGCACCAACTTCCAGGGCCTTCTGTGCCAAGACGCCAAGAACCACAAACGGAGAAGTAAGAAAAAGCGTTTAACGTTGACTCCAATGGAGAAAGAGGAGCACCTGCAGGGAGCACATCCAGAAACTACCAAAGATATTATAGGAAAGAATAATGCTGAGAATGGGCAATTATCATTCCAAAAACATAAAGCAGTATCAGAGTTGGAAGAAGATGTAGAGTCAGAGGACCTTTTGACGGTCAGCACTCTTCTTCCACCACTGCCTTCACTTCCACGGGACAAAGTCGGCCGACAAAAGAGCAACGACCAAAAGATAAGTTTTGTTCCAATGAAAAAGAAAGAACAAGAGTTTGATATGGAAACTGCACAACCAGAGAAAAGGCCTCGCTCTTTCCTAAAATCCAGACCCAAATCGTCTCAAGAAAGTGACGTCAAGAGAGACACGAGTGAAGACGACTTTTTGGAGCTTTTAGAATCCATGAACATTGACATTGCAGATCTTGCAGATGTTCTACAGGATGCATCAGCCTCAGAAGGAGAAATAATATGTCAGGCTTCTTCTCCACAACATGACGAGACGGATCATGAGGCCGGTCTAGCCTTTCTGAACACTTCTCTGGACCAAAGCTATGAAGAATGGTTGAAACTCCAACCCAACACTGGAGCACTTGTGTCCGGGTGTGATTTGGAATCCGACAGTGAGAAGCCTGCACCGACAGCGACATCTCCAGTGAGTTCAGAAGCATTCAACAAGTCTCAGGATGAGCTGGAGAAGTTCGAAAAGGAGGAGGAGGAACGCCTGGAGGCCGAGAGGAAAGACAGACTTGAGTCTCCGCAAGGAAAAAGGCAAGCGGAAGAGAAAAGGATGAAGGAAGAATCTGCAAAAGAGTTAGAAGAACTCCAAGAGACTCTCAAAGCAGATTGCAAACGGCAAGAGCTTGAAATACGGAAAGAAAACACTGCTATACTTGAAATAAAGTCCAGTCTGCTGGGATCACTGCCCACACTGGGCACCAACTTCCAGGGCCGTCTGTGCCAAGATGGTAAGAACCCAGGAGAAGTCCGTAAACCGAAAAGCAAGAAAAAGCATGTGACGTTTGCTCCGATGGAGAAGAAAGAACAAGGGTTTGATATGGAAACTGCACAATCAGAGAAAAGGCCTCGCTCTTTCCTAAAATCAAGACCCAAATTGTCTCAAGAACGTGACGACGTCAAGAGAGATGAGACAAGTGAAGACGACGGATTGGACCTTTTTGAGTCCATGAACCTTCATATTGACATTGCAGATCTTGCAGATGTTCTACAGGATGGATCAGCCTCAGAGGGAGAAATAATATGTCAGGCTTCTTCACCACAACATGACGAGGCGGATCATGAGGCCGGTCTAGACTTTCTGAACACTTCTCTGGACCAAAGTCATGAAGAATGGTTGAAACTCCAATCCAACACTGGAGCACCAGGAGGTCATGTATCTCAGGAAGAAAGCTCAGAGCTGGGGTTAGTTGGTCCGACTCCTTCAAGTCACAGTCCACTGCCACCTTCACCAACTCCTTTATCATGAATGGAAGATGAGATTCTGACAAACGTAAGTGCTGAGTCCATGTATGAATCTGATTTTGAATCCGACAGTGAGAAGCCTGCACCTACAGCGACATCTCCAGTGAGTTCAGAAGCATTCAACAAGTGTCAGGATGAGCTGGAGAAGTTCGAAAGGGAGGAGGAGGAACGCCTGCAGGCCGAGAGCAAAGACAGACTTGAGTCTCTGCATCAGTCACTGTTGGAAAAAAGGGAAGCAGAAGAGAAAAGGATGAAGGAAGAATCTGAGAAAGCGTTAGAAGACCTTCAAGAAACCCTCAAAGCCGATAGAAAACGGCTAGAACGTGAAATACGGGAAGAAAATAACATTATTCTTGAGAAGGTGAAGACTGAGTTGAAAGAAGAAGTGACCAAAAATGTTCAAAAACTCAAAGCTCGTAAGAAGAAAGGATTGGAACATCTGCAGGCGGAGCTCGAGGTGGAGCTGACGTCAGAGAAAGAGAGATTGCAGACACTGAAGGCCAAACAACAGGACTCGTTGATGCGAGAAAGCAGAGAGTCTTTCACATCTGTACGCCAGGAAGTGGAGCAGGAACAGAGGCGTACGTTGGAGCGTCTGAGCGAAGATCACGAGAAAGAGATCAGAAAGCTCCAAGAAAAACACTCCGAGGAAAAGGATCTTCTGGAGGAGCAGCTTCTTTCTCGCTTCAACCAGGAGAAGGAACAATCGGCCAAAAAGTTGGAAGAGCTTCAAGAAAACCTTAAAGCCGATAGAAAACGGCAAGAACTTGAAATACAGAAAGAAAATAACACTATTCTTGAGAAGGTGAAGACTGACCTGAAAGAAGAACTGGCCAAAACTGTTCAGAAACTTAAAGCTCGTAAGAAGAAACGATTGGATCATCTGCAGGCGGAGCTCGAGGTGGAGCTGACGTCAGAGAAAGAGTCTTTCACATCTGTACGTCAGGAAATGGAGCAGGAACAGAGGCGTACGTTGGAGCGTCTGAGAGAAGATCACGGGAAAGAGATCAGAAAACTCCAAGAGGAAAAGGATCTTCTAAAGGAGCAGCTACTTTCTTGCCTCAACCGGGAGAAGGAAGAATCTGCAAAAAAGTTGGAAGAGCTTCAAGAAACCCTCAAAGCCGAACGAGAACGGCAGGAACGTGAAACACGGGAAGAAAATGACTCTATTGTTGAGAAAGTGAAGACTGACCTGAAAGTAGAATTGGCCAAAACCGTAGAGAAACTCAAAGTTCGTAAGAAGAAACGATTGGAACATCTGCAGGCGGAGCTCGAGGTGGAGCTGACGTCAGAGAAAGAGAGATTGCAGACACTGAAGGCCAAACAACCGGACTCGTTGATGCGAGAAAGCAGAGAGTCTTTCACATCTGTACGCCAGGAAGTGGAGCAGGAACAGAGGCGTACGTTGGAGCGTCTGAGCGAAGATCACGAGAAAGAGATCAGAAAGCTCCAAGAAAAACACTCAGAGGAAAAGGATCTTCTGGAGGAGCAGCTTCTTTCTCGCTTCAACCAGGAGAAGGAACAGCGAGAGGAGTGTCTCACTCTCCGTCTGCAGGAACTGGACTTTCGACATGAGGCCGAAGTTCTAAAAAGGCAACGGGAAAACTCAGACAAGATGTTGGAGCTGAAGGAGTTGCCGACCGAGCTGGAGGTGAGGCATAACCATCTGGAGAGCCAAGACGCCGGGCTCAAGGCGAAGGTGGAGAGGCTGTGTCAGAGAATGAGTTATTTAGAAGAAAAAGACAAAGCAGAAGAGAGAAAGTCTTTTCCCACACTTAAGAAGGAGGTGGAAAGAGAACATCGGTACGTGACATCAGACTGTCGATGTGACGTTTCTCTGGAGCTTCTGGAGAAGACCAACGACGAGCTGAGAACTTGTCGCCAGAAGAGAGAGAACCTGGTGACGATGGTGGACCAGCTGCAGAGACGGTCCGACAGACTGAGCTTCACAATGAACCAGTTTGAGACCAGTTCCTTACGATCAGACGTGAAACACTCTTCCAGGTTCAGTGAGGAGCCGGACCATATGGGGTCTCCTCCTCTGTCCAGTCAAGTTGACGTCCACCACAGAACCAGACTCTTCCTGAAGTTAGAAGCAGACAGACTGGAGAGAGAGAACTCGAGGTGGAGAGAGTCGCAAACACCAAGTTCAAGGTTCTTGTCCTCGTGGAGTAAATACAGGACCGAGAATGCACACAGCGGCATCGCGGATCTAAGCAGCAGAGGTTACAACTATTAAACCTGCAGTTACTTAGGCCTAAACCAAAGGATATGAAAGAGGCACGAGAGCAGGGGTCCACATGGTATTGGACCATAGGGAGAGACCACATGGTATTGGACCATAGGGAGAGACGACATGGTATTGGTCCATAGCGAGAGACCACATGGTATTGGACCATAGGGAAAGACCACATGGTATTGGTCCATAGGGAGAGACCACATGGTATTGGTCCATAGGGAAAGACCACATGGTATTGGACCATAGGGAGAGACCACATGGTATTGGTCCATAGGGAGAGACCACATGGTATTGGACCATAGGGAAAGACCACATGGTATTGGACCATAGGGAGAGACCACATGGTATTGGTCCATAGGGAGAAACCACATGGTATTGGACCATAGGGAAAGACCACATGGTATTGGACCATATGGAAAGACCACATGGTATTGGACCATAGGGAGAGACCACATGGTATTGGACCATAGGGAGAGACCACATGGTATTGGTCCATAGGGAGAGACCACATGGTATTGGTCCATAGGGAAAGACCACATGGTATTGGTCCATAGGGAGAAACCACATGGTATTGGACCATAGGGAAAGACCACATGGTATTGGACCATAGGGAAAGACCACATGGTATTGGATCATAGGGAGAGACCACATGGTATTGGACCATAGGGAGAGACCACATGGTATTGGTCCATAGGGAGAGACCATGTCCGTACATGTAGAGTGTCCTGGATCATCACCAAGATCATTAGTTAAATTTTAAGCCCTTTGGGGAGCTACCTGAAAGGGGCTGGTGAGCTACTGGTAGCTCCCGTGCCATAGGTTGGAAACCCCTGCACTAGAGAGACACCTACAGAGGCCACACCAGCAGAGGGGAAACCATAAAGACTAGTGTTGGTCTCGTACAGACTAGTGTTGGTCTCATACAGACTTTCAAGACCATATGGCGCTAAAGTTGTTGGCTAGCTACATTGACCCTGAAAGAGGAAACACACAAACTGAAACCATACAAACCAGAATGAAAACCATGGATGAGTTGATGGTATGGTCTGGATCCTCCGGGTTCAGACCTTGAAGTCCTACAGCAGTGATGCTCTTCTGGTCCACAGGGTTGGGAAAGTCTCCTCAGGGAGCGGTCCCGGCTCGGTGGACAGTCCTGCATCACCGCGGCACACATACCGGACCCGAGGGACGCACACACACACACACACACACACACACACACACACACACACACACACACACACACACACACACACACACACACACACACACACACACACACACACACACACACACCAGTGGCGGCTGGTGGAATTTTCTACTGGGGGGGCTATGAATATGATGACTAGATATAAATGCACCACAGAATTTGACACAGTCTATTATTTTTGATAGGATGTGCCTATTCTTGTCAACCTCCTCATTGTGCTTTCTGATCCCTACCCTGTAGCTTTCATCCAGCTGGGATGAAATATTTATCTTCCCAAACATAGCTAATTTGAGGGCGTTTTGCATGTGGATACCAGTCTGCTCATGCTTCTTTTCTAAAAAGTGCTTCAGATCAGTCATACCTGTCTTGATCCATGCTGGGTCAGATCCTGATGTTTGAAACAAGAGGCATGGAAAGCAAAATAAAGCATTAGCCTCGCTACATGCTGCTAGCCAAGATTTGGCGCTGAACCAGGTCCTGGAAAAAGTACGAGTACCGTCTCCCCCTGTCGCTGGACTGCTGACTAATGGTAATATTTGGCTGATCAGGTCCAAGCTCTTTAACCTCAACCTTCTCCTGGTATGATCTTCTCTCAAACGGTATTGTTTTGAGTGATCTAACTGAATTATTATTTTTCTCGTTCTCCATTTTGCGTCTCTTTACGTTCGTCTCAAACTCCCACAGCTTGACCTGTCAATCACTGTAAACGGACGTCACAGACAGTGACAGTACAGGTCGCGGGCGATCCCGCCCCCTCAGGGCGCACTTCTCCTGCGCCCCCAAATCGTCTTATCTCTTGCATTGAAGAGGAGCTACTGCGCATGTACAACTTTTAACGAGAGTCCATAGACGGCGGAAATACGTCCTCAGTCCGACACAGACAACGCTGATGAGCTTAATCAATCCAACTCAGCATAAACTATAAAGTATTTCTTCCACATCTGAAATAAAACACACATACATTTCGAAATATTTTAATGTTATTATTTTTTTTAACGTTTTATTCAAGATAACATGGCAAGTTGTGAGTGGTGGGGCGGCGCCCTAGCGCCCTCTATTGGCCGGCCGCCACTGACACACACACACACACACACACACACAGACACACACACACACACACACACAGGTTGTAAGAGTGATTCCAGATTCCAACAGCTCTGAAATAAATAAAAACTTAGCCGAAATCTTTGGTCTTTGTCGTGTTTTTTTGCCCTTTCACCTCAGCTTTGCCCTGGTCTTACCATGTGTAACCTCTGGTCCATGATCATCTCCTACATGTACGTCTGGTCTTACCATGTGTAACCTCTGGTCCATGATCATCTCCTACATGTACGTCTGGTCTTACCATGTGTAAACTCTGGTCCATGATCATCTCCTACATGTACGTCTGGTCTTACCATGTGTAAACTCTGGTCCATGATCATCTCCTACATGTACGTCTGGTCTTACCATGTGTAAACTCTGGTCCATGATCATCTCCTACATGTACGTCTGGTCTTACCATGTGTAACCTCTGGTCCATGATAATCTCCTACATGTACGTCTGGTCTTACCATGTGTAAACTCTGGTCCATGATCATCTCCTACATGTACGTCTGGTCTTACCATGTGTAAACTCTGGTCCATGATCATCTCCTACATGTACGTCTGGTCTTACCATGTGTAAACTCTGGTCCATGATCATCTCCTACATGTACGTCTGGTCTTACCATGTGTAACCTCTGGTCCATGATCATTTCCTACATGTACGTCTGGTCTTACCATGTGTAACCTCTGGTCCATGATCATCTCCTACATGTACGTCTGGTCTTACCATGTGTAAACTCTGGTCCATGATCATCTCCTACATGTACGTCTGGTCTTACCATGTGTAAACTCTGGTCCATGATCATCTCCTACATGTACGTCTGGTCTTACCATGTGTAAACTCTGGTCTATGATCATCTCCTACATGTACGTCTGGTCTTACCATGTGTAAACTCTGGTCCATGATCATTTCCTACATGTACGTCTGGTCTTACCATGTGTAAACTCTGGTCCATGATCATTTCCTACATGTACGTCTGGTCTTACCATGTGTAAACTCTGGTCCCTGATCATCTCCTACATGTACGTCTGGTCTTACCATGTGTAAACTCTGGTCCATGATCATATCCTACATGTACGTCTGGTCTTACCATGTGTAAACTCTGGTCCATGATCATCTCCTACATGTACGTCTGGTCTTACCATGTGTAAACTCTGGACCATGGAGACTGTGATAGTAAAATAATCTGTTCTGGTTCAATCCAAATATGAAGAAACTGAAGCCGGAGCAAGAAGAATGTTTAGTAAATGTCACTGAAGCAAAGATGTTGTGGCTCTACTCCCCACGGGCTCCGTTAGCGACAAAGGACATGGCTAATGCTAGGCTAACTGCTAAAGCTAGGCTAACTGCTAAAGCTAGGAAACATTCTAAAGCTAGGCTAAATGCTAAAGCTAGGCTACATGCTAAAGCTAGGCTACATGCTACAGCTAGGCTACATGCTAAAGCTAGGCTACATGCTAAAGCTAGGCTCCATGCTAAAGCTAGGCTAAATGATAAAGCTAGGCTGAAGGCTAAATGCCTCACTCACTCGGGCTCATTACATTCGTCAGATTGAAACTCAGATGGTTTCAATCTGCAAAAGGAGTTAGCCCCTCCCACCTGGTAACGGAGTCAATGGAGACAATCCAGACCTTAGAACAAATGAAATGAGTACCATGGTGTGGTAAGACCAGGTAAGACCAGGTAAGAGCAGGTAAGACCAGGTGAGACCAGGTGAGACCAGGTAGAACCAGGTAGGACCAGTTGTGGTTGCGTCTCTAATCAGTGTTTCAGAGATATTGTCCTTGTTCATCATCACATTATACAGAATTCACTTTGGAGAGACCCAAGAGGGAAAATGCAGTTAGAAGTTTGTTGATTGAGTATGTTTGGCGCCCTAGGCCCGGGAGAGATGCTGTTGAGTGCGGCGCTTGCTCGCGCGCATAATCCCCCCCGGGGCCTAGGCACTGGTGACGGCAGAGGCAGTAGGCAAGCACGCTTCGATGAGAGAAGGAGGAGGTGGGGCGGCGGAGGCTTTGCAAACTTCAGAAGGCCGGGAAAGTGGGCGTCTCCGGCTTTTAACTTGCTGTCCTGGTGGTTATTGGTGGATTAGATGTGGGCGTTTTGCTGGTGTAATGAGTAGAGGATGAGCAGCTTGTAGATCTGGCAGCAGTGGCCGGGTCTACCACAGTGAACTTTCGCGAAGAGCTTCATTTCACTTTGGAGAGACCCAAGAGGGAAAATGCAGTTAGAAGTTTGTTGATTGAGTATGTTTGGCGCCCTAGGCCCGGGAGAGATGCTGATGAGTGCGGCGCTTGCTCGCGCGCATGATCCCCAAAAACGGGCAGAGTTATCTTTGCGCGCCGGGACGTGAGCGCTCGCTTCACGATCAACCGGACGCTGTCTGGGACGTGAGCGCTCGCATCACGATTGATACCAGACGCTGTAGCAGAGTTGTCTTTAAGCGCCGGGACGTGAGCGCTCGCTTCACGATCAACCGGACGCTGCCTGGGACGTGAGCGCTTGCATCACGATCGATACCAGACGCTGTAGCAGAGTTATCTTTGAGCGCCGGGACGTGAGCGCTCGCTTCACGATCAACCGGACGCTGTCTGGGACGTGAGCGCTCGCATCACGATCGATACCAGACGTTGTAGCGGAGTTGTCTTTAAGCGCCGGGACGTGAGCGCTCGCTTCACGATCAACCGGACGCTGTCTGGGACGTGAGCGCTCGCATCACGATCGATACCAGACGCTGCAGTGGAGTTATCTTTGAGCGCCGGGACGTGAGCGCTCGCATCACGATCGATACCAGACGCTGTAGCAGAGTTATCTTTGAGCGCCGGGACGTGAGCGCTCGCATCACGATCAACCGGACGCTGTCTGGGACGTGAGCGCTCGCATCACGATCGACCGGACGCTGCCTGGGACGTGAGCGCTCGCATCACAATCGATACCAGACGCTGTAGCAGAGTTATCTTTAAGCGCCGGGACGTGAGCGCTCGCTTCACGATCAACCGGACGCTGCCTGGGACGTGAGCGCTCGCATCACGATCGGTACCAGACGCTGTAGCAGAGTTGTCTTTAAGCGCCGGGACGTGAGCGCTCGCTTCACGATCAACCGGACGCTGCCTGGGACGTGAGCGCTCGCATCACGATTGATACCAGACGTTGTAGCAGAGTTGTCTTTAAGCGCCGGGACGTGAGCGCTCGCTTCACGATCAACCGGACGCTGTCTGGGACGTGAGCGCTCGCATCACGATCGGTACCAGACGCTGCAGTGGAGTTATCTTTAAGCGCCGGGACGTGAGCGCTCGCATCACGATCAACCGGACGCTGCAACAGGGTTATCTTTGAAGAAGTGCGTGCCGCCACCAGAATCTTATTGGTTCACTTACTTTGCTTTGTATTGCTTTGCTGGGAGCTTACGAGGAAGCCAGTAGCCGTTGTGCAGCCAGGATGGCGGACGCGTCTGGCCTGATGTAGGTGGAGAAAGCCGAAGAGGACCAGCGCCCCAGCTGTTGCAGAGAGGTGTGGGGGAGCCCCAGCGAGGCCGCGCGCGTGGCAGCGCCTATCCTGAAGGAGTGAGCTGTGTAGAGCTGGGGAGACAAATTACAGAGGAGCAGTAGGGATCTTAGCTGAGCTCTGAACCAGGTTGCTGTCATGGGAAGAATGTCTGGAGTGAGAAATAGCGGTCCGTTAAGATCTCCTTTTTGCAGTGGAGGCGAGTGTAACGCATAAAGGATTTGTAGGGGCAGAGAGATGTGTCCGAGCGAGCTATTACTATATTGCAGGCTCCTTTGATTTTTGAATGTTTGAGACGGAGGTTGAAATGGTCAGGGGACATTATGTTGGGTGAAAAAGAGCGACCTTTGTGTAATGCTTCCACTACGTCGAGATTATCACACGTGACAGAGATCCTCTTTCTCTGCCACGTGTGATTCCACAGCGCGCAGGCCACGACCACTGGGAATATCACGTGTAGGGCAGAGGAGATGCTCCGGTGGAAGTAGCGGGCCACGGCCCGGCAACCCAATGGTCCTGGAAGAATCCCCCAAAACCCACGGAAGGGGCAGCGTCCGTGTAGAAGCGGAGACCTGTAGGGGCAGAGACATACCGGAGAGGGCCATTGATGTTGCAGGCGCCCTTACGCTTGAAACCTTGGGTTGGAGAGTAGAAATCAGGATAGTAGGATGGTCGGGAAGGCCGTGTCTCGGACCGCATGAAGGTTGAGTGAGCAGTAGTGAAACGCTTATGCAGAGAAGCCATAGAAGGAGAGCAGGAAGATGCTGCGAGGAGGGCGGACATGTACTTGGGAGATGAGCCGGAGTTCAGCGCCGCTGCAGGAATGGGCAGCATGATGGGGAGCCTGCGATCAGAAGAGTGAAGAACACAGGTATGGATGCCTTTGATTAGGAGTCCGATTGACGGCTCAGCGCAGCTACTCGGCCAGCTGCATCTGATAGAATCAGAAGATTAAGTAGAGAGATGAAGCACGACTGCCGAAGCGACCCTGGGAGCATAGGTGCGAGTCCAGCGCAGCGCGGCATGCTCAGCCGGGCTGCGTCCATTAGAAGCAGGATAAGCTTCTGAGAGAGTGGGATGCAGCAGTAGCAGTAGCAGCAGCAACCTCAGATAATAACGGCAATAGTCCTGTATCAAGCCGCGACAGTAGCAGCAGCGTCCTTAGAAAATAACAGTAATAATTCTGTACCTAAGCCACAGCAGTAGAATGTTGTTGTAGCTGTTCAGTGTTTCAGTAAAAGAGATGCAAGTGAAGAGAGATGGCAAAGTAAATGAAGCAGCAGCAGCAGTAGTAGCAGCAGTAGCCGTATGAAGCAGCCGCAGTAGCAGTATGAAGCAGCAGGAGCAGTAGCGGCAGCAGCAGCTGCAGCATCCGTAGATAACAACAGCAATAATCCTGTATCAAAGCCAGAGCAGTAGAATATTATTGTAGCTGTTTAGCGTTTCAGTAAAAGAGATGTGAAGTGAAGAGAGATGTCAAAGTACATGAAGCAGCACGGCAGCAGTAGCAGTATGAAGCAGCAGCGGCAGCAGTAGCAGTATGAAGCAGCAGCAGCAGTAGCAGTATGAAGCAGCAGCAGTAGCAGCAGTATGAGGCAGCAGCAGCGGTTGCAGCATCCGTAGACAATAACAGCAATAAACCTGTATCAAAGCCACAGCAGTAGAATATTGTTGAAGCTGTTTAGTGTTTCAGTAAAAGAGATGCGAAGTGAAGAGAGGTGTCAAAGTAAAGAAGCAGCAGCAGCACGGCAGCAGTAGCAGTATGAAGCAGCAGCGGCAGCAATAGCAGCATTAGCGGCAGCAGTAGCAGCAATAGCGGTAGCAGTATGAAGCAGCAGAAGCAGCATTAGCAAGAGCAGTAGCACCACAATGCGATTCATACGAACAACAGACGTGTCACGCCAGCGTGCGCCGCTTGTCTCCGTGAGCCAGGTTACATACGTGTCTGAAAGAGCCAAGCCGTAGAGACAGGTGCCGCCCGGGAGCCCGCGGAGCAGCAGCGGCAGGAACAGCAGCAGCGGCACATGTAGTAGCAGGAGCAGCAGGAGCAGGCAGCAGGAACAGGCGGCAGCAGGAACAGCAGCAGCGGCACATGTAGTAGTAGGAGCAGCAGGAGCAGGCAGCAGGGACAGGCAGCAGCAGGAGCGGCAGCAGGAACAGGCAGCAGCGGGAACAGGCATCAGCGGGATCAGGCATCAGTAGGAACGGCAGCAGGGACCGCAGCAGCGGCGGTCAGAGAACCATGCCCACGGTTGTTTAAGAGCCTGAGGAAATAAATCAACCCGAATCCGAAACATTCCCATGCGAAAAACAGACGTCCCCTGGAGCCATCTTGCTGCTTTGGTTATGGCAGATACGCATGAACCATCACTTTTCCATGCGTTCATAGCTCCAACTCCACTTCAAACCCATTGCAGATTCACATTGGGCCCCTTTTCTTTCTGCTGCACTTTCGAAATGCAACAACTGCAGTTTAGTTACCCAATTTAATACTAGTGACCTAGCTATTTAAATGCATGGCCCCTCCTTCCTCCTGCAGATAGACGAATTTAAATACATTCATTTAACAATAGTGACCTGCGAGTAATGAGATTAATGCTGTAAAAAATGGCGCCGTGGCAAGAGTTCTGGTGTGTGCCGTCTGGAGCACGATGGGTAGTCTTTGCACATTTTTTCCAACGTGGTTTTACTGCAAGTGGCAGAACATGAATCTGAATTACATTGCTCCTCTTATACCCCTCAGACATTGGAGATTGATGCCATTTAAGATGCATTGTCCCTCAGTTAGCTCAACACGTGTAAAACGGAGCCTGCAACCAAGCACGGGGCGAAAACTGACGCCTGCAGTCAATTGCGTAGGGCAAAAACCAGTCGCCTGCAGCCTAGACTCCGGGATTAATCTGTCCGCGGTCGGCACACTCACATGCCAGGAGACTTGGGAAAGCAACGGGACAACGCGGCACCGCCAATCGGAGGCAGGGACACGCACGGCACCAGCAGACCACGAGGAACGAGCAGCACAGAAACCGCGGAGGGGCCCCGCGGAGCAGCCCGCAGAAGAGCCCGCAGAGGAGGAGAGCAGACCACGAGCAGCCAGACTGAGGACAGCCGGGCCACGCGCACGAGCAACACGTGAGCAGAAGCGACCCCTCCAGATCCAGAACAACGCATGTATTTGCGAACAGGTGCGTTAGCGACATGCACCTTGCAGGCTTCAGAAGTTTGCAAACTTCAGAAGGCCGGGAAAGTGGGCGTCTCCGGCTTTTAACTTGCTGTCCTGGTGGTTATTGGTGGATTGGATGTGGGCGTTTTGCTGGTGTAATGAGTAGAGGATGAGCAGGCTTGTAGATCTGGCAGCAGTGGCCGGGTCTACCACAGTGAACTTTCGCGAAGAGCTTCATTACATTTATATTTGATCCACAGAAAAGACACATCTGTGTTTAGTAAAAGTCTTTTTCTGATCCTGACTCTCTCTAAGTTAGTTATTTATTAAAGTTATTAAAGTTATTTCAATTATTAAAGTTATTTAAGTTATTAAAGTTATTTAAGTTATTAAAGTTATTAAAGTTATTAAAGTTATTTCAGTTATTTAAGTTATTAAAGTTATTAAAGTTACTTCAGTTATTAAAGTTATTAAAGTTATTTCAGTTATTAAAGTTATTAAAGTTATTAAAGTTATTACAGTTATTTCAGTTATTAAAGTTATTACAGTTATTAAAGTTATTAAAGTTACTTCAGTTATTAAAGTTATTAAAGTTATTTCAGTTATTAAAGTTATTTAAGTTATTAAAGTTATTTAAGTTATTAAAGTTACTTCAGTTATTAAAGTTATTAAAGTTATTTCAGTTATTAAAGTTATTAAAGTTATTAAAGTTATTACAGTTATTTCAGTTATTAAAGTTATTACAGTTATTAAAGTTATTTCAGTTAATAAAGTTATTAAAGTTATTTCAGTTAATAAAGTTATTAAAGTTATTAAAGTTATTGCAGTTATTAAAGTTATTAAAGTTATTTCAGTTAATAAAGTTATTAAATTTATTACAGTTATTTCAGTTATTAAAGTTATGACAGTTGTTACAGTTATTTCAGTTAATAAAGTTATTAAAGTTATTAAAGTTATTTCAGTTAATAAAGTTATTGAAGTTATTAAAGTTATTTCAGTTAATAAAGTTATTGAAGTTATTAAAGTTACCTCAGTTATTAAAGTTATTAAAGTTATTTCAGTTATTAAAGTTATTAAAGTTATTAAAGTTCTTACAGTTATTTCAGTTAATAAAGTTATTAAAGTTATTTCAGTTATTAAAGTTATTCAAGTTATTTCAGTTATTAAAGTTATTTCAGTTAATAAAGTTATCAAAGTTATTAAAGTTATTACAGTTATTTCAGTTAATAAAGTTATTAAAGTTATTTCCGTTATTAAAGACAGTTGATGAACTACTTGGAGGAACATAGTCTACTAAACCCTAAACTATTTGGATTTCGACCAAAGCACTCCACTGAGATGGCTGTATGTCAATTTACAGAAACCATCAAAACTAGTTTGGATAAAGGTAAATGTGTAGGAGCAGTATTTCTCGATTTAAAAAAAGCTTTTGATACTGTAAACCACCAAGTACTCTTGAGAAAACTGAAACAACTAAACTTTTCCAAACAAGCTTTAAATTGGTTTAAATCATACCTTGCATCAAGACAACAGTGTGTAAAAATAAATGGTGTTAAATCTACCATCCAAAAATGTAATTTAGGTGTACCACAAGGGTCGATATTGGGCCCCTTGTTGTTCTGTCTATACATAAATGATTTACCGGAAATCTGCTAAAATACCAGCTGCCAATTGTATGCAGATGACACAATCATTTATGTAGCTGCAGATTCCCCTAAACAGGCTTCAGACTTGTTGAACAGACAGCTTGTCAGCACATCTCAGTGGCTGCGGGACAACTGTCTGACCTTAAATTATACTAAAACTGTTGCCATGTGTTTCTCTCTAAAGAGAAATTCACCAAATGATCTAAACATTAATATTGACAAAAATAAAATCAAGCAGGTTGA
>OZ035839.1:38066955-38244455 GCA_964034765.1 Knipowitschia caucasica
TTCATGAGTTAAAGTCTATCCATGTCCTTCAGTGCTTTGGATAAACGTCCTTTAGAAGAAACAGTAGCGCAGATTTGTGCTGGCGTGACATTATATTTTAGATCGAGTTTTGATGAAACAAGGAAGAGAATGTGTTTCGGGTCGCAGATTGTGACCAATCACAGCGGACCACTAGCCCCCACTTTCGTGAGAAATCTACAGGTCCGTTAGCACAGACAGCTGAGTTAGCACAACAAGCGGCGGAGCTAACCTGAAACTTTCTCGTCTTCGTCACCGGGTACTGCTTACACAGCGAAACATCCATCCAAAAGAAAATCTCGTTCCTCTGCACTTCCTGGTTCTATCTTTCTATGGTCACACCATCCACGTGCAAATCCATATCCATGTATTATCCATATTGGGAGAGGCTAGCTCCGTCCCAACAGTGGGTGTGTGTGGGGGGCGATAGCTTCGTGGGTGCGGGGAGCGGAGCAGAAAGAGAGAGGCCAGCGAGTCCACGGCTTCAAACTCCCAAAGTCAGATAGTGCAGCTTTAACATTTCCATCTGTTTGATTGTCTAATCACTCCCCCCTGGACTGCCACCTTAACGTGGTGGGGGAGTTTGACTCGGATGATCCTGGGAGCTATGCTGTCTGGGGCTTCATGCCCCTGGTAGGGTCTCCCATGGCAGACAGGTCTCAGGTGACCAGTCAGACGAAGAGCAGTCCAAAACCCACCCTGGAGCCAGGCCTGGGGTTGGGGCTCGAATGCGAGCGCCTGGTGGCCGGGCCTTATCCCACGGGGCCCTGGGATCAGCCCGAAAGGAAGACGTGGGCAGTCCCTCCTGTGGGCCCACCACCCGCAGAGGGGTCCGTGGCGGCTTGGTGCAGAGAGGACTGGGCGGCAGTCGAAGGCGGAGGCCTCGGCGACCCAGTCCACACACCCAACATCTGGCTCTTGGGACGTGGAACGTCACCTCACTGGGGGGGAAGGAGCCCGAGCTCGTGGGGGAGGTCGAGCGATACCGACTAGAGATAGTCGGCCTCACCTCCACACACAGCTTGGGCTCTGAACCCAACTCCTTGAGAGGGGTTGGACGCTCCACTTTTCTGGTGTTTCCCGCGGGGAGAGGCGGCGAGCTGGGGTGGCCATTCTCATTGCCCCCCATCTCAGCTCCACGTGTTGGAGTTCTCCCCGGTGAATGAGAGTCCTTAGAGTCCTTGGGAGGGGTACTGGACAGTGCACCGCCCGGGACTCCGTTATACTCCTGGGGGACTTTAACGCCCATTTGGGGGACGCCAGTGACACTTGGAGAGGGGTGAAGGGGAAGAACGACTCTGATCTGAACCCGAGCGGTGTCCAGTTGTTGGACTTCTGTGCCAGTCACAGTTTGTCCATCACGAACACCATGTTCCAGCACAAGGGTGTCCACCAGGGGGCGCCAGGACCTGAGGCCGGAGGTCGATGATCCACTTTGTTAAATGTAAAAAGTTCATTTTTGTCTTGTTATGTCTAGGGCTTTAGAGGTTCTTCTAATAAGACAAAGTAACCAAAGCCAGTACTGCCACATGTTTGGGCGGTTCCTTCCTCAGAGACAGTGATCAGCTGTTGTTGCTGATGTGCTCAGTCTGACAGACCTCACAGATCTGTCAGACTGACCACGTCGGCCTCTCGTATGGAGACCAGAGGAAGCGGGGCGCACGGACCATCAACAGAGACCAGGGGGCTTTCACCTTGGCTGCACTTCTCCAGAGACCACAGGGGGCGGGGGACGAGCGGGGGTCTCCATAAATACTAACGGCTTATTAAACAAGCGACAGGTCTGTACAAAAAGACCAAGGTACAGACCAAGGTACAGACCAAGGTACAGACCAAGGTACAGACCAAGGTACAGACCAAGGTACAGACCAAGGTACAGACCAAGGTACAGACCAAGGTACAGACCAAGGTACAGACCAAGGTACAGACCAAGCCGTGGCCAGGTTAATAAATGTTTTATGACGTAACTATTTGTAAGTGATCCAAATATGGACGGGTTTGAAGTAAAAACACATTTGACCAAAGTGTCAAACTGTGACATGAAGAACAGAGGATTGAGGCGCCCGCTGTAAGTTCTCAGTCTGTGTTTTTACCAATGCTTTTTACATATCTGTGATGTTCATGTCCCACTTGGTTTTCCTGCTCCTGGTTTTACCTTTCTGGTCTGTAACCAAGTTGTCGATCTCTTCTTGACTGTTGGAGTTGTGTTTTGGTGGTTATTTGCTGTTATTACTTCCTCTGGCTCTTCCAACTCGTCCTGATGATAGAATTCACTGAGAATGCTCCCAGTCGCTCATTATTTCTGTTTTACCGAGGAAAGATATCAAATCTGATACTCGCTGCGGACCCATCGTCATGGTAACGGTCCGAGGAAAGATATCAAATCTGATACTCGCTGCGGACCCATCGTCATGGTAACGGTCCGAGGAAAGATATCAAATCTGATACTCGCTGCGGACCCATCGTCATGGTAACGGTCCGAGAAGGGAAGATATCAGACCGCAAATCAGCCAATCAGAGCGCACGGTCCAAGTCATATAATAAAGTTGTGTGTCATACGTTAATTTATTCTATAAAATAATGTTGAGTGATAGTTTTACATGTCTCTCTCTCTCAGGTCTCTCTCTGGTCTCTCTCAGGTCTCTCTCTGGTCTCTCTCTGGTCTCTCTCTGGTCTCTCTCTCTCAGGTCTCTCTCTGGTCTCTCTCTGGTCTCTCTCTGGTCTCTCTCTCTCAGGTCTCTCTCTGGTCTCTCTCTGGTCTCTCTCTGGTCTCTCTCTGGTCTCTCTCTCTGGTCTCTCTCTGGTTTCTCTCTGGTCTCTCTCTCTCAGGTCTCTCTCTGGTCTCTCTCTCTCAGGTCTCTCTCTGGTCTCTCTCTGGTCTCTCTCTGGTCTCTCTCTGGTCTCTCTCTCTGGTCTCTCTCTCTGGTCTCTCTCTGGTCTCTCTCTCTGGTCTCTCTCTGGTCTCTCTCTCTGGTCTCTCTCTCTGGTCTCTCTCTGGTCTCTCTCTCTGGTCTCTCTCTGGTCTCTCTCTCTGGTCTCTCTCTCTGGTCTCTCTCTCTGGTCTCTCTCTGGTCTCTCTCTGGTCTCTCTCTGGTCTCTCTCTCTCAGGTCTCTCTCTGGTCTATCTCTGGTCTCTCTCTGGTCTCTCTCTGGTCTCTCTCTCTGGTCTCTCTCTGGTCTCTCTCTGGTCTCTCTCTCTCAGGTCTCTCTCTGGTCTCTCTCTGGTCTCTCGCTGGTCTCTCTCTCTGGTCTCTCTCTGGTCTCTCTCTCTGGTCTCTCTCTGGTCTCTCTCTCTGGTCTCTCTCTGGTCTCTCTCTCTGGTCTCTCTCTGGTCTCTCTCTCTGGTCTCTCTCTCTGGTCTCTCGCTGGTCTCTCTCTCTGGTCTCTCTCTGGTCTCTCTCTCTGGTCTCTCTCTCTGGTCTCTCTCTCTGGTCTCTCTCTGGTCTCTCTCTCAGGTCTCTCTCTGGTCTCTCTCTCTGGTCTCTCTCTGGTCTCTCTCTCTGGTCCCTCTCTGGTCTCTCTCTGGTCTCTCTCTGGTCTCTCTCTGGTCTCTCTCTGGTCTCTCTCTGGTCTCTCTCTGGTCTCTCTCTGGTCTCTCTCTCTGGTCTCTCTCTCTGGTCTCTCTGGTCTCTCTCTCTGGTCTCTCTCTGGTCTCTCTCTGGTCTCTCTCTGGTCTCTCTCTCTGGTCTCTCTCTCTGGTCTCTCTCTGGTCTCTCTCTGGTCTCTCTCTCTGGTCTCTCTCTCTGGTCTCTCTCTGGTCTCTCTCTGGTCTCTCTCTGGTCTCTCTCTCTGGTCTCTCTCTGGTCTCTCTCTGGTCTCTCTCTGGTCTTTCTCTCTGGTCTCTCTCTGCATCCATCAGGCGTCACTCGGGTCTGACTTCCTCTGGACCTCGAGGATCAAAGGGGTCTCTGGGTCTCAGTAACAAAGTCCAGACGGGACCAGAGGAAGTGTCCGTCAGGAGCCAATCTGAATCTCATTTCATTAGAGCATTTAAGAGCGTCCACTTCCGACCCCGACACCCCGAGACCCTGAGACCCCGAGACCCTGAGACCCTGAGACCCTGAGACCCCGAGACCCTGAGACCCCGAGACCCTGAGACCTGAGTGGGCCTAAAGCTGAGGTACCTAACTTTATGGGCACTAAGTTTACATCATAAATCTATCTGCAGCTCCTCGCTCCATGACCAGAGAGAGACCAGAGAGAGACCAGGGAGAGACCAGGGAGAGACCAGAGAGAGACCAGAGAGAGACCAGAGAGAGAGACCAGAGAGAGAGACCAGAGAGAGACCAGAGAGAGACCAGAGAGAGACCAGAGAGAGAGACCAGAGAGAGAGACCAGAGAGAGACCAGAGAGAGACCAGGGAGAGACCAGGGAGAGACCAGAGAGAGACCAGAGAGAGACCAGAGAGAGAGACCAGAGAGAGAGACCAGAGAGAGACCAGAGAGAGACCAGAGAGACAGAGAGAGACCAGGGAGAGACCAGGGAGAGACCAGAGAGAGACCAGAGAGAGACCAGAGAGAGAGACCAGAGAGAGAGACCAGAGAGAGACCAGAGAGAGACCAGAGAGAGACCAGAGAGAGACCAGAGAGAGAGACCAGAGAGAGACCAGAGAGAGAGACCAGAGAGAGACCAGAGAGAGAGACCAGAGAGACCAAAGCTAACGTTCAGAGAGATAAAAGTCTGTTTTATCTCTTACCGTTCTCTTCTGTTTCTAAGATTAGATTAGTTCCAGTTTATGGTTTGTTTCTTTAAGGACCCAGCGTTCAACGAGAGCCTCATTCACACTGAACCAAAACAACAACACTCCCTTTCCCACCGTGACCTGAGTCCACTCTTCCTTTCAACACAACGGCCTCAGCCTCTAGGAGACCAGTGACCAGACCATGCATCCTCTCCCTCTCCCCCTCTCTCCCCCTCTCTCCCCCTCTCTCTCCCTCTCTCCCCCTCTCTCCCTCTCTCTCCCTCCCCTCTCTCCCCCTCTCTCCCCCTCTCTCCCCCTCTCTCCCCCTCTCTCCCCCTCTCTCCCCCCTCTCTCTCCCTCTCTCCCCCTCTCTCCCTCTCTCTCCCTCCCCTCTCTCCCCCTCTCTCCCCCTCTCTCCCTCTCTCTCCCCCTCTCTCTCCGTCTCTCTCCCTCTTTCCCCCTCTCTCCCCCCCTCTCTCCCTCTCTCCCCCTCTCCCCCCTCTCTCCCTCTCTCCCCCCTCTCTCCCTCTCTCTCCGTCTCTCTCCCTCTTGCCCCCTCTCTCCCCCTCTCTCTCCCTCTCTCCCCCTCTCCCCCTCCCTCCCTCTCTCTCCCCCTCTCTCCCTCTCTCTCTACCTCTCTCTCCGTCTCTCTCCCTCTTTCCCCCTCTCTCCCCCCCTCTCTCCCTCTCTCCCCCTCTCCCCCTCCCTCCCCCTCTCTCCCCCTCTCTCCCTCTCTCTCCCCCTCTCTCTCCCTCTCTCTCCCTCTTTCCCTCTCTCTCCCCCTCTCTCCCCCTCTCTCTCCCTCTCTCCCCCTCTTTTCCCCTCTCTCTCCCTCTCCCCCCCTCTCTCCCTCTCTCTCCCTCTCTCCCCCTCTCTCTCCCTCTCTCCCCCTCCCTCCCCCTCTCTCTCCCCCTCTCTCCCCCTCTCTCCCTCTCTCTCCGTCTCTCTCCCTCTTGCCCCTCTCTCTCCCACCCCTCTCTCCCCCTCTCCCCCTCCCTCCCTCTCTCTCCCCCTCTCTCCCTCTCTCTCTCCCTCTCTCTCCGTCTCTCTCCCTCTTTCCCCCTCTCTCCCCCCCCTCTCTCCCTCTCTCCCCCTCTCCCCCTCCCTCCCCCTCTCTCCCCCTCTCTCCCTCTCTCTCCCCCTCTCTCTCCCTCTCTCTCCCTCTTTCCCCCTCTCTCCCCCTCTCTCTCCCTCTCTCTCCCTCTCTCCCCCTCTCTCCCCCTCTCTCTCCCTCTCTCCCCCTCTTTTCCCCTCTCTCCCCCTCTCCCCCCCCTCTCTCCCTCTCTCTCCCTCTCTCCCCCTCTCTCTCCCTCTCTCCCCCTCCCTCCCCCTCTCTCTCCCTCTCTCCCCCTCTCTTCCCTATTTTTTTCTTCTTAAATCCTTCTGTTTTCTTTAAATCCACACTATACTGCCACAAACTCTGCTCCTTTCTTTCCCGCTCTGACTCCGCTCTGCTGCTGCTCTGATCAGCTCTGATTGGTCAGAACGCTGCCCTCTGATTGGTCAGAACGCTGCCCTATGATTGGTCAGAACACTGCCCTCTGCGCAGAACCGTAAGGACCAGTTCCTCTGATATGTCAGTGACCACGCTACTGAGCAGACCCAGGACTGAGGCTGTAGACCCAGGACTGAGGCTGTAGACCCAGGACTGAGGCTGTAGACCCAGGACTGAGGCTGTAGACCAGGACTGAGGCTGTAGACCCAGGACTGAGGCCGTAGACCCAAGACTGAGACTGTAGACCCAGGACTGAGGCTGTAGACCCAGGACTGAGGCTGTAGACCCAAGACTGAGACTGTAGACCCAGGACTGAGGCTGTAGACCCAGGACTGAGGCTGTAGACCCAGGACTGAGGCTGTAGACCCAGGACTGAGGCTGTAGACCCAGGACTGAGGCTGTAGACCCAGGACTGAGGCTGTAGACCCAGGACTGAGGCTGTAGACCCAGGACTGAGGCTCTCTCTGGTCTCTCTCTTGTCTCTCTCTGGTCTCTCCCTGGTCTCTCCCTGGTCTCTCCCTGGTCTCTCCGTGGTCTCTCCCTGGTCTCTCTCTGGTCTCTCTCTGGTCTCTCTCTTGTCTCTCTCTCTGGTCTCTCTCTTGTCTCTCTCTCTGGTCTCTCTCTGGTCTCTCACTGGTCTCTCTCTGGTCTCTCTCTCTGGTCTCTCTCTCTGGTCTCTCTCTGGTCTCTCTCTGGTCTCTCTCTCTGGTCTCTCTCTCTGGTCTCTCTCTCTGGTCTCTCTCTGGTCTCTCTCTGGTCTCTCTCTCTGGTCTCTCTCTGGTCTCTCTCTGGTCTCTCTCTCTGGTCTCTCTCTGGTCTCTCTCTCTGGTCTCTCTCTGGTCTCTCTCTGGTCTCTCTCTGGTCTCTCTCTCTGGTCTCTCTCTCTGGTCTCTCTCTGGTCTCTTTCTGGTCTCTCTCTGGTCCCTCTCTGGTCTCTTTCTGGTCTCTCTCTGGTCTCTTTCTGGTCTCTCTCTGGTCCCTCTCTGGTCTCGTTCTGGTCTCTCTCTGGTCCCTCTCTGGTCTCTCTCTGGTCTCTCTCTGGTCTCTCTCTCTGGTCTCTCTCTGGTCTCTCTCTGGTCTCTCTCTGGTCTCTCTGGTCTCTCTCTGGTCTCTCTCTGGTCTCTCTCTGGTCTCTCTCTGGTCTCTCTCTGGTCTCTCTCTGGTCCCTCTCTGGTCTCGTTCTGGTCTCTCTACAACATTCTGTCTTCTCCTGTCCTCACTGCTCCAATATCAAAGGGAACTTTACACATTCCTCCCTCGGTACGTCACACGTCGGAAATCCAAAAGTGCCCCTGACCCCCACACTCTGTCTCTCTGCAGGGGCCACTCTCTCTCTCTGCAGGGGCCACTCTCTCTCTCTGCAGGGGCCACTCTCTCTCTCTCTGCAGGGGCCACTCTCTCTCTCTGCAGGGGCCTCTCTCTCTCTCTCTGCAGGGGCCTCTCTCTCTCTCTGCAGGGGCCACTCTCTCTCTCTCTCTGCAGGGGCCTCTCTCTCTCTCTCTGCAGGGGCCTCTCTCTCTCTCTGCAGGGGCCTCTCTCTCTCTCTCTGCAGGGGCCACTCTCTCTCTCTCTGCAGGGGCCTCTCTCTCTCTCTCTGCAGGGGCCTCTCTCTCTCTCTCTCTGCAGGGGCCTCTCTCTCTCTATGCAGGGCCTCTCTCTCTCTCTCTGCAGGGGCCTCTCTCTCTCTCTGCAGGGGGCACTCTCTCTCTCTCTGCAGGGGCCACTCTCTCTCTCTCTGCAGGGGCCTCTCTCTCTCTCTCTGCAGGGGCCTCTCTCTCTCTCTCTGCAGGGCACTCTCTCTCTCTCTGCAGGGGCCTCTCTCTCTCTCTCTGCAGGGGCCTCTCTCTCTCTCTCTGCAGGGGCCACTCTCTCTCTCTCTCTGCAGGGGCCTTTCTCTCTCTCTCTGCAGGGGCCACTCTCTCTCTCTCTGCAGGGGCCTCTCTCTCTCTCTCTGCAGGGGCCACTCTCTCTCTCTCTCTGCAGGGCCTCTCTCTCTCTCTGCAGGGGCCACTCTCTCTCTCTCTGCAGGGGCCTCTCTCTCTCTCTCTCTGCAGGGGCCACTCTCTCTCTCTCTGCAGGGGCCTTTCTCTCTCTCTCTCTGCAGGGGCCTCTCTCTCTCTCTCTGCAGGGGCCTCTCTCTATCTCTCTCTGCAGGGGCCTCTCTCTCTCTCTGCAGGGGCCTCTCTCTCTCTCTCTGCAGGGGCCTCTCTCTCTCTCTGCAGGGGCCTCTCTCTCTCTCTCTCTGCAGGGGCCTCTCTCTCTCTCTCTGCAGGGGCCTCTCTCTCTCTCTCTCTGCAGGGCTCTCTCTCTCTCTCTGCAGGGGCCTCTCTCTCTCTCTCTGCAGGGGCCTCTCTCTTCTCTGCAGGGGCCACTCTCTCTCTCTCTGCAGGGGCACTCTCTCTCTCTGCAGGGCCTCTCTCTCCTCTCTCTGCAGGGGCTCTCTCTCTCTCTCTATGCAGGGGCCTCTCTCTCTCTCTCTGCAGGGGCCTCTCTCTCTCTCTCTGCAGGGGCCTACTCTCTCTCTCTCTCTCTCTGCAGGGGCTCTCTCTCTCTCTCTCTCTGCAGGGGCCTCTCTCTCTCTCTCTGCAGGGGCCACTCTCTCTCTCTCTGCAGGGCCACTCTCTCTCTCTCTCTGCAGGGGCTCTCTCTCTCTCTCTCTGCAGGGGCCACTCTCTCTCTCTCTGCAGGGGCCTCTCTCTCTCTCTCTGCAGGGGCCACCCTCTCTCTCTCTCTGCAGGGGCCTCTCTCTCTCTCTGCAGGGGCCACCCTCTCTCTCTCTGCAGGGGCCTCTCTCTCTCTCTGCAGGGGCCACCCTCTCTCTCTCTCTGCAGGGCCCTCTCTCTCTCTGCAGGGGCCACTCTCTCTCTCTCTGCAGGGGCCTTCTCTCTCTCTCTGCAGGGGCCTCTCTCTCTCTCTCTGCAGGGCCACTCTCTCTCTCTGCAGGGGCCTCTCTCTCTCTCTCTCTGCAGGGGCTCTCTCTCTCTGCAGGGGCCTCTCTCTCTGCAGGGGCCTCTCTCTCTCTCTCTGCAGGGGCCACTCTCTCTCTCTCTGCAGGGGCCTCTCTCTCTCTCTCTGCAGGGGCCTCTCTCTCTCTCTCTGCAGGGGCCTCTCTCTCTCTCTCTATGCAGGGGCCTCTCTCTCTCTCTCTCTGCAGGGGCCTCTCTCTCTCTCTCTGCAGGGGCCTCTCTCTCTCTCTCTCTCTGCAGGGGCCTCTCTCTCTCTCTCTCTGCAGGGGCCTCTCTCTCTCTCTCTGCAGGGGCCACTCTCTCTCTCTGCAGGGGCCACTCTCTCTCTCTCTGCAGGGGCCTCTCTCTCTCTCTCTGCAGGGGCCACTCTCTCTCTCTCTGCAGGGGCCTCTCTCTCTCTCTCTGCAGGGGCCACCCTCTCTCTCTCTCTGCAGGGGCCTCTCTCTCTCTCTGCAGGGGGCCCCTCTCTCTCTCTGCAGGGGCCCTCTCTCTCTCTCTGCAGGGCCACCTCTCTCTCTCTCTGCAGGGGCCTCTCTCTCTCTCTGCAGGGGCCACTCTCTCTCTCTCTGCAGGGGCCTCTCTCTCTCTCTCTGCAGGGGCCTCTCTCTCTCTCTCTGCAGGGGCCACTCTCTCTCTCTCTGCAGGGGCCTTTCTCTCTCTCTCTGCAGGGGCCTCTCTCTCTCTCTGCAGGGGCCTCTCTCTCTCTCTGCAGGGGCCTCTCTCTCTCTCTCTCTGCAGGGGCCTCTCTCTCTCTCTCTGCAGGGCCTCTCTCTCTCTCTCTCTCTCTGCAGGGGCTCTCTCTCTCTCTCTCTGCAGGGGCCTCTCTCTCTCGAGACCCAGGACTGAGGCTGTAGACCCAGGACTGAGGCTGTAGATCCAGGACTGAGGCTGTAGACCCAGGACTGAGGCTGTAGACCTAGATCTTGGTCAGGACCAGAGTTCAGGGGGGTCAGGGGTCGGGGGGAGGTCGTATCTTGTGAGATCAGCAGATAATTCCAGAGTGTTTGAAATGTGACGTCCTGCTTCTCACTGCTTCACTTCAGATATTTCAGTTATTTTATCTTTCATGATTCAAAGAGCTCAAAGATTTTGCGTTTATTGTCAATAAATAAATAAAGTTTGTATTTTCTTCGACAGGGGTGTCCAAACTTTCAGTAAGAGCCACTTTAGTCCAGACTAGTCCAGGGGCCGACGTCACAGACTGAAAAACTGTCTTGACTTTTCTGAGCTTTATGATGATATAACAGAGCTGAAGTTGGCTGAAGGACACATGTTTATCATCTCACCAGCAACAAAGTCTCTCTCTCTGCGCTCTGGTCTCCCTCTGGTCTCTCTCTGGTCTCTCTCTCTGGTCTCTCTCTCTGGTCTCTCTCTGGTCTCTCTCTGGTCTCTCTCTGGTCTCTCTCTGCGCTCTGGTCTCTCTCTGGTCTCTCTCTGGTCTCTCTCTGGTCTCTCTCTGGTCTCTCTCTGCGCTCTGGTCTCTCTCTGGTCTCTCTCTGGTCTCTCTCTCAGGTCTCTCTCTGGTCTCTCTCTGGTCTCTCTCTGGTCTCTCTCTGGTCTCTCTCTGGTCTCCCTCTCTGGTCTCTCTCTGGTCTCTCTCTCTGGTCTCTCTCTCTGGTCTCTCTCTGGTCTCTCTCTCTGGTCTCTCTCTGGTCTCTCTCTCTGGTCTCTCTTTCTGGTCTCTCTCTTGTGTCTCTCTCTTGTCTCTCTCTCTGGTCTCTCTCTCTGGTCTCTCTCTGGTCTCTCTCTCTGGTCTCTCTCTGGTCTCTCTCTGGTCTCTCTCTGGTCTCTCTCTGGTCTCTCTCTGGTCTCTCTCTCTGGTCTCTCTCTGGTCTCTCTCTGGTCTCTCTCTCTGGTCTCTCTCTGGTCTCTCTCTGGTCTCTCTCTGGTCTCTCTCTTCTCTCTCTCTAGTCTCTCTCCTCTGGTCTCTCTCTGGTCTCTCTCTCTGGTCTCTCTCTGGTCTCTCTCTGGTCTCTCTCTGTCTCTCTCTCTGGTCTCTCTCTGGTCTCTCTCTCTGGTCTCTCTCTGGTCTCTCTCTGGTCTCTCTCTAGTCTCTCTCTCTGGTCTCTCTCTGGTCTCTCTCTCTGGTCTCTCTCTGGTCTCTCTCTCTGGTCTCTCTCTGGTCTCTCTCTCTGGTCTCTCTCTGGTCTCTCTCTGGTCTCTCTCTGGTCTCTCTCTGGTCTCTCTCTGGTCTCTCTCTGGTCTCTCTCTGGTCTCTCTCTCTGGTCTCTCTCTGGTCTCTCTCTGGTCTCTCTCTCTGGTCTCTCTCTCTGTCTCTCTCTAGTCTCTCTCTCTGGTCTCTCTCTGGTCTCTCTCTCTTGTCTCTCTCTGGTCTCTCTCTGCTCTCTCTCTCTGGTCTCTCTCTGGTCTCTCTCTGGGTCTTTCTGGTCTCTCTCTGGTCTCTTTCTCTGGTCTCTCTCTGGTCTCTCTCTGGTCTCTCTCTGGTCTCTCTGGTCTCTCTCTGGTCTCTCTCTGGTCTCTCTCTCTGGTCTCTCTCTGGTCTCTCTCTGGTCTCTCTCACTGGTCTCTCTCTGGTCTCTCTCTCTGGTCTCTCTCTGGTCTCTCTCTCTGGTCTCTCTCTGGTCTCTCTCTCTGGTCTCTCTCTCTGGTCTCTCTCTGGTCTTCTCTCTGGTCTCTCTCTGGTCTCTCTCTCTGGTCTCTCTTGGTCTCTCTCTCTGGTCTCTCTTGGTCTCTCTCTGGTCTCTCTCTCTGGTCTCTCTCTGGTCTCTCTCTCTGGTCTCTCTCTGGTCTCTCTCTCTGGTCTCTCTCTGGTCTCTCTCTGGTCTCTCTCTGGTCTCTCTCTGGTCTCTCTCTGGTCTCTCTCTGGTCTCTCTCTCTGGTCTCTCTCTTGGTCTCTCTCTGGTCTCTCTCTCTTGTCTCTCTCTCTGGTCTCTCTCTGGTCTCTCTCTGGTCTCTCTCTCTGGTCTCTCTCTCTGGTCTCTCTCTGGTCTCTCTCTGGTCTCTCTCTGGTCTCTCTCTCTGGTCTCTCTCTCTGGTCTCTCTCTCTGGTCTCTCTCTGGTCTCTCTCTCTCTGGTCTCTCTCTGGTCTCTCTCTGGTCTCTCTCTCTGGTCTCTCTCTGGTCTCTCTCTCTGGTCTCTCTCTGGTCTCTCTCTCTGGTCTCTCTCTGGTCTCTCTCTCTGGTCTCTCTCTGGTCTCTCTCTGGTCTCTCTCTCTGGTCTCTCTCTCTGGTCTCTCTCTGGTCTCTCTCTCTGGTCTCTCTCTGGTCTCTCTCTCTGGTCTCTCTCTGGTCTCTCTCTCTGGTCTCTCTCTGGTCTCTCTCTCTGGTCTCTCTCTCTGGTCTCTCTCTGGTCTCTCTCTGGTCTCTCTCTGGTCTCTCTCTCTGGTCTCTCTCTGGTCTCTCTCTGGTCTCTCTCTGGTCTCTGTCTGGTCTCTCTCTCTGGTCTCTCTCTGGTCTCTCTCTCTGGTCTCTAGAGTTCTGAGAGGTATTTTGGCCTTTCTTTACTTTCCATTTTAAGTTTAACTAGGTCTACAGGTTTTATGGTTGGTTTTGGTTCGTCCGTGACTTGGATAGTTAGAAGTCCCATTTTTTGGTTTCTAGGGGAGATGTAAGATCCAAATACATATGTACCATTATCAGATTTACTGGGGTTTTTGAGAGTAATGATTACAGGGTCACATATATCTCCAGGTGCTTCTTTAGCCTTAATGATAGATAGCCTATGTTTTAGGTCACTTTGAGAATGGTAGCCCCAATCAGTTCCGGTATTAGCAATTGTATAAGCCCAAGATTCACAATTACAACCACGAGAGATTCCTGAACTGCCCCATACGCCTCTTGCAATGTAGCATGCATTGGTAGTTATACATAAAAACTTTTCATATTGTTTGTATTCACAGGGATTTGAACATGAGTGAATTTGGCAAGAATCTAATAAGACTGTGCATTGTTTTCCTACCTGACAAACCATTTTAACTGTTGGTGCTCTGTCCCCAGGACTAAAATGTCTGATGCTCCTGCCTGCTCTCTGTCTCATACCTTGTGAAGTTATTGCATTTGGCAGATCAAGAGTTGTGATCCCGCTTGCAGCTGTGGTCACAGTTGGTTTTTCAGTCTGCTGGTTCTCGTATGGCAAATCGCGGTGTCCAACAGGTTGTTCAACAGATATCCAGCAAACTAGGGACACACACAAAAAAGAAAACATCATGAGTACATATTTCCATTTAAAACTCATCAAGGGTGGGGTTTTAATCACAAAAACATTACTTCCCCCGTTTTTCCAACTCTCCAGGGTCCCCTGAGAGTGCGTCCGGGGTCTCGGTTGATCGGTCATCAGTTGAGGTTGTATTTCGAGCGACGTCATCTTGGACCTCTGCCAGGGTGCGTTCCGTCTGGTCACTCGGGCTGCGAATGCAGTGTTCAAGATGGTACCAGTACTTCACACCGGCTCGATCGACCTGAACAGACCTCCCTGTGCAATTAGTCACTTTATATGGTCCTGTCTGGTATGGCTGAGTCCATTTGGATCTATTCTGAACTTTGATGAATATCCAATCACCAGGTTTAACAATGGGGTCAATCTCGTCTGTTTGTCTCAATTGGTTAGTTTGTCGTCTGCACTCGGACAACTGGGAAACAATTGTCCTGAGCTCAGACAAATATTGCTGGTGGATCCAGTCCCATTCGACAAAGGGGGCTTCAGCATTGAGTGGACCAATCGGCCTGTGCATTTCTCTCCCAGTCAATAACATGTGTGGAGAGTAACTTGTTGACTTGTTCACGCTATTCCTGATGTCCATCAGCACAAGAGGAAGAGCAGTGACCCAGTCAAGTTTTGAAGTCTGCCAAACCTTAGCTAGCTTACGTTTGATGGTTGCATTCATGCGTTCAACTTGACCCTGAGATTTTGGATGGTAAACACAACCAAATTTTTGTGAAATCCCGAGAGTTTTCAACACGTCACGCACAATCTTAGCTGTAAAATGTCTGCCATTATCAGATCTGATCTGATAAGGGCAGCCGAATCTACAGATTACATCACGCATTAGATGTTTTACAACTTCTGCCGCGGTTTCGGTTCGACACGGAAAGGCTTCTACCCACTTAGTATATTCGCAAACGATAACTAAAAGATATCGAAAACCTCTAACACGCCTGTCAGGACCCATGTCTGTAAAGTCCATGACAATTTTTTCAAAGGGCGAATTGGGCATGATGAAAGTGCCAGGTGGGGGTTTGCAAGTCTTCTTGGGATTCATGGTTTGGCAAGTATGGCAATTGTTGATTCGATATTGAAGCATTTCTTTCATATTTGGATGCCACCATGGTTCCATGAGACGAATCATAGAGTTGACGCTTCTGTGCAGCGGGCTGTGGTATTCTTCAAACAACATTTGTATAAGTGCGGCGGGTGCCGCAATACGACCATCGTGGTTTCTCCAGAGGCCTTCTTCTCCTTTTGTTGCTCCTTTTAGTTTCCATTGATGTTGTTCATATGCCCCAGCTGCGTTTTGAAGTTCTTTCACATATTGGAGATCGATTAAATGTGATTGTGTGTTCAACTCTTGATTTTTTGTCTTCTTCTTCTTCTTCTTTGATTCTTTGGTCTGTTCTTTGTCTTCTTGAGCGTTTTGCGTTTCCTCTTCTTCTTGAACTTTTTTGGGTTTTTCTGGTTTCTGTTGTACGATCATTGTTCTTTTCATGTAGTTGGCAGCCTTTTTTGCAGCTTGGTCTGCAGCTTGGTTTCCTTTGGAGATCATGTCTTCTCCTTGTGTATGTGCTCTGCATTTCATGATGGCCAGTTTGCTTGGTAGGTTCACTGCATCAATCAGATGTCTCACAAGAACTTCATGTTTTACCGGCAGTCCATTTATCAGTTTGAAGCCATTTCTTATCCATCCAGGAAATGAGATTGTCAATGTCCAGTAAGCATATGCCGAGTCGGTATAGATGTTCGCAGTCCGTCCACTGGCGAGTTGTAGTGCTCGCAGCAGACCTGTAAGTTCAGCCACTTGAGCAGATCCTTGCTCCACTTGTCTTGCTTCCAATACTCTGTGCTCTCCATTTTCCTTTTGTGAGACGACAGCGTATGATGAGATGGTTTCTCCAGTTTGCGCTCTGTATGAGCAGCCATCGCAGAAGAGTGTCATTTCAGCATTTGGAATTGGCTCAAATTGAAGATCAGCTCTTACATATAGTTCAGTCTTCGCCAGTTCTTCACAGATATGGTCCGTGCTGTTGCTTTCAGAGTCATTGATCATATGCATGGCCATGTTGATGTTTCCGCTGGCATAGGTGATGTGAGGTTGACAAAGCGTCTGAGTGATGTTGGCAGTTCTTTGGGCTGTGGTGATGAACAGTTTTGAGTTCAAGTATGCTTGGATCCCATGGTTTGTGTGTACCACAAGAGGGTGGTTTTGAACCAGATGTGCTGTCTTCATGATTGTTTTGGTCAATGCTGCCAGATATCTTGCACATCCAGGTTGGGCTTGGTCGTGTGGATCAAGTTTGCAAGAGTAGTGTTTCAGAACTCTTCTTTCTCCTTTTTTCTTCTGATACAATATTCCATAGACATAGAATTGTGATTCAGCCACATCAAGATGAAACGGCAGTGTGTAGTCTGGCACATACAGTGCACAGGCGTTACAGACGGCTTGCTTTGTTCTTGTAAAGGAGTTTTCTGCTTCCGTGGTCCAAGTTAAACTTGCAGTTGGTTGGTTCATGCCATGGGGTTTGATCAGTTCTCTTAGAGGTGCAGTCATTGCGGTATAGTTGGGTACATATTCTCGACTGTAGTTGCAAAGTCCGAGAAAACTCAGCATTTGTCGCACCGTTTGTGGTTTTGGTGTCTTCAGAATTGCATCTTTGTTGGAGTCTGAGACTCCCTGTCCAACTGCAGAAACCTCTCTTCCCAAGAAGTACACAGATCTTCGGCACATTTGGATTTTCTCCCGCTTCACTTTATAGCCTTTTCTTGCCAGGTGTGTGAGCAGATCAGTGGATGCTTGTAAAACGGACCTTGCATCTGGTCCTGAAATAGCCAGATCATCCACATATTGTATGGGAGTGCACTTCTCAGGAAGGTTAAACTCAGCCAGATCCAGGCGTAGGAAATGGTTGAAGTACCCGGGGGACAGTTTCCATCCTTGGGGCATCCGACAGTAAGTGTATTGTCTCCCCTTCACGGTGAAGGCAAAGTACTTCTGAGATTCTGGATGCAGTTTGATTGTGAAGAAGGCGTTGGCCAGATCAATTACTGTGAAGTACTTGTCGTTCGGAGAAAGGTTGTTCAGTGCGATGTATGGGTCTGGAACAGGGTACGATTCATCAGCTGTTACTTCATTTAGGGGTCTGAAGTCTTGGACCATGCGCCAGTTCTTCAAATCTGACTTCTTCACTGGAAAAAGTGGGGTGTTATACTCTGATGTAGTTCCTCTTATAACACCTGCTTTCAACAGTCCTTCAATGGTTTGTGCGATCCCTTGCACTTGTTCTTGTTTCAAGGGGTATTGTGCTCTGTATACTGGAGTGTTAGTTGTCAGTTTGACTTTCACAACATGCGATGTGCATCCCACATCATTGGCATGTGTCATCCATATGTTAGCTGGGACTGCATCCAAGTATCGTTGAGCGTCTGGGTGATTTTCAAAAGTTCTGTGACGCGATTCCTTCAAAGCTCTGGTTATGTCCGTTGACCCGTCTGGCAGTGTGATCCTGAAAATGCCATGTTGTCCATTGTAGGACACTCCAGGGTTGTCGGTTGGTGCATATATCAAAGTGTTTGCCAACTTCACCATTGATCCAAGGGACTTTGCAGTATGGTACTTGGAAACGGCCAACGTCACATGTGGGTCCATGTCGGTTGTTTCGACATAATAGGGCTTCACTTCATCTGGAAGAGTCACAGACAGGGCCATGCCTTTGGGACCACAGTAGATGTATGGGTATGTTACATGGAATGTTTGCCCTTGCACATTGTCCCACAATTCTTCATAACTCTCATCTTCTTGAGTGGTACAGTACAGCGTGGCATGCAGTGGGTCAAACGGTTCTCTCAAGGGGAAATTGGATTTTGCCCATAGCTTGTATCGTTGCCAGAGTGTTGAGGCTGTATTACCATGCTCTGGATCCGTCAGTACTTGAAGCCAGTAGATATCGATAGGTGTCTTCAGATCTTCTGCGACATCTGGTGAGAGATACAATATCTGTGCATGCTTGTTTTTCTCCCAAGACCGTATTAGTTGCAATGTTTCAGGCTTGTTCATGAGTTTGTATCCTTCAGGGCAGAAGAATAGGGAGAAGGACAACTTGCACATCAGTTCACGGCCACACAGAGAGATGCCACAGTTTGGTAGATACAAAAAAGAGTGATGAACAGTTTCATGGTGTGATTTTACTTCCAATGGAACAGTAAATGGTTTGCTTTCAGGTTTCCCCACACAGCCAGAGATGGACATTGATTCAGAGGACAGTGGAAACTTGTGTGTGATGCATGACACAGTTGCACCAGAGTCGACCATGAACTTGATCTCTCGTCCATTCACCTCGAGGACCACCATTGGCTCACTCCGCCAGTTGCGGAGTGAGTGGCTCTCTTGCTGTTGGCCCCGTCAATAAGAGCCTCCAGGCCCATCCTGGTACTGTGTGTACGAGTTTCCACGCATACTCATGTTTTGTTCAGGCGGGGGTGGGGGCTGTGGCATGTCATTGGGCGTCCACATCTGCTGCTGTCCGTTGTAGGATCCGGAGAATTGCGGTTGGTTTCGTCCCCGGCCATTAAATTGGTTCCGGGGTGGGTTCTCGTACCACTTGTTAGGGCATGTGTTTGCCCAGTGTCCATATTGGTGGCATATCAAGCATTGATCTCCAGATATTTGACGATTGCCTCTTTGTCCTTGAAATCCTCTCCCTCTACTCCTTCCTCTGGAGTTCCCCCTGTATCCTCTCTGAGCCGGTCTCTGTGTCAAAAGGAGCTTTACAACGTCCACCATCTGTTCAGCTTGCTCTTTTCCTTTTTGATTCTGGTCATTGTCCTCAACATTGACCTGTGATCCGTCCACTCCAACTTTCATCACATTTGCGGCCTTGTTTTTACTCTTTTGTGCTTCCACCTCTTCTTTAAGTTTCTTGTTTTGTAACTTGATGTTAGACACCTCCACTTTTTGTGTTTCTTCTTTATTATTCTCTCTTTCACTTCGATAGAGGGTCACATAGTGGTTGCAGTTTTTATCAAAGTCTTCTTCGGTCAGTGTGTACAGTCCAACAACATGAGAAAGACTTTGTTGTACTGATTTTGGCATTCCTTTGACCATTGTGTTGAACAGGATGAATGTACTTGTTGTTCCTGGTTGCACTGCTTCCTCAGTTGCATCATAGAATAAGGCCTTGGCTCTGCGTTTGTACTCAAAGTACTCTTCATCTTCTTTCATCTTTAGCGAAAGTAATTCTTCTGGAACGCATGTTTGAAACATTTCTCTCAGAATTGACAGCAGCGGTCCTTTCATGGTGGTAAAGGACAGGGTATGGTTGAATGGTCCAATGCGTTTTGTTAGCTCCGCCCGTACTTTCTTGGTAGTGGCTTCATCAGTATTTCTGGTGATTATAGAAGAGACGTCTCCCCAGCACAATATTTCACCAGCTGTGTGCGTCGTCAGTGCCCTCATAAATGCAGGTGCTCCTTTTGTCAGCTTTGGCAATTTCAGCATTAGTCCTTCAATGTCTTTCAATGCAAATGGCTGATACACTTGCTGGCGACCCGCAGCCTCTCTTAGTGGAAAGAGAGAGGTTGTTGCTCTTCCCGCTTCATCTTCTTCTAGCAGTGAGTGATTTGGGTCAAAAAATGGGTTGACATGCCCACTCACGAAGGCTCCCTCATGCTGTTGGTCTTCGACCAGGCCGGTAAACTCCCCTGCAACATAGTGGTCTCTTGTCTCTGGACGGAAGGGGTTGTGGCCTGTCCTCAGTCGGTTCTCTATGCCTCTTCTTATATGCATTTCACGACTGGTTTGGGTGTGCTTTGGTTCTTTGTCCATTAAACAAATGAGTTCTTGTTTTTCTTTGTTCATGTTTTGCATTGTCTTGGTCTTTGACTTCCTCCATATTTCTTCTTCTTTTTTCCGCAGTTGAGGAATCCCCACTTCTTCATGTTCATCTTCTTCAGAGGTTTGGTTGTGAACACTTTGTGCTTGTTGACTGACCAGTGCTGTCAGTGTCTTGACTTGTTTCGCTAGTTCTTGCACATCTTCACGATCGCCTCTGGATGGAACCATAGAGAGGGTGCCACCCAACACTGTGTGTTCAACTGGTTCTGGGAAATCTTCTTGGGCTGTGGCTTTTGGGAGTTCCACTTGTGTGTATTCTGGTCTTGCAGATCTCTTGAAACGAGGGGGGGAACATGGAGTTGACGTTGAATACTGGGTACTCAAGTCCTTTAGTGACCTGCTCAGTTGCTTGTAGCTGTGCTTCTCCTTGTGATATGGCTCCGTGTCTTCAGGCTCGGAAGCCGGGTACAGAAGTTCATCATTTATCCGTGGAAGGGGCGTCTGGGTCTCCCTCATGAGCATTTTTCCTTTAATTCTTCTTCTCTGAGTAGCTTCAACATCACACTCCTCCTCCGTATCATCATGGAGGTCCTTGTACACGGTACCAGACCTGAGGCGTCCTGGGTCTGCAGAATGTGCCTCCTGAGTTTTCAGCGTCACCGACTTCTTTCTCTGCTTGTATGGTTGATCCTCTTGAGTGCCCTCCTTCAGGACAAGGATACGTGTCATTTTTTGTTCTTCACATTTTTCGGCAATCTTCTTCGCAATGTCATACAGCTCCAATGCGAAGTTCTTCAGCTCCTCATGCTTCCTGATCTTTGCTTCATCAGTCACGTAGCCTCTTCTGGTGAGTACTGGATGGGTGCGATGATGCAATACTTTGCCTTGGTGATATTGTGAAATGTTTTCCCATTGCTTTTTGGTCGGAGCCAGGGGATCTTCGCCACGAGAAATTAGTTTCTTCGCTGCATACTTTTTGAACAGCTTCTTCATCAGTAAAATCTTTCTTTGTTCTTCCTTTAATGGCTCTTCCTTGATGTGTATGTAATGCTCCGCCTCCCTCAGAAATGTGTCCATCTTCATGAAAGACATTGTTTTTTTTTTTGCAAAAATCAAAATAAAATAACGTAAAATAAAATAAAATAAAGAGTGAAAATAAAAAGGATGCCAAAATAAACTCAACACCAAGGCAAAAGGTGGAGAAAAATAAAATAAATAATAATAATAAAACAAAATAAATTAAAATAAAAAAAAATTTAAATAAAATTAAAAATCCAAAATCCAGAAAAAAAAAAAAATAAAAAAAAAAATAAAAATACAATGTAAATAAAATAAAATATGGTTTCCAAGTACACTGTTTTTGGGGACCAAAACTTAATTGAACGGGAAATGTTGACTCAAATTGTGACTGGAAAATCAAACAGACAAAAACCAAAAATGTGTATTATTTGTAAAAAGCAAAAAATGAAAAGTGATTTAAACAATTATATAAACTAAAATAAAATAGAATAGAGCCCAGCTAGACTAGATTTTGTATGGGTATGGTCAACACAAAACGCAAACAAACTGACCGACGCGCAAGACTGACACTGATATTATTCGCTTTTAAAACAAAACAAAACCATTATTCCCGTTATTTGATAAACCAAATGCTAATAAATGCTCCTTGTATTTGCATTTATTTATTTGAATGTAACAGTATTGAAACTGGAATTTATGCAAAATAAAGGTTATTAAGTGTCAAAGTAGAAAATACACTTCTTTTTATTCAATTATTATTTTTTTTCTACACTGATCTTTGAAAATGTGGAAAATACAAATGTGCTTTGTGTAGAAAATGCACCCGCGGAAAAGAGCTGTTTTATTATGGAAGCCAAAACAAAACAAAATGACTAAAGATTCAACAGTTTTGGGGATTTAAGTCAAAGAGCAATTTAAGTTCTATATTCTACCCACTTCAACATTTAGATTAGCAATTATTGTTCAACTGTGTTTAAACATAAAATGAAAACAAATCAAAAATGAAAGAATAAAAATAAAACTCTGATGCCGTACGGCAATGCAATTTTGGCCTGGACCGTACTTTCTCAAAACAAACCTAACCAGAAGATGCCAGAGTACTTTGAAATAAACTGTAGCGTTTACTTTTCTAACTCAATGCTTTGAATTCTAAAAACCATAAATGAATGCAGAAAAATAATTTGTAAAGCCTTGTATCTACATATAATAAAAATAGCTGAAGTGCAGAAAGAGAAACAGCCGACAGAGAAATACCAACAGTTCGGGCACAGAATAATAGCAGAAATAACTTGATATTCTTTTTTTTTTTTTTTAAACAGTTCGAATTATCGCTCACAAAAATATATTTTTGATACAGTGAGCCAAAAATGTAGCCAAATGCAAAGTGTATATTTCAAGAATTGCCAGATTACAAAAAATAAATTCTAAAATTTTGAGTTAAAAACAAGAAAAATAAAATTAATAATAAAAATAAAATGGAATATGTAAGTGAACACGTTTTTTTAGATGCACACAAACGAATAGAAACAGATTATTGTATTTTGAGAAGCGGCAGGTGTTTTGGAGCCGTGCCCGCACTCCCACGCGCTCACGGCTGGACTTTGATAAAACGCATGCAAGAATTCCCACAACCAAGCGAAAAAGGGGAAAAATTTAAAGATTTAATGCATTGCTGTTATTTACCAATATTCTTTCAGACTAAAAAGTCAATATTCATGCACTTTTAACAAGGATGCTTTAATTACTTCAACTATGTTTTTTTGTAATGGGAGGACATAGGAATCACACAAACTCTTACAACCAATTTAAACGATATAACAGCAATGCAAAAGTAAAAGCAAGATCAGAGCGAGAAATTCGAAGAATATGGTGAAGCGTTCTTAGTTCTACAACTATGAAAAATAAACATAAGATAAACATAAAAATGAACAAGCCAAATCTGTTGAGTACTTGCGTTTAAAACTTTCTAAAACCCAAAATTTAAACTCTAATTTACACAAATTTAACGGGAGTAGATGAGAGAGAAGACAAACTACACATCCGCATGCAGTGTCTATTTTTAGACCCGAAACAGGTTGCCGTGTGGGAGCAAGAAAGCCGTCGGCAGGGCGGCACGCAGTCACACACACTCCCAGAGGGCAATGAAAAATACGTAACAGCAAGATTTGAAAACTTGTTTAGCTTCAAAGGGCTTTTCTTAAAAATGTTGAATACTATCTGAACCGAAACCAAAATGCATATACAAAAGTTTAGCTGGAAATAAAACTCTGCATCTTCTGGTGAGCTCTGTCCAGGGACAAAATCTAAAAACTCCCTTTTTCTATATGTAATTTAAACCGTGATCACTGAAATATTGTTGCTTCTTTGCTTTTGTCATTTATCAAGTCTGGAATTGGTTAATTACAAAACTTTTTGTGACAAAAGGCCTCCTTAACACGTTTCCCTTTTTATTGCTTTTTAATTTTTATACCATGGTTTCACTTATGGATCCTCACTTATGGCCAACACTTTATGGATCCTACACTTTTATGGCCAACACTTTATGGATCCTACACTTTTATGGCCAACACTTTATGGATCCTACACTTTTATGGCCAACACTTTATGGATCCTCACTTATGGCCAACACTTTATGGATCCTCACTTATGGCCAACACTTTATGGATCCTCACTTATGGCCAACACTTTATGGATCCTCACTTATGGCCAAGACTTCATGGATCCTCACTTATGGCCAACACTTTATGGATCCTATACACTTTTATGGCCAACACTTATCAGGTAGCGAACCTGTTTTTAATCTTATCTATAGATATTAGACATTTGGCAGACCTCAAAACAGACCATAATTTAGTTCACTCAATTAGCAGACTTTGAATAAACAGGTGTCCGCTCTTACCTTTTGTCGAACAGGGCCCAGGTACCGTCAAAAGTCCACCAAATATCAGCTTTTCCACGTCCAACCGGGGTCTCCAAATCATGAACCAGCGCTCACTAGTACCGGGAACTAGCTTCCATCGGCAGAGACCAATCACCCGTCAGAAATCCCTGGAATATGGACATGGAAAAACAAATTTAAACGCTTTGTCAGTCCAAAAAAGAGGACACAAAAAAATATAGTGAGAGAGCAAAAAAGCCCCGGAATCGTCACCTCTCCAGCTTGGTAGATAGCACCCAATTCCAGATGCTCTCAGCTCTCTCACGCTGAAAAAAAACGTTCTCACAACAGCCGAGGCAGAGTCGCATTCAGCACCGCATTCTCCACCACCTGATAGGAATCAGACTCAGGCAAAACGGGATCTTTGTACGACAAAGCCTCCTGGCTGGTTTATTCACAAAATGGTCGTTAATTTCAGGCAGAACAAAAGACACAGATACATTACATATGGAAATTTACGTCATCATAGAAAAGGCCAAACCTTCGGCACCAAATAGCCTAAACAACGAAAGTCTCTGTGGTCCTTGAGACCTCCACAAGGCCAGGTTATTAATACTATTTTGTCTTGCATTTGTCCACCTGTGCAGTACATAGGTCACTGTTTACCACACATCTGTGCAGGCAGCTTGGCTTTCCTGAGCTGCCGCAGGAAGTACATCCTCTGCTGGGCCTTCTTGATGAGGGAGCTGATGGTCGGCTCCCACTTGAGGTCCTGGTGATGGTGGTGCCCAGGAAACGGAAGGACTCCACAGAGGTGATGGGGGAGTCCATCACGGAGGGTGGGGGCGGGGGGACAGTGCTCTTCCTGAAGTCCACAATCATCTCCACTGTCTTCTGGGCGTTCAGCTCCAGGTTGTTACCACTGCACCAGGACACCAGCCGGTCCACCTCCCTCCTGTAGGAGACACCAGGACACCAGCCGGTCCACCTCCCTCCTGTAGGAGACACCAGGACACCAGCCGGTCCACCTCCCTCCTGTAGGAGACACCAGGACACCAGCCGGTCCACCTCCCTCCTGTAGGCGGACTCATCGTTGTTGGAGATGAGTCCAATGAGGGTGGTGTCGTCCGCGAACTTGATCAGCTTCACGGAGTCGTGGCTGGAGGTGCAGTGGTTGGTGTACAGGGAGAAGAGCAGGGGAGAAAGAACACAGCCCTGTGGGGCTCCTGTATTTATAATCCCAGAGTCCGAGACATTTTTCCCCAGACGCACTCGCTGCTTCCTGTCCGTCAGGAAGTCAGTGATCCACCTGCAGGTGGAATCGGGCACGTTGAGCTGGGAGAGCTTGTCCTGGAGCAGGGATGGCAGGATTGTGTTGAAGGCAGAGCTGAAGTCCACGAACAGGACCCTGGCGTAGGTCCCCGGGGAGTCCAGGTGCTGTAGGATGTGGTGGAGGGCCAGGTTAATGGCGTCGCCTACAGATCTGTTGGCTCTGTAGGCGAACTGCAGGGGGTCCAGGAGGGGGGAGGTGAGGGACTTGAGATGGGAGAGAACCAGGCGTTCAAATGACTTCATGACGACAGACGTAAGTGCTACAGGTCTGTAGTCGTTGAGTCCTGTGATCCTGGGCTTCTTCGGGACGGGGACAATGATGGAGGATTTGAAGCAGGACATGGCAGGACTGCAGAGAGGTGTTGAAAATGTCCGTGAACACAGGAGTAAGCTCACTGGGGCAGTGTCTCAGAGTGGCCGGAGACACGTGGTCCGGGCCAGGAGCTTTGCGGGGGTGCAGCCTCAAGAAGAGTTGTTTAATCTCTTTAGCGGCTTTTGTTAGGCTGGGGGCAGGGCTGATGGGTGGGTCGTTAGAGTAGTGGGGGGTGGGGGAGGGAGAGGTGTCAAGGGCAGCATCAAAGCGACTGAAAAATAAGTTCAGTTCGTCAGCTAGCTTGTGGTCGTCAGCACAGGGGGGGGCTTTGGGTTTGTAGTTGGTGATCTCCCGTAGGCCCCTCCAGACAGAAGCAGTATCGTTGTTACCAAACTGCTCCTGTAGTCGTTCTCTGTGCCGGGACTTGGCTGCTTTCAGTTCTTTCCTGAACTGATATTTAGCTGCTTTGTAGCCGCTGCGGTCCCCCTCCCTGAAAGCAGACTCCTTTGCTTTCCTGAGCTGCCGGAGTTTAGCAGTGAACCAGGGTTTGTCGTTGTTATAGATGACCCTGGTCCTTGTTGGAATGATGCTATCCTCACAGAAGTGGATGTATGACGTCACAGTGTCCGTATATTCATCCAAACTATCTGTGGCAGCTCTGAAAAGGTCCCAGTCTGTAGATTCCATGCATGCAGCTCTTCCACAGCTTCATCAGACCACACTTTGGAGCTCCTCACTGCAGGTTTCGAGAGCTTTAGTCTCTGTCTGTAAGCAGGAACCAGATGTATCATGGAGTGATCTGAGAAGCCGAGGGCTGGCTTGGGAACAGCGCGAAAAGCTCCGCGCACGGTGGTGTAGCAGTGATCCAGAGTGTTCTCCTCTCTGGTCGGGCATTTGATAAACTGTCTGTATTTGGGTAATTCCTGGCTCAAGTTTCCCTTATTAAAATCCCCCAGGATAATAATCAGAGAGTCCGGGTATAAACGTTCCATACACAGTACTTGTATTTTGTATTTGTATTTATTACGATCTCCATTAGCTGTATAAGGCGGCACGGTGGCTGAGTGGATAGCACTCTCGCCTCTCAGCAAGAAGGTCCTGGGTTCAAATCCCGGTCGGACCAGGGCCTTTCTGAGTGGAGTTTGCATGTTCTCCCCATGTCTGCGTAGGTTTCCTCCGGGTACTCCGGCGACCCCGCTCCCATCTCTGTCTGGAGTGAGAGGACAAGTGCCCAAAAAAAAAAATAATAACAATTGTAAACCGCTTTGTGACCCTTGTCTGTGAAAGGCGGTATATAAATAAACATTACTTACTTACTTACTTACTTACTTACTATAAAAACAGTTATTCTTCCTGGAGTCGTTGTCTCACATACATTTTGAAAAAAAAAAAAACATTTCGCTCCTTGGCGTCACATCTGAGAAACAGAAATTATTACATTAAAAACACAAAAACAGAACACAGAATACAACAAAACAAATAAAACTAACAAAAATTCAACTTACATAAACATCCAGTCACTTTCACACAAACGCACACACACGCACACACGGAGGACCTGGTTAGTATGAATGCAATCTCAGTAACAGTGGACAGCAAGATTTAAATGCAACACTCAAATGTAATATCCATGACAAGGAAAACATGAAATACACACTTAGGTATTACAACATTCAAGCATCCACTGCGCCAATGTTTAGGAAAAGTCTTTTCAATTTCAATTTGAATTGATATTTATTATTTTGGTTCATGATATCGGAGGGCAGACTGTTCCAAACACACATGGATCTGTACGTGATGGTATTCTGTCCATAATTTGTTTTTACTTTGGGCAGATTGAACTTACCCTCACTTGCATGTCTGGTTTGATAATGATGGCCTTCTGCACTGAAACTCAACTCTTTATGGAGAACATTGGGCATTTTGGTTAAAATTATATTTCTTGTTAAATTAATTAATTTGACTTTCAGTCTTTCTTTGACTTTTAACCAGGATAACACAGAGTGCATCCAGTTGGTGTTGGTTCGATATCTACATCGAGGAGCACATCGCGCAGCTTTATTTTGAACGACCTGTAAAGCCTTTATATGTGACTCTGCAGCACACAGATCTCTGAACAGTAATCTAACTGTGAGAGTACGAGTGTTTTTATTACATCTACAGTCATATTTGGAATTAACAAACTAGAACATCGTCTGACCATGGCTAAACTCCTGCCCATTCTCTTAACTACAGCACTGATGTGGTTGGACCAGGACAGTCTGTTATCGAGCTGTACTCCGAGAAGCTTGGTCTCATGCACCTGCTCAACATTTAGGTCTTTCACAGTGATTTTTAACTTAGGATCATGTGACAACATATGTCTGGTTCCAAACACAATACTTTTGGTTTTACCAACATTTAAGAGTAATTTATTGTTTCTGACCCAGTCATATACAGATTTTAATTCTTCAGTTAGGACGGTCTGCAGCTCTCCAACTGTAGTTTGTGATGAATAAATAGTTGAGTCATCAGCATACATGGCTATTTTTGCTTTCTGTAAAACTAAAGGAAGGTCGTTTGTATATATGGAAAAGAGGAGTGGGCCTAAACAACTGCCCTGCGGTACACCACAGCTGACATCCTTTTCATTAGAAAAACTGCCATTAAAAAGGACAGTTTGCTTTCTGTTATCTAAATAACTTTGAATCCATAGTGACGCTGATCTACTGAAACCATAACACTGCATTTTCCTCACCAAAAGACTATGATCTATTAGGTCAAAAGCTGAACTGAAATCTAACAGCACAGCTCCTGCTAACTGTTTATTGTCTAAGGCTGTAAGCCAATCATTTGTCATTTGAGCCATAGCCGTAGTGGTTGAGTGCCCAACTCTATATGCATGCTGAAAGTCAGAGCTTAAATTATTCTCTAAGAAATATGTATTAATTTGTTCAAAAGCTATCTTTTCCATAATTTTACTCAATATTGGCAAGAGGCTGATTGGTCTACTATTAGACCCACTGAAGGGTACTGTTGCACTTTTTGGCAGTGGTACAATTTTAGCAGTTTTCCATTCTTGTGGATAAATACTAGTTTGTAAACTCAAATTCAAAATATGTGTGATTGGAACAGAAATAATGTCAGCCACTTGTTTCAATAACTTGGAGTCAATATTGTCTACACCAGATGGTTTTTCTTTACATTCTACAAGCAGTTTCTCAACCTGACGCACAGTCACTTCTTTAAATTCAACTTTACATGTCTTCCCTAACATCATTTTATTAATTAATGATTCAATGTCTGTAGTGCTGGTTTGATCCATTTCACTTAGATGATTTGCTATCATACTTGCAAAACACAGACAGGGTCAGCCAGGCCAAGGTCCTGGTGGCAGCGGAGGGTAAGTGCTGACCGGATAGATGTGAGCATTGTGCTCAGAGTTCATTTAAACGAAAATGCCCAAACCAAAAACCGAGGCAAAGCAACTTGTAGATTTGGCGGAAGAGGAATATGTAAGCCTCAGCCGAGTCAGCAAGCTAATGGATCAGCAAAAGGAAATGTTTAAAGAACTACTTCAACAACAACAGGAGAACTTCAAGGGTTTCATTAAAATCATTGTGGAGACGACAAACACCCGATTGGATGTAATCACAAAAGACATTCAAGAGCTGAAAACAAGCCTGCATTTTACACAAGGTGAAGTGGACTGTCTTAAGCAAGAGAAATTAAAACTCACTGAGCACACAAAGTCTATACAAAACGACTTTTACAGAGTTTGTGAAACCATGCCTACAATCAATGATAAAATGGAGTACCTGGAGGGGCAAAGCCGCAAAAATAACCTGGTCTTTGACGGATTGGTGGAAGCACCAGGGGAGACCTGGGCAGAAGCGGAGGAAAAAGTAAAACGGCTACTGGCGGAGAAGCTCCAGCTGAACACGGTGGAGGTGGAAAGGGCGCACCGTGTAGGGAGACGTGACAGCGGGGCGGACCGGCCGAGGCCAATCATCGCCAAACTACTGCGCTGGAAAGACCGAGAAGCCATCCTGCAGCGTGCAAAATGTCTCAAAGGATCCAAGATCTTCATAAACGAGGATTACACGGACGCGGTCAAGAAGAAAAGAAGAGAACTGATACCGGAGATGAGAGCCGCACGAGAAAGGGGAGCGATTGCTTTTTTACGCTACGATAAACTAATTGTTCGGCCGCACACCAGCACAGCCAACCAAGCTAACCAAGCTAACCAAGCTAACCCAACGTAAACAAAATGACAAACTGCTAGAACTGGTATGTTGAAGTGCACATTTTTCACATGGCCTACAAATTACCTACTATAGGAAGTTCTGACTTGGATCACCCACTAAAGAGAACTGAAACTCTCAATCTGGACTTTGCATACTCTAAGTACGATTCACAGAACAATGAGAGCGAAATTGATCCTGAAATTAACTTTTTTAAGAGAGCCGTTCATGAATGTCAGTATTACACCGAGGACGTTTTCAATGAGAGAGTTACTAATGTAAATCTTTTTTCTGTAATCCACTTCAATAGTCGAAGCCTTAATGCAAATTTCGACCACATCAAGACCTACTTAAAACAATTTTCAAAACCATTTAACGTAATTTTAGTAACAGAGACATGGATTAGTAATGACAGAGAAATGGAGTTTGGTATTGAAGGCTATGAGTTTATAAACGTGAGCAGAAAAAATAAGCAGGGCGGAGGTGTAGCTCTGTTTATAGATTCCAATCTTTGTTATAAAGTACTTGAAAACAAGACAATGACAGTAGATGGTGTACTTGAATGTGTCACAGTAGAAATTGCAAGGGAAAAAATGAAAAATATTATTGTAAGTTGTATTTATAGAACACCTGGGTCTGATATAGATGTTTTTTCTAAATGGATGGAGGAAACATTTTCAAGTTCTAATCAGAACGTCATGTTTGTGGGGGGAGATTTTAACATCGATCTGCTGAACCCAAATAAGCATAGTAAGACAGACGAATTCATAAACACCTTATTCAGTATAGGCTTGTATCCCTTAAAAACCAAGTAGAATCACAACTCATAGTAGTACCTTAATTGATAACATTTTCTCGAATGAAATAGAAAGTGACATAGTTAGCGGACTAATGTTAAATGATATTAGTGATCACCTCCCAGTGTTTGTATTGTACAAAAGTGAAGGTCAGAAAAACTATAACGAAAAAATGTATTGTTTTAAGAGAGTGAAAACAGAGAAAGCCATTGATGCACTTAAAACAGAATTGTTAACCCAAGATTGGAGTGTCATTTACAAAGAGAATGACACTAACAAGGCATATGAGGAGTTTGTGCGAATCTTTCTGAAGATATATGATAAAATCTGCCCAGTGAAAAAATATCGTAATAATAATAGAAAAGGGAAAGTAAAACCATGGATTTCCAAAGGACTACTTAATGCATGCAAGAAAAAGAACTCACTGTACAAAAAATTTATTAAAAATAGAACAACAGAAGCTGAAGATAAATATAAGAAATATAAAAATAAATTAACTAGTATAATTAGAAATTGTAAACAACATTATTACAATAACTTGTTAGATTGCAATAAGAATAATATTAAAGGCCTATGGAATATCTTAAATAGTATAATTAGAAATAAACCAAGAGCGATCAATTATCCGCAATATTTTAAAGATGAAGATAAAACTATAAATAATATGAATAATGTTGTCGATACATTCAATAAGTTCTTTGTAGACGTGGGCCCAAATCTTGCTGCTAAAATTAAGAATGTTGAAAAATACAACTGTGAGCTCATAGACACAAATCCCATGACAATGTTTCTCAATCCTGTTGAGGAGAAAGAGATCCTGGACTTGGTTAAAGGGTGTAAAAATAAAACTTCAACAGATCACTATGACATAGATATGATGACTTTAAAGAGTGTTATTGAAAGTGTTTCTAAGCCACTAACACATATTTGTAATTTATCGTTGAAAACTGGACAATTTCCCGAAAGCATGAAGATTGCTAAAGTGATCCCTCTGTTCAAGTCAGGAGACAAACATCTGTTCACAAACTATAGGCCTGTTTCTCTCTTACCACAATTCTCCAAAATCTTAGAGAAGGTTTTCAACTCCAGACTCGACAGTTTTATAGAAAAACACACATTACTCTCCGATTTTCAGTTTGGTTTTAGAAGCAATCATTCAACTTCACATGCGCTTTTTGACATAATTGAAGATATAACCAATGCTCTAGACAACAGAAAATATGCAATAGGATTATTCATCGACCTAAGTAAAGCCTTTGATACAATAAACCATGAGCTATTAATCAATAAACTGGAACATTATGGGATCAGAGGGGTAGCACTGCAGTGGGTGACTAGTTATTTACAAGATAGGAAGCAATATGTGAGAAGAATGGGTGAATATCAGTCCAGTTATCGAGAGATTGTGTGTGGATTACCTCAAGGTTCCATTTTGGGTCCAAAATTGTTTAATATGTACATCAATGATATTTGTAAAACCTCCCATATACTTAAATTCATCCTATTTGCAGATGATACAAATATTTTTGCATCAGGAGACAATTTAAATCAACTGTGTCAAAAGATTAACTTGGAACTCAAAAGTGTCAGTAAGTGGTTCATACAAAATAAACTATCTCTGAATCTCAGTAAAAGTAAAATGATAATATTTGGCAACTGTAATCCCACTACTCAAGATGTGATACAGATAGAGGGTGCGGTTATAGAGCAGGTACATGAAATCAAATTCCTTGGGGTCATTATAGATGACAAGATTACCTGGAAATCACACATTAAATATATAGCCACTAAGATCTCACGAAGCATTTCAGTCATAGCAAAAGCTAAGCACACTTTAAACATCAGAGCTCTACACACACTATACTGCTCTCTAATTTTGCCCTATTTGAATTACTGCACTGTAGTATGGGGTAGTACCTATAAAAATACTTTAAAGCCGTTGGTGATATTACAAAAAAGAGCTGTGAGACTAATTCATAGAGCCGGGTTTTTGGACCACACAAACTCCTTATTTTTAAAATCAAAAATGATGAAGTTTTGCGACATTTTTGAGTTCCAGTCAGTACAGATGTTATACAAAGCAAGGTACAAACTGTTACCAAACCAAATACAAAGTAGATTTCTTGAGCGTACTGGATGTTATGGATTACGAGGGGAACTAAACTTTAAATCACAGAAACATAGGACCACTTTGAAAAGTTTTAGCCTGACAGTTAATGGCATTCAACTGTGGAACCAATTAGAGACGGCAATGAAGCAATGTCCAAACATTATCTTGTTCAAGTATAAATATAGAAAACAGTGAAAAATAATCCGCACAGCTATGTAGCTCCCAAAAACAGTGTAATTTATTTACATACCACACAAAATAGTTACGTTTCGGGCTGAGGCCCTTCGTCAGACTTGAAAAGCCAGACACACCTGGTAGCATTTTTAAAGATCCAGTCACGTGACCAAAGGCCGTCACGTGACTGGTGCTTATTAAACAAACATGTACATATATGTATATACAAACAAACTCGCAAAAACATATGTACATACAAATACACATCAACAGTATATATAAAAAAGGTCAACCCATCATAATGCTCTTGTGACAATGAACTTCCTTGACATTTTGATATACAGAGATGCCGATAAACTGAGATCAAATCTCTACAGAAAAAGCACTGACAGAAACTCTATCTTACATGGAAAGTCGTTCCATCCAGTACCATTAAAAAAGAGCCTGCCCATTTCACAGTTCAATCGCATCAGACGCATTTGCAGCACAGACTCAGACTATCAACATCAAGCCAAAGAAATGGAGCAACGTTTCAGACAAAGACAATACAGAGAGGACTGGATTTCAACTGCGCGCAGCAGATTTGATGGCATTTCACAGGAACACTGCTTGGAGAACAAAAAGACCAATAAATCATTGCCACAAATCAATTGCGTTATACAATACTCGCCTTTAAGTAAGGACATAGAGCGTATTATAAAAAAACATTGGCACCTGATTCAAACCGATCCAAATCTGAAGAGTTTGTCTGGCCCTCCACGCATTGTTCTCAAGAGACCACCGAACCTAAAAAACATGCTGGTCAGAGCCGACCCACCGTCATGTTCTCAGTCCCACTTTCTACAGGAGATCCCACATGGGAATTACAGGTGTGGACACTGCAGTCAATGCAACTTCACTCAAAAAACCAAAACGTTCAACCACCCGAGAACTGGGAAGAGATTCAAAGTGAACGGTATAATCAGTTGCAATACCAAAAACGTCATATACATGTTAAAATGCCCATGTGGACTTGCATACATTGGGAAAACCACGAGAGAGTTAAAAACCAGGATTGCTGAACATCGATCAAACATTCGCAACAACAATCCAAAGAGTCCGGTGGCGTTGCATTTCACACAATTTCAGCATAATGTGAGTTCAATGAGATACCTGGGCATTGAACAAGTAAATACACCAAGAAGAGGTGGAGATATAGACACTGCTCTACTGAGAAGGGAAGCATTCTGGATTTATACCCTTGAGACTCTGAATCCGAAAGGAATGAATGAGGATTTCGATTTAAGACCCTTTCTTTGATCACATCTCGCAGCCATTAGCACTCCAGAGACTACAATACCAGCTGTGCTGCTGTTAATGTCCTGCTCTGGCTCTGTATCTTTGACTTTTTTGAGACTGTTGTTCAAGACTACTTGTTCCATCCACGTAGCTTTCACTACACACCACTTAAGTAAAACACCCAGACGCACATATTAAGAGCATTATGATGGGTTGACCTTTTTTATATATACTGTTGATGTGTATTTGTATGTACATATGTTTTTGCGAGTTTGTTTGTATATACATATATGTACATGTTTGTTTAATAAGCACCAGTCACGTGACGGCCTTTGGTCACGTGACTGGATCTTTAAAAATGCTACCAGGTGTGTCTGGCTTTTCAAGTCTGACGAAGGGCCTCAGCCCGAAACGTAACTATTTTGTGTGGTATGTAAATAAATTACACTGTTTTTGGGAGCTACATAGCTGTGCGGATTATTTTTCACTGTTTTCTACGTCTTGCATTTTTTAATCCAGCACGCCAGCTCAGATTACAGGGATGTGCGGCCTTATTTGACATTTTCAAGTATAAATATAAACAAAAGATCTTTGAAAAATATAGAGAAATATTGGGTCACCACTAGGGGGTGCAGTGCAATCAATGAATAGCTATTGTTCAAATTGAGTGTTGCTGCTTGGAACATAAGTTATTTATTTTGTTCAAATTCCAGTAAGGAGAAATAGGGCGAGCTGTGCATCCGTTGAGAGGTACCTCCTCCCAAGGGATCACACATCTTTTAATGCATCACTCAGTATAGAAAGACAAGAACATTTAAAGTTTACATTTACAAGAGCAGCTGATAGGGCAGCTGGGTGGGGTCTGTTGGTGAGGAGTCACTGCCGTCTCCAACTGGCTTTACACCCTGGCTTTTTATCGCACAACACTACATAGGGTCACTGCCTACTCTGAAAAAATAAAAAAATAAAAATAAAAATAAAAAAATAAAAAATAAAAAATAAATTAAATAAAATACAAAAATAATAATAATAATAAATAAATAAATATAAAGAAATATTCTGATTTCTAGCTGCAACATCTCTTTTTTTGAGCGAAATAGGTTTAATTTGTTCACAGTAACTTGCTGTCAGTATATTTAAAATAATAATATGGTGATATTGTGTCTCTTGCTTTGTGGAGATCTGTCTTAACCAGACTGTTGTTGTGTCTCACTCTGGTAATAAGATTAAGAACAGTTCAAAGTATATTGAAACTGCCTTGAAACATAAACTTAAAATCTATTTTGTCCTTTTGTCAGTGAGTCCTTCTGGTCTCTCTCTGGTAAGTAAAGTCAAAGTTAATGTCATGACATATTCTTTACTCTGTAAATTGATAAATTGATTGTGATTGTTCTGTTGTTCAGTATGAGCAGATGTAGCTCTTGTGTGCCTTTATATCCCTGTTCTGAACTATATTCAATATGTAAATTTCGATTGTAATTAGCTTTGGGGTGCGGTGCTAATAAGCTTTTGCTTCAGCCCACTCCTTTTGTGCAGTATTAATACTGTTCAAATAAATAAATAAATAAAAAATATATATATATATATCCAAGGGCTTTGTCATAAACTGCCCGTCTGATTCCAGAAACGATGGTGTGGATTTGGCATTTCTTCCAAGCATGTTATTTAGAACGCTCCATAATTTCTTACTATCATGTTTATCATTTTTTATCATATTTTCATAGTGCAACTTCTTTTTCTTTTTGTTTAACTTTGTCACATAATTTCTCAATTTGCGGTACACTTGCCAATCAGATTCTAGATTAGTATTGTTTGCCATATTTTTTGCCTCATCTCTTTGTCTCATGAAGTCCTTCAATTCCTCATCGATCCAACCCACTCTGGTTTTCCTCACTGTTCGCTTTCTTATAGGAGCGTGTTTATTGCTCACTTCCAAAAATAATTCATTAAATCTTTCTACTGCAAAATTTGGATTATCAATCCTTAAAATCTCATCCCAGCAAATATTACGGACATCTTCATAAAAGTGCTCAGTATTAAAATTTTTGTATGACCTTTTTAATATTACCTTAGGGCCCTCTTTAGGGACTTTTGTCTTTCTTACCACTGCTACAAAGTTGTGGTCACTGCAGCCAACAGGAACTGATACAGCTTTACTACAGCGATCTGCAACATTTGTAAGAATATAATCAATTAGTGTAGATGTTTTTGTGCCATCTCGCCGACAGCATATTCGAGTTGGTGTGGTTACAAGTTGGGTTAAGCCACATGTCTCAGTAATTGAATAAAGTTTACTTCTCAATGGGCACTGTGCATTATTCCATTCAATATTAAAATCTCCCATGAGAAAAATATGGTTTTGATTATCACACACATTGTCTATCATAGTGCACATGTCCTCTAAGTACTCAGCATTAGCATTAGGAGGGCGGTAACAACACCCCACTAGTACTGGTTTTAAATATGGAAGGTGCACTTGAAGCCACAGTATTTCAATATTAGGCATCATCAAGTCCATTCTTATCTTGGCAGGTATATGCTCCTGAATGTAGACAGCGACTCCACCACCATTAGAATTTCTATCTTTTCTAAATACATTGTACCCTTGTATATTAATAACCGCATCTTCTATTGTAGAATCTAAATGAGTCTCTGTTACAGCCAGGATATGTAAATTATATTCTAATATAATATTTGATATTTCAATAGTTTTATTCCTTAGGCTGCAAATGTTTAAATGTCCTAATTTTAGACCTTTTTTAGGGAGTTTAGCAGAAGAAGCCATCATCCTGGATTATATTGGATGTTAGGATACAAATTAACCATTTTAACTGCCATGGAGGTCAACTCTGTATTTGCATTCACAGTAACCAGGTCCAATCTTACACCACATACAGTCACATTCACATGGGACATATTCACACATCCATCACTCTGATCTGACACTGAACCACACTGACAAGCATACAAACATTCACTCACACAGGACAGATTCAGACACAAGAGCACAAAACTACACACCCACTCCAGCACACACACATGCACACAGTCACTCTCACTCATACACAAACTGTTTTTCAGAAAAACACAACAAAATAACTTAAGAGAAATAACGAATTAACTAACTTAATACCAAAACCGCGCTATTTGCTCCTTCTTTAAATTCTATAGTGACAATTAATAAACCCCTCTTGCCAATATTTATTTATATGTCCTTTATTTATTCAATTGGGCTTAATTATTCAACAAAAGTAGGCTCCAGTCCAGAGTATTATAATGAGAAAGTTCTAGGACGTGTTCAAAATGTTAGTACCTGTGGCTTCAGGTGTGAAGTGCACTCATTTGTCCTCTGCAGTCTTTATGCAGTCTCTCCTCTATCAGTCACTACATTCCACATCCCCTTCATCAGCTCACCCTTCAGTGTCTCCATATCCTCCTCCTTCACGTGTATCCCCAGGTCACGCAGCACCGGGGCTGCAGCGGCAAGACTTGGGAAAGACTTCGCCCCCCCATCCATGAATATTTTCAGACGGGCGGGGTACGGGGACTGCGCTCGTATGTTCCTGTCCTTCAGCTGCTTGATCACATCACGTACTTGTCTCCGCTTCTTCATAGTCTCTGCAGTATAATCCTCATTGAAGTACACCGGGTGTCCCTCGTACGCGGGCTTGAATCTCCACGCGTGTGTCATGACCAGTTCTTTCACTTGAAAGTGCAGGAAACGAACAATGATGGCTCGGGGACGGGCCCCACTCTCCTTCAGTGTGTGCGTGGGGATGGACGGGCCCCACTCTCCTTCAGTATGTGCGTGGGGATGGACGGGCCCCACTCTGCTTCAGTGTGTGCGTGGGGATGGACGGGCCCCACTCTCCTTCAGTGTGTGCGTGGGGATGGACGGGCCCCACTCTCCTTCAGTGTGTGCGTGGGGATGGACGGGCCCCGCTCTCCTTCAGTATGTGCGTAAGGATGGACGGGCCCCACTCTCCTTCAGTGTGTGCGTGGGGATGGACGGGCCCCACTCTGCTTCAGTGTGTGCGTGGGGATGGACGGGCCCCACTCTCCTTCAGTGTGTGCGTGGGGATGGACGGGCCCCACTCTGCTTCAGTATGTGCGTGGGGATGGACGGGCCCCGCTCTCCTTCAGTATGTGCGTGGGGATGGACGGGCCCCGCTCTCCTTCAGTATGTGCGTGGGGATGGACGGGCCCCACTCTCCTTCAGTGTGTGCGTGGGGATGGACGGGCCCCACTCTCCTTCAGTGTGTGCGTGGGGATGGACGGGCCCCACTCTCCTTCAGTGTGTGCGTGGGGATGGACGGGCCCCGCTCTCCTTCAGTATGTCGTGGGATGGACGGGCCCTGCTCTCCTTCAGTGTGTGCGTGGGGATGGACGGGCCCCGCTCTCCTTCAGTATGTGCGTGGGGATGGACGGGCCCTGCTCTCCTTCAGTATGTGCGTGGGGATGGACGGGCCCCGCTCTCCTTCAGTGTGTGCGTGGGGATGGACGGGCCCCGCTCTCCTTCAGTATGTGCGTGGGGATGGACGGGCCCCGCTCTCCTTCAGTATGTGCGTGGGGATGGACGGGCCCCGCTCTCCTTCAGTGTGTGCGTGGGGATGGACGGGCCCCGCTCTCCTTCAGTGTGTGCGTGGGGATGGACGGGCCCCACTCTCCTTCAGTATGTGCGTGGGGATGGACGGGCCCCGCTCTCCTTCAGTATGTGCGTGGGGATGGACGGGCCCCGCTCTCCTTCAGTGTGTGCGTGGGGATGGACGGGCCCCGCTCTCCTTCAGTATGTGCGTAAGGATGGATGGGCCCCACTCTGCTTCAGTGTGTGCGTGGGGATGGACGGGCCCCGCTCTCCTTCAGTGTGTGCGTGGGGATGGACGGGCCCCACTCTCCTTCAGTGTGTGCGTGGGGATGGACGGGCCCCGCTCTCCTTCAGTGTGTGCGTGGGGATGGACGGGCCCCGCTCTCCTTCAGTGTGTGCGTGGGGATGGACGGGCCCTGCTCTCCTTCAGTGTGTGCGTGGGGATGGACGGGCCCTGCTCTCCTTCAGTGTGTGCGTGGGGATGGACGGGCCCCACTCTCCTTCAGTATGTGCGTGGGGATGGACGGGCCCCGCTCTCCTTCAGTATGTGCGTGGGGATGGACGGGCCCTGCTCTGCTTCAGTATGTGCGTGGGGATGGACGGGCCCCACTCTCCTTCAGTGTGTGCGTGGGGATGGACGGGCCCCGCTCTCCTTCAGTATGTGCGTGGGGATGGACGGGCCCCGCTCTGCTTCAGTATGTGCGTGGGGATGGACGGGCCCCACTCTGCTTCAGTATGTGCGTAAGGATGGACGGGCCCCACTCTGCTTCAGTATGTGCGTAAGGATGGACGGGCCCCGCTCTCCTTCAGTATGTGCGTGGGGATGGACGGGCCCCGCTCTCCTTCAGTATGTGCGTGGGGATGGATGGGCCCCACTCTGCTTCAGTATGTGCGTGGGGATGGACGGGCCCCGCTCTCCTTCAGTGTGTGCGTGGGGATGGACGGGCCCCGCTCTCCTTCAGTGTGTGCGTGGGGATGGACGGGCCCCGCTCTCCTTCAGTATGTGCGTGGGGATGGATGGGCCCCACTCTGCTTCAGTGTGTGCGTGGGGATGGACGGGCCCCGCTCTCCTTCAGTATGTGCGTGGGGATGGACGGGCCCCGCTCTCCTTCAGTATGTGCGTGGGGATGGACGGGCCCCGCTCTCCTTCAGTATGTGCGTGGGGATGGACGGGCCCCGCTCTCCTTCAGTGTGTGCGTGGGGATGGACGGGCCCCACTCTCCTTCAGTGTGTGCGTGGGGATGGACGGGCCCCACTCTCCTTCAGTGTGTGCGTGGGGATGGACGGGCCCCACTCTCCTTCAGTATGTGCGTGGGGATGGACGGGCCCCACTCTGCTTCAGTATGTGCGTGGGGATGGACGGGCCCCACTCTGCTTCAGTGTGTGCGTGGGGATGGACGGGCCCCGCTCTCCTTCAGTATGTGCGTGGGGATGGACGGGCCCCGCTCTCCTTCAGTGTGTGCGTGGGGATGGACGGGCCCCACTCTCCTTCAGTGTGTGCGTGGGGATGGACGGGCCCCGCTCTCCTTCAGTGTGTGCGTGGGGATGGACGGGCCCTGCTCTGCTTCAGTGTGTGCGTGGGGATGGACGGGCCCCACTCTCCTTCAGTGTGTGCGTGGGGATGGACGGGCCCCACTCTCCTTCAGTGTGTGCGTGGGGATGGACGGGCCCCACTCTGCTTCAGTGTGTGCGTGGGGATGGACGGGCCCCGCTCTCCTTCAGTATGTGCGTGGGGATGGACGGGCCCCGCTCTCCTTCAGTGTGTGCGTGGGGATGGACGGGCCCCACTCTCCTTCAGTGTGTGCGTGGGGATGGACGGGCCCCGCTCTCCTTCAGTGTGTGCGTGGGGATGGACGGGCCCCACTCTCCTTCAGTGTGTGCGTGGGGATGGACGGGCCCCACTCTGCTTCAGTGTGTGCGTGGGGATGGACGGGCCCCACTCTCCTTCAGTATGTGCGTGGGGATGGACGGGCCCTGCTCTGCTTCAGTGTGTGCGTGGGGATGGACGGGCCCCACTCTCCTTCAGTGTGTGCGTGGGGATGGACGGGCCCCACTCTCCTTCAGTGTGTGCGTGGGGATGGACGGGCCCCACTCTGCTTCAGTGTGTGCGTGGGGATGGACGGGCCCCACTCTCCTTCAGTGTGTGCGTGGGGATGGACGGGCCCCGCTCTCCTTCAGTGTGTGCGTGGGGATGGACGGGCCCCCTCTCCTTCAGTGTGTGCGTGGGGATGGACGGGCCCCGCTCTCCTTCAGTATGTGCGTGGGGATGGACGGGCCCCACTCTCCTTCAGTATGTGCGTGGGGATGGACGGGCCCCGCTCTCCTTCAGTATGTGCGTGGGGATGGACGGGCCCCGCTCTCCTTCAGTATGTGCGTGGGGATGGACGGGCCCCGCTCTCCTTCAGTATGTGCGTAAGGATGGACGGGCCCCACTCTGCTTCAGTGTGTGCGTGGGGATGGACGGGCCCCACTCTCCTTCAGTATGTGCGTGGGGATGGACGGGCCCCGCTCTCCTTCAGTATGTGCGTGGGGATGGACGGGCCCCGCTCTCCTTCAGTGTGTGCGTGGGGATGGACGGGCCCCACTCTCCTTCAGTGTGTGCGTGGGGATGGACGGGCCCCACTCTCCTTCAGTGTGTGCGTGGGGATGGACGGGCCCCGCTCTCCTTCAGTATGTGCGTGGGGATGGACGGGCCCCGCTCTCCTTCAGTGTGTGCGTGGGGATGGACGGGCCCCGCTCTCCTTCAGTGTGTGCGTGGGGATGGACGGGCCCCACTCTCCTTCAGTGTGTGCGTGGGGATGGACGGGCCCCACTCTGCTTCAGTATGTGCGTGGGGATGGACGGGCCCCGCCAGGGCTGGACTGGGACAAAAAAACGGTTTGTTTATACCAGGGATCGGCAACTCAAAAGGTTCAAAGAGCCATATTTGACAAAAAATTCTAAAAACATCTGTCTGGAGCCGCAAAAAAATAACGGCCTTGTATAAAGCTTATATGAAGGTTACACAATGTAGCTACATTAGCTACATTAGCCTATTATCTAAATGACCAAGTAAAGGCTACAAATACATAATAAGCATTCATGATTGTCAAATGTGTGTTTTCACTGCAGCGTGTCCTGGAGAGAATGATGCACCACGTGATGACTCTGCTTTAACTTTGACTTCCATTTTTTTGCCTTCATGCAACTGTAGAAATACAGTAAATAAATCTGCTTTTTGGCTCAAAGGTCACACACCTGCACTGTCCGCTCATATCGATCACGTCACAGGCTGAAGTTTGCTGGAGCTGAATGTCCTTAATGGCCTTTTCTTTCACAGTCTTTTCGGAGGTTTTTGAAGTCTGAAAAAGGTGCTCCGGATTTTGTATGAAAGAATCCTTCACGTAATCCCTGTGAACGGTATTTAGTGCTTCATTGTTCCTCGTGTTGCAACAAAACTTCCTATTACATCGCAAACATGAAGCAGTCCTTCCTCATTGACTGAAAGCAAATGTTCAGTCTTGTTCTTAGTCCAGTCTTATTATCGACTCGTTCTCTTTTTATCTTTGGGATCCGTGCCACACGCCGGTTTGTTTACAGCAGCGGCCGCCTGCCGCGGGGCCGCGCCGCAGGATATGACTCACTACGTTGACAGAAATGTTGAAATTGAATATTACTTATACACATTTTTACAGCATTGAAATACGTTAGGAATGTTTTTCCTCCAACAGAAACCACATTCAAACTAGGAATAAAATATAGCCCTCACACTCCATTTTCAGACATTTTTGAAAAGGCTCCAGGAGCCACTGGAGGAGCACTAAAGGTTGCCGACCCCTGGTTTATACAGTATGTGGAAGCATACTGTAGAGCAGTGGTTCCCAAAGTGGGGTCCGCGGCCCCCTGGTGGGCCGCGAGGGTACTGCAGGGGGGCCGCGGGAGGTCATAAAAAAAATTAAAAAAGAATATAATTATTTAATGTTAAATTTATAATGTTTTGTTTGTAATATTCAAATATTTGTGTTCATTATTTGACTTGAATAATCCACTGTAATCATTTTTGTATTACAATGTTTGTAGCAGAAGCTATTTCCCCAAAATAAAATAACCAGAAGAGCCTATTCTTAATGTTGTCTTCTTGGTTATTATTTTGGGGGGCCACGCAGACCCGTCAGATTTTTAAGGGGGCCTCGGTGTTACTGAGTTTGGGAATGGCTGCTGTAGAGGATCAGGATGTCTGCAGTTTCAACAAAAAAATAAAGTGCAATAGTCTACATTACAAGAGTAATAAACATGTCTCAGAGTGAGGGAGGTGGACACAGACAACACTATTGTTTGTTACAGGGATGAGAATTGGTCAAAAAAGTCTGAAATGCATAATGTCAGCCATTGGCTGGCTCTAAATCTGTTTAATTTGTTCACAACATTTTACTTTTGGGCTTAAACATGAACTTTTAATGCAATGGAAAATTTAGGCACCCGAGCTTTAATTTAATCGCACTTCGAGAGGAGAGGGGAGACGCGGACTGTTTCCTGCAGCGGTGTATTTATTGGGTGCACAAATTACGCAAAGACACGCATGGTCCTGTGCACGTTTATGGTCTTGGGTACATGGTCACGTTGCGGCTACGCGCTCACCGTGTTGTGTTGTGAGCGGCTCCCGGTGAGCGGTTCCCGCGTTCAGCTCAGAGCCGCTGGATGCGGGAACACTGCGGCCGCTGAGGTGGTGGAATCCCGTTCGAGTACATACAGCAGGTGCCCCGCGGACACGCGCGCCCCCTCGAACAGTTCTCAACGGATTTACACTTTTCACAAACATCTTTTTTGTATGAGGCAAACAGACCGGCCCAAATATGGGCATCGGCCCTTCTGGCATTGCCCGGTACGCCCGATGGCCAGTCCAGCCCTGGGCCCCACTCTCCTTCAGTGTGTGCGTGGGGATGGACGGGCCCCACTCTCCTTCAGTGTGTGCGTGGGGATGGACGGGCCCCGCTCTCCTTCAGTATGTGCGTGGGGATGGACGGGCCCCGCTCTCCTTCAGTATGTGCGTAAGGATGGACGGGCCCCACTCTGCTTCAGTGTGTGCGTGGGGATGGACGGGCCCCACTCTCCTTCAGTATGTGCGTGGGGATGGACGGGCCCCACTCTGCTTCAGTGTGTGCGTGGGGATGGACGGGCCCCACTCTCCTTCAGTATGTGCGTGGGGATGGACGGGCCCCACTCTCCTTCAGTATGTGCGTGGGGATGGATGGGCCCCACTCTGCTTCAGTGTGTGCGTGGGGATGGACGGGCCCCACTCTCCTTCAGTATGTGCGTGGGGATGGACGGGCCCCACTCTGCTTCAGTGTGTGCGTGGGGATGGACGGGCCCTGCTCTCCTTCAGTGTGTGCGTGGGGATGGACGGGCCCCGCTCTCCTTCAGTGTGTGCGTGGGGATGGACGGGCCCCACTCTGCTTCAGTGTGTGCGTGGGGATGGACGGGCCCCACTCTGCTTCAGTGTGTGCGTGGGGATGGACGGGCCCCACTCTCCTTCAGTATGTGCGTGGGGATGGACGGGCCCCACTCTCCTTCAGTGTGTGCGTGGGGATGGACGGGCCCTGCTCTCCTTCAGTGTGTGCGTGGGGATGGACGGGCCCCACTCTGCTTCAGTGTGTGCGTGGGGATGGACGGGCCCCACTTTGCTTCAGTGTGTGCGTGGGGATGGACGGGCCCCACTCTCCTTCAGTATGTGCGTGGGGATGGACGGGCCCCACTCTGCTTCAGTGTGTGCGTGGGGATGCGATGCGCGCGCTCTATCTGTAGATCCAGGTCCGTGGGAAGTTTCAGAGAGTTGCAGATAAACTCTTTCACAAATGCAGTCACGTCATTCTTCTCCGCTCCCTCCGTGATCCCGTGTATCCTCACATTCTTGCGCCTCGATCTCGCCTCCAAACTCTCACACTTTGCAGCGAGTGTTGCTCCCTGCTCCAGCAGAAGGGTCACAGCCTTCTCCAGACGCGTGGTCCTGTCCTCGGTCTCCCCCAGCCTCACCTCTGCAGCCGTGGTCCTCGTCTCCAGCTTAGTCATTTGCTCAGACACACTTTTAATGTCTGTTTCCATCTGTTTAAGCATTTTGCCGTGATCATTAACGGCCTTTGTGTGCTCTTGTCTTAAGGCTCTTATTTCATCCAATATTTCATTCTCGCGTGAACGCGCCTCTGCCGTGCACGCGCCCGCCGGGTCAGAGCCTGTTTGCGAGTCTTTATTGTCCTTTACGCCGTTATTCTTCACCATTTTTCCAGTTTTCTCTCTCTGTCGTGTTAACATAAGAGTGAAGCTTGAATCACAGTCCTTTTACTGTCCTTTTTCATTCATGGAACCTTACTTTTACTTTAATCGGAGCACGACGCGCCACTCTCCTCTCACATGTCACACCGGAAGCGGAACATCATCAGAGCAACCCTTGCTCTGCGAGTGCGCGCTGAGCCTCGCGCGCGTCCGCGCATGACGGAATGTAAACAGAGGCAAGAATGAATGAAACAAACTCACGAGGGGAGTAAAATGGTTTACAATGAATGAAAAGATATTCCAGAGCAGGAGAGCAGTGCTTGGAGATCACTGTCACATCGTTACACCAGTTTGTATTGACGTAGAAACACAGCCCACCGCCTCTGCTCTTCCCTGAGAGCGCACAATGGCGATCCGTGTGGAACAGCCCAAAGCCCTGCAGCTCCAGAGCGCAGTCCGGGATCCGCTCATTTAGCCAGGTCTCAGTGAAGCAGAGGACACAGTGGACACCAGGTCTCAGTGAAGCAGAGGACACAGGATGAAGTCCTTGTTTCTTCTCATGAGCAGGCTGAGTTCGTCTTATTGCCCAGTGAGCGTACGTTGGAGAGAAAAATGCCGGGGAGAGGCTCCTCTCCTCCTCAGACGCACGAGCAGCCTCCACGCTTTCCCCTTTTACGGGCCCACACTTTTTTGGCTAGAACATGAACTAAATCAGCCGCAGATGCCAAGAAAACAGGCAATAGGTCCATGGGAACGGTGGGTCGGATGTTCATAAGTTCCTCACGGGTGTAGGAACAGCCAGATGCACAAATGGGGAGAATGAGGTTTACCTTTTCAAAACCAACACAATCACTGATCATAGGCATTCAAAATGCACAGTGTCGCTCCCGTCAGGGCAGTAGGAAAATGGCGCGTCAGCGCCACCTCCTTTGCGCGGTGCGGCGAGGGCCGTTAGATGCCGCTTGCGGCTTTAATTTTATTTGTTCTTATAATCTACATCTTATGTTCATGGCTGAAACTTGGCTTGACCAAAATTCAGGAAATGCAGTTTTAATAGCAGCATCACCACCAAATTTCAAGTTTGAATCTGAAATACGGGAAAACAAAAAAGGAGGAGGCTTAGCTGCCATTTTCAGAGACCACTTTGTCTCCCATAGAATGTCTCTAGGAAAGTATTCGTCATTTGAATATGTGTCTTTTAAAATACAACAAAAACAATCTCCTTCAATACTCTTCATTGTCATATACAAGCCACCGCAGTCACAGTTTTATTGATAATTTTACCGAGTTGCTTTCAGTTGTATGCACAGATTTTGATAGTTCATTTATTACAGGTGATTTTAATATTAATGTGGATAATGTTAAAGACAGAAATGCAAAAGAGCTGAGTTCTTTACTTGAATCCTTTGATCTCACTCAGCACGTAAGTGGCCCCACCCACAGCAGAGGGCACACTCTAGATCTGTTAGTTACAAAGGGGGTGAACATTTCAAATGTAAACGTGGTCGATGTTGCTCTTTCGGATAATTTCTGTGTATTTTTTGACATGTGTTTCACTAACAAACCACCAGTGGACTCTCCAACTGTTCGAAGAAGACACATAAATGAAAATACGAGTGAACTATTTATGGGAATGATAAACTTTGAGAATGCATCGTATTCTACTGTAGATGAACTGTTTAACTCTGTCACCTCTAGTGTTTTGAAAGTTCTGGATACCGTTGCCCCTGTGAAGGTTAAAATAGTGAAAAATAAGCAGAAGGCGCCGTGGGCTAAAGCAGACTCGATCAGGGCACAAAAGAGAAAGTGCCGGAGGGCCGAGCGGAAGTGGCGCAAGTCCAACCTCCAGGTAGATTACGAGATCTTCAAAGATAAGTTGTGCGGACTTCCGGTGAGCAACCAAAATGGCGATAGCCTAACCTCGTGGCTTCCCGAACAAAGTATAGATACCCTCCCTTTTCCCTTGTATTTGAGAGTGCCAAATTGATAAACGAGTAGGAACAACTGAGAAGAAATGACCCGAGGCAAACAAAGTAAGTCTGTGAGACTCCAACCACGGCTAGTCCAACTAGCCAAGCTGCTAGCACTTCAGACACGGAGGGGACTACGGAGGATTTAATGGCTAATGACTCGGCTAATTTACAAACTATACTACGTGAGCTAAGGAGTTTACGACGTGAAAGTGGAGAAAACTTCTGCAAGTTCAAAGAAGAAATTTAAAAAGTTAATACGAGACTTGACGACGCTGAAGATCGCATTGACGAAGTGGAGAATAGGACCCAGCGGCTTGAGGAAACTACGCTTGAACTCATAAAAATACAAGAGGTACTCATCGCAAAAATCTCTGAGTTAGAAGGAGATCGCGAAGAGATAATATTCGAATTCACAGTATCGCAGAGGGCGCAGAAGACGGATCTCCATCTGTTCCTGACTTCATTAAGAATCTGCTCAGGGAAAAACTGGATTTGCCCCAGTCTCTGGACTTGACCATAGACAGAGCGCACCGCTCCCTGGGATCAAAGCCGCCACCCGAGGCCCACGATCAGTGGCCCACGATACAGTGAAAACAAGTTTTCACTGTATCGGACCAAGGATGAAGTTTTGAAACGGTCATGGCAAAGAAAGGGATTTACGCTGAACGAGAAAAAGGTGATAATCGATCACGACTATGCCCCTGATGTGTTGAAAAAACGACGTGAATACAACGAAGCTAAACGGTCTTGAGAGAAAATAATATAAGATTTCAAACCCCATACCCGGCGAGGCTGAGGGTGTTCTACGAGGGAGACACACGGTGTACAGTACAGCAGCCGAAGCAACAAAGGATATGGCCAGCTGGATATACAGTCACCATTATAACCCCGCAGACATCATTGGCCGAAAAACTCAAAGGCACAATGTGGCACAAAGTAGCGCGCACAGAGGAAGCGAAAGTTCCACTCGAGGATACAAGAAGAGATTGGAAGCTTTCCGAAGACAATGATCAAGAAATACGTTTTTCCCACCGGGGAGGAAGAGGGGGGGGGGTCACCTTATGAAGAAATACCGGGGAGCAGAGAGCAGAAATGCACCAACCAGCTAACGCCACTAGAGGGCGCTGCACAGCCATCGGGCGGTACAGGCTTTCCCTCTACATCCTCACAACACTTAACACACAGGTCACTGAGGAGACCGCAGAGAGTCACTCTGTCTTTTTGGACTCATAGTTTTGTTGAAGAAAAATGTTTGTTAAAATTGTTCATTGTTTTGTTTTGTTTGAGTAGCGTAGGGAACCACCTGCTTATATACAATAATGAAACCAGCAATGGCCTCTCCATCTTTAATTCGCTTCAGTACATATAATGTTAAAGGAGTTTTAGGGCCAATAAAAAGAGCCAAGATTTTGGGGAAAATGAAAAGGGAAAAAATTGGAGTGGTTTTCTTACAGGAAACTCACTTATCTGAAACGGAACATCAGAAGTTAAAAAGACAAGGATTTGGTCACGTGTTTTCTGCATCCCATGTTTCGGGTCTGAACAGGGGAGTGGCCACACTCATTTATAACAAAGTTTCGTTTGAAAAAACAGCCGAACACAAAGACAAGGAGGGTCGATATAATATGGTCATAGGTCGACTTGAAGGTTTAGAGAGTACCTTTATTAATGTTTATGCCCCCATAAACATTAATAAATTACAGAATTACAGAATAGAATAAAGACTCAACTACTTTATCCAAAACAGAGCTATTATGAAGCAGGAAGTAAATCCACAAAGGTCCTGGCCTACAGACTTAAAAAACAACAAGCAGAAAGGTCTGTTACAAAATAAAAGATCCCTCTACCAATGAAGTCACATACAAAGAGTTTGAAGTTAGAGACATTTTTGCTGGATATTATCGGAAACTTTATAGTTTAAAGGAGCCAGATAAGGAAGATACGACCTCACCAACGTTAAACCAATTGGAATTGCCTTTGCTCTCTAGTGAACAAAATACAACTTTAACATGGAGTATAAATGCTCAGGAACTGGCAAAAGCAGTTAAAAGGCTCAAATTGAATAAATCTCCAGGTTCCGACGGCTACAATGCTGACTGGTACAAGATATACCTGGAAGAACTCTCACCTCTACTCCTTAAGACATTTAACTGGGTTTTGAACGGGGGCCGAATCCCACCAAAAAGCATTTGACACTGTAGATTGGGCTTTTCTTTATAAAGTACTTTCCAAATTTACCTTTACCGAAAAGTTTATAAAAATAATACAAGGATTATATAACAAACCTATAGGGAAAATTAGAATAAATGGAGGTCTATCAAATCCTCTAAATATTGAACAAGGTTGTAGACAGGGCTGTCATTTATCTCCGATTTTATTTGCCAGTTTTATTGAGCCCCTGGCACAATATTTCAGACAAAATAGAAAGATAAAAGGCATTAAAGTGAATGAGAAGGAACAGAAGATAGCCCTGTTTGCTGATGATGTCCTAGTTTACTTGGATAAACCACTGAATCTCTTCCTCAACTGCATAAAGTTTTAATGGAATTCAGCAACATCTCAGGCTATAGATTAAACTCTCATAAATCACAAGTATTGACATTCAACTACAACCCTGAAGATCCCATAAAGAAAATATTTAAAATCAATTGGTGCATGGACTCAATAACATACTTGGGAGCACATATTCCAAAGGACATACAAACTTTAAAGTCAATAAACTACGATCCACTTATTGCTAAAATTAAAACTGATTTGGATAGATGGAGCCTGATCCCCATCTAGGACTTTTACACAGAGTAGAAGCAATTAAGATGGTAATCTTGCCTAAACTATTATATCTATTTCAAACAATACCTGTTGACTCTTCAACAACAATGTTCCAGGAACTGGATAAATTATTTTCAAGGTTTATCTGGGAAGGGAAAAACCCTAGAATAAGATACAAAACTCTACAAATGGCAAGAAACAAGGGTGGACTCTCTCTTCCAAATCTGAAGAATGATCACAGAGCGGCCCAACTAAGCCCACTGTTTGATATTTGCAGCTCATCATTTACAGCAAAATGGAAAGACATTGAATATAGATCTGAAGTAACCCCTGTACCGGCAATCATTGGCAACACTCATTTAATGAGTAATGTAAGGGATCTTAACCCATGGACCAAGGCAGCACTTGATCTGGTCAAAAATAATAAAGGACAATCCAAAATGCACCCTTATGAAGGACTTTACCCCAAATGTAGGAGATAAAACATTTAAAAATTGGTCTGACAAAGGTTTAATGACTTACAATCAGTTTTATCATAAAGATCAAATAAGGAGCTATCAAGATTTGAAAAGGACCTACAATCTTGACAACAAAGACTTTCTCCGATACCTCCAGGTCCGCCACTACTTGAACCAAAATTATAGAGACCATACAAATCAGCTGTCGGGATTAATAACAATATTTATAAAAGCATATCAGCAAGGACCAAACCATAAGTTGATTTCTAAACTATATGATGAGCTGCAAAATTTGCAGAATGAAAATATACTGTATATTAAAGAAAAATGGGAGAAAGAGGGTAATCTCTCCATACAAATGGAAATTGGTTTAAAATCCCTGTTAATGACAACATCCCCAGTCCAGAGAGGCCCAAGTGCTGACACTTCATGTTGGAGGTTATGTGGAAACGGCCATCACCACATATTCTGGAGTTGTTCAAAAATAACCAATTACTGGATGGCTATTAAACAGGGCATTGACACAGTTTTTGGCATTGATGTTCCTTTGAATTTTGAAACTATGTTTTTGGGGATACAACCAGACTGTAGAAAAGGGGCGAGTAAAAAATATATGTGGAATGTTTTACTGACAGCAAGCAAAAAAGCTATCACAAAGAAATGGATGACAGACAGAACACCTGTGTTGGGGCTGGATATCACTTGTTAAAGACATTTTTCATATGGAGAGAATGACTTTTGCACTAAGACTGGATCACGACAGATTTGAGGACTATTGGAAATGTTGGACACATTATACCAACACTTAAGGACACGTGTGATATCCCTTTGCTACTCAATTGTTCTTTTGTTTTTGTTCTATCATGTAAAAAAAAAAAAGTGTTAACAAATGTACAAATTCTAATGTACCATGTATGTAACATCATGTAGATTGTTAATGTAAGAACTGCTGATCGAGTCAATAAAAACATTTTAATTAAAAAAAACCAAAAAAAAAGATAAGTTGTGCGAGTTTAACCGGGTGCTACGTAGTACGAGAGAAAGGTATTTTTCTGAAATGATTGAAGGCTGCAGCAACAATCTGCGTGTTCTGTTCTCAACAGTTAATAGATTAACAAACCCCCCTGTTCAGATGCCATTAGAGCTTACTTCCAAACGTAAATGCAATGAGTTTGCTAATTTTTTCAATGACAAGGTTCAAGGCATCAAAAACGCCATTGTCTCCAATCCACAGATAACCATCCAACAGCCAGAAAGGCTCTTTGAGCTAACTCACTTTGCACCTGTAAATGATAAAACTGTCCAAGAGATAATCTCCAGTTTGAGCTCCTCCACATGCAGCTTGGATGTACTACCCACTAGATTTCTGAAGTCTGTTCTGAGCAGTCTGTTACCTTCACTCACACAGATAGTAAACATGTCCCTTCATTCTGGAATATTCCCAAAGGCCCTGAAAACTGCAGTCATCAGGCCCCTGCTAAAAAAGAGCAGTCTGGATGCTACGGTACTTAACAACTATCGTCCCATCTCAAATCTGCCATTTATGGGGAAAGTCCTTGAGAAAGTTGTCTACCTACAGCTTACTAGATTTCTTATAATCAACAACTCATTTGATATGTTTCAGTCCGGCTTTAGACCCCACCACAGCACTGAGACTGCTCTCGTTAAGGTTACAAACGATATCCGGCTGAACACTGACGCAGGCAAAGTCTCAATCCTAATCCTGTTAGATCTAAGTGCTGCCTTTGACACCGTCGACCATGAGAGCCTCTTACAGAGACTAGAGGACTGGGTTGGCGTCGCTGGCACCGCCCTAAGTTGGTTTAGGTCTTACCTTGAAGACAGGAAGCTTCAAGCACCAAGGGGCGTTCACACCTCCCTTGGGAGGTGTCCCGAGGAGGAGGCCCCTGGGAAGACCCAGTACACGCTGGAGGGTCTCTCAGCTGGCCTGGGAACACCTTGGGTTCCCCCCGGACGAGCTGGAGGAATAGGGTATGTGGATAGGGAAGTCTCTGCTTATACTGCTGCCCCTGCAACCCGGCAACAGATGAAGCGAAATAAAAGGAATGTGGAAGTTACAGTGGATCAAAAATGGGACTTCTCGCGCAATTTTGTGCATTTTTACCAATTATTTTTGACTAATTATTTCTCTTCTTATGGACAGCACGACAACGAAAACCGTGAGATCGCCCGGCATGGTGCAGCCGGGGCCCCACCCTGGAGCCAGGCCTGGGGTCGGGGCTCGTATGCGAGCGCCTGGTGGCCGGGCCTTAGCCCACGGGGCCTGGCCGGGCTCAGCCCGAAGGGACGACGTGGGCAGTCCCTCCTGTGGGCCCACCACCTGCAGAGGGGTCTGTGGTGGTTCGGTGCTGAGAGGACTGGGCAGCAGTCGAAGGCGGAGACCTCGACGACCCAGTCCACACACCCAACATCTGGCTCTAGGGACGTGGAACATCACCTCACTGGGGGGGAAGGAGCCCGAGCTCGTGGGGGAGGTTGAGCGATACCGACTAGAGATAGTCGGCTTCACCTCCACACACAGCTTGGGCTCTGGAACCCAACTCCTTGAGAGGGGTTGGACGCTCCACTTTTCTGGTGTTTCCCGCGGGGAGAGGCGGCGAGCTGGGGTGGCCATTCTCATTGCCCCCCATCTCAGCCGCCACGTGTTGGAGTTCTCCCCGGTGAATGAGAGGGTCGCGTCCCTCCGCCTCCGGGTGGGGGACAAGTCTCTCACTGTTGTGACGGCCTACGGGCCTAACGGTAGTGCAGAGTATCCGGCCTTCTTGGAGTCCTTGGGAGGGGTACTGGACGGTGCACCGCCTGGGGACTCCGTTATTCTCCTGGGGGACTTCAACGCCCATGTGGGGGACGCCAGTGACACTTGGGAGAGGGGTGATCGGGAAGAGCGGCCCCCCTGATCTGAACCCGAGCGGTGTTCAGTTGTTGGACTTCTGTGCCAGTCACGGCCTGTCCATCACGAACACCATGTTCGAGCACAAGGGTGTCCACCAGGGGGCGCCAGGACACCCTAGGCCGGAGGTCGATGATCAACTTTGTAGTCGTATCATCTGACCTTCGACCGCGTGTCTCGGACACTCGGGTGAGGAGAGGGGCGGAGCTGTCAACCGATCATCACCTGGTCGTGAGTTGGATCCGCTGGCAGGGCAGGAGGCCGGTCAGACCTGGCAGGCCCAAGCGTGTAGTGAGGGTCTGCTAGGAACGTCTCGCTGAGCCCCCTGTCAGACGGACTTTCAACTCACACCTCCGGGAGAGCTTCTCCCAGGTCCCGGCAGAGGAGGGGGACATCGAGTCCGAGTGGACCATGTTCTCTTCCTCTATCGCCAATGCGGCGGCTCGTAGCTGTGGTCGCAAGGTCTCTGGTGCTGGTCCCGGCGGCAATCCCCGAACCCGGTGGTGGACACCGGCAGTAAGGGATGCCGTCAGGTTCCCTGGGACTCCTGAGGCAGCTGTCCAGTACCGGCAGGCCAAACGTGCCGCGGCCCGGGCTGTTGTAGAGGCAAAAACCCGGGACTGGGAGGAGTTCGGAGAGTCCATGGAGCATGACTATCGGTCGGCCTCGAAGAGGTTCTGGCAAACCGTCCGGCGCCTCAGGAGGGGGAAGCAGTTCTTTGCCAACACCGTGTATGGTGCGGGTGGAGGGCTGCTGACCTCGACTGGGGATATTGTCGGGCGGTGGAAGGAATACTTCGAGGTTCTCCTCAATCCCCCCGTCAAGTCCTCCATCCAGGAGGCAGAGGCTGAGGATGTTGGGGCGGATACTTCCATCTCCCTGGCCGAGGTCACCAAGGTGGTTGGCAGCCTCCATGGTGGCAAGGCGCCGGGAGTGGATGAGATCCGTCCTGACTATCTAAAGTCTCTGGATGTTGTAGGACTGTCTTGGCTGACACATCTCTGCAACATCACGTGGCGATTGGGGGCGGTGCCAATGGAGTGGCAGACCGGGGTGGTGGTCCCTCTCAGACCGGGGTGGTGGTCCCTCTCTACAAGAAGGGGGACCGGAGGGTGTGTTCCAATTATCGTGGGATCACACTCCTCAGCCTCCCTGGTAAGGTCTACTCCAAGGTACTGGAGAGGAGGCTACGACCGATGGTCGAATCTCAGATTCAGGAGGAGCAGTGTGGTTTTCGTCCCGGTCGCGGAACACTGGACCAGCTCTATACTCTCCATCGGATACTCAAGGGTTCATGGGAGTTTGCCCAACCTGTCCACATGTGCTTTGTGGATTTGGAGAAGGCGTTCGACCGTGTTCCCCGGGGTGTCCTTTGGGGGGTCCTCCGGGAGTACGGGGTCCGGGGTCCTCTGCTGAGGGCCGTCCGGTCCCTGTATGACCAGAGCCAGAGCTGTGTTCGCATTGCCGGCAGTAAGTCAGACCTGTTCCCGGTGAATGTTGGCCTCCGCCAAGGCTGCCCTTTGTCACCGGTTCTGTTCACTGTATTTATGGACAGAATTTCTAGGCGCAGCCAGGGGCCGGAGGGGGTCCGGTTCGGGAACCACAGGATTTCATCTCTACTTTTTGCGGATGATGTCGTCCTGTTGGCTCCAACGAACCAGGACCTGCAGCATGCACTGGGACGGTTTGCAGCCGAGTGTGAAGCGGCTGGGATGAGAATCAGCACCTCCAAATCCGAGGCCATGGTGCTCGACCGGAAAAAGGTGCCTTGCCCTCTCCAGGTGGGTGGAGAGGTCCTTCCTCAAGTGGAGGAGTTCAAGTATCTCGGGGTCTTGTTCACGAGTGAGGGAAGGATGGAGCGTGAGATTGACAGGCGGATCGGTGCAGCGTGCGCAGTGATGCGGTCGCTGTATCGGACCGTTGTGGTAAAGAGGGAGCAGCGTCTGCAGTCAGAGCTGTATCGGACCGTTGTGGTAAAGAGGGAGCTGAGCCGAAAGGCAAAGCTCTCGATTTACCGGTCAATCTTTGTTCCCTCCCTCACCTATGGTCATGAGCTTTGGGTAATGACCGAAAGAACGAGATCGCGGATACAAGCGGTCGAAATGAGCTTCCTCCGCAGAGTGGCTGCTCCCTTAGAGATAGGGTGAGGAGCTCAGTCACACGGGAGGAGCTCGGAGTAGAGCCGCTGCTTCTCCACGTCGAGAGGAACCAGTTGAGGTGGCTCGGGCATCTGTTCCGGATGCCTCCTGGACGCCTCCCTGGGGAGGTGTTCCGGGCACGTCCCACCGGGAGGAGGCCCCGCGGAAGACCCAGGACACGCTGGAGGGACTAGGTCTCTCAGCTGGCCTGGGAACGCCTTGGGGTCCCCCCGGACGAGCTGGAGGAAGTGTGTGTGGATAGGGAAGTCTGGGCGTCTCTGCTTAGACTGCTGCCCCCGCGACCCGGCAACGGATGAAGCGGAAGAAAATGGATGGATGGATGGATAATTATTTCTCAAAATTTCCACATTAAAAGTTACAGTAGACCAAAAGTAACATGTTTTGACCATTTTTGAGGTATTAGGGACCAAAATGGGTACTTTGACTCAATATTGTTCCAAATTTCCACAGTAAAAGTTTCTGGTCTTTGGTACAGTAGTATAGAGGACAATCATGAGGTCATGAATCCAGTGAAATTAGTCGCACACCTTTTTACAGTACACAATACAATACAATAGAATGTATTCTTGTATAGCCCTAGGTCACAACAGAAGTCATCTCAGAGACTTAACAAAACCATTGAAATCACCAACACAGGTCAGAGAATCAACAGTTAAAACACATGAAGAATATAAAGCACACACAGAAGAAAATGTCCATACATGTTGTAGAATGCTAAAGTGTCCTGATCATCACCAATCCTTTCTGTTGGACACTAACTGTCCAACAAGACCCTCCTGCATCCACAAGGAACAACTCTTAAAAAACCCAGTGGGAAAAAGTGAGAAACCTTGGGGAGAACTAGGGAAACCCACAGGGAGGGAGACCCATATGAGAAAGGGATCCGCTCCTCCGGACGGACAGACTAATGATCCAGGACCTAAGCTAGCTACAGAACGTGGACCAGTGGCCGCTGAACGTGGACAGGTCCGGTGCAGGACCAAAGCACTCCCAGGCGGGTCGGGCGGGGCAGTCCGCAGGTGTAGATGGAGGAGGCCAGGCTCAGAGATCCCGTCATCGTACCATGAAACAGACAATGGGACAACGGGTGAATAGCAATGAACAAACTACAGTCAAAATCCTAAAAATCCTAAACAGATAAAGTAGGAAGGAGGAGAGGATAGTGCTCAAGTTACCATACTTCTCCAGCAGGGGGCTCCCTATGCAGCTTGACTGACAGTCTGAGGAGTTTAGCCTTCCCTGAGTCTTACCTTCCTAGCCATATGCTAAACTAAAGAGGACTGTTTTAAACCTAGCCTTGAATAAAGAGATTCATGGATTGCACACAAGGTGTGCAAACCGATCCAAGCAAACCTAATTATATATTATATATCATATACATCATATATACCATACATACCATATATATCATATATAATACACAACATAACATACAGCATAATATATAACATAATATACAACATAACACAATACATTATTGTATAATATATAACATAATATACAACATAATACAATACATTATTGTATAATATATAACATAATATACAACATAATACAGCATATATATATAATATATACACCATATATTATATATTGCCTAATTATATGCTAAATTAAAGTAGAGTGCTTTAAGCCTGGCCTTGAATGTGGAGACCGTATCTGCTTCCTTAACATAAATGAAGCTGATTCCACAGTAAAGGAGCTTGGAGCTAAATGCTCTGCCGCCAACAGTGACCTTTGAGACCTTAGGGACCACCAGACGTCTGGCGTTTTGTGAGCGCAACGCTCGACTTGGTTGATACGACACTAACGTGTCTTGGAGATAAGAAGGAGCCAAGCCATTTATGGCTTTATATGTTAAGAGTAGGATTTTAAACTTTATACTGTACTCCACAGGGAGCCAGTGGAGTGATTTTAACACCGGAGTTATGTGCTCCCTCCTTTTGGTACCTGTTAAGATCCTAGCTGCTGTATTCTGAACGAGCTGGAAGCTCTTCAAAGAGGCTTTAGGGCACGCTGCCAGTAAAGCGTTACAGTCGAGCCTTGAGGTGACAAACGCGTGAATGAGTTTTTCCGCGTCACTTTTAGGAAGGAAATTCCTGATTTTAGCGATGTTCCGTAAGTGGAAGTACGCCGTTTTAGTTGCTTGGCTTATATAAGCCTTGAAGGAGAGTTCTTGGTCAAAAACAACTCCAAGATTCCTCACAGTGTTACTGGGTATAATACTGACATTATCAGAGTAATTATCTGGTTAGTGAGGGAGTCACGCAGGCGCTTCGGACCGAGTAGGATCACTTCTGTCTTCTCCGGGTTGAGAAGTAGGAAGTTAAGAGTCATCCACGTTTTAAGGTCCTTTATGCAGCACTGAGCTTTTCCAGCTGATCTGTCTGATTTGGCTTCATCGACAGATAAAGCTGTGTGTCGTCTGCAGCAGTGGAAATTAATTCCATGCTTTTTAATAATGTTTCCTAACGGCAGCATGTAGAGAGTAAAAAGAATCGGTCCGAGTACCGAACCCTGCGGCACACCGAATTCTACTCCAGAATAAGGCGACGAGTTCTGATTTACATTGACGAAGTGATACCGATCTGATAAATAGGATTTAAACCAGCCAAGGGCTGTTCCTCTAAGACCTATATCACATTCTAGCCTCTGCAGTAGAATGCTGTGGTCTATTGTGTCAAATGCAGCACTAAGGTCCAGTAGGACAGTAAAAAATTACAGTAGATCAAAAGTGACATTTTTTGACCATTTTTTGGGTATTTTGGACCAAAATGGCTACTTTAACTCAATATTTCTCAAAATTTCCACAGTAAAAGTTTCTGATCTTTGGCACAGTGGTAGAACATAATAATGAGGTCATGAATCCATTGAAATGAGTCACACACCTTTTTACAGTAAAAAGTTACAGTAGATCAAAAACGGGAATTTTCTTACAGTTTTGTGTATTTTGGACTAAAAAGTGTACTTTGTCTCAATTTTACCCAACATTTCTGTTGTGTTTGTGTTTTAATAATCCAAACAAGTTGTTTAGGGAGCTACTATTTTTTATTTTATTTTTTGACTTAATGCTTTGTATTATCTCTGTCCAGTAGGGGGCAATCACGGGGCATTCCCAGAATATGTGAAAATGTCCAGCTGATACTCTCCCACACTTCCTCCAACACTTCCTCCAACAGACACCCTGAACAGGACTTTTAGTTTGAAGTTCTTTGATTCTGGGAGTCAAGAAGTATCTTACAACACTTTTCCAAGCATATTCTCTCCATAAGTCGGAGCTTATGGTTGTTATGATGGTATTGCATATATTTCAGAATCAGAATCATTTTTATTGCCATGTAAGTAACAGGAAGTCACAGACTTGGAAATTGCTTTGGCTCAGTGCAACAGTCAGAAAGAAATAATAAAAATAAAGAATACAAATAAAGAATAAAAAACACTTCTAAGGAATATATTTAAATTTAAAATAGAGTTACAGTTACTGTCAGGGATGAAGCAGACAGAGACGGACCGTGGTGCGCCAAACTCTGGAAGTTTATTTAAGTTTCTCTCAAGTTCCACTGGTTTACTCTGTTTCTTTCTCTCAGACAGAATAAAGGCAGTACACAGTTTATATAGTCATTGTCACGTCACACATGGAAAGACATACGTGTCACAAAGAGACAGTCACATCATAGTCATAACATGGAGTCCTTGTAGAGTCCTTGTACAGTCCTGCACGTAGGCCATATTGCTATCTAATACTAACACCCTCCCCTTTGATCACATAATCACATGTGATCACTCAATTTGATCAATCAATAAAGTGAGAAAAGGAAAAAAAAAAACATCTAAAAAAAAACTTTTAAAAATTATTAAAAACAAAGAAAATGTATGCATTGAACTCATAATCATCAAATCAATATCAGTGGATTTTATCCTCTATCCTGGGAAAAAACAAACAAACAAAAATAAAGTAAATAAACAAACAAAAAACAAATCAAAAATAAAAACAAACAAACACTATTGGACACACAAGAACTCAATACATGAAAAAATTCTCACAAACAGCTATGAAATATATCAGAGAGACAATAATGGACTCAAAAATAAGCAGCAGATTTAAAAAGAAAAGCAAAGCTTTAGCTCTAATATTTGGGTTTCAAAAACATAATAATATTCAAAACTTATTCACTAATGGTGTTTAAAAACGTTTAACTGTGTCTAACACAATGTTCAAATGCAAATGTAGCAAATTTAAACTATTAAAAGCCAAAATCCTAAAAGCAGGTTTGTTCTGATGCAGAGCCAGAGCAGCAAAGGAGGGGGCCGTTTCCCTGACAACGGCAGCAAGATAGAGATGTGCACACACACAGGCAGAAAGATACAGAAGAAGAACTTTCAAGATTACTTTGTTAAGCAAATATAACTGATGTTCTTTAAACTTTTGTCATCCAAGTCTAGAAATGATCAATTTCCACACTTGTAACAAAAGGCACTCTTAGTGTTTAACGTTTCCGCTTCTATTCTATCGAGGTAGCAAACTAGTTTAAACTCAAAATCTCTTTCTAAAAAACAAAAACAACTGTACAATATTGTTGCTTTTTTACTTTTGTCATTTATCAAGCTTGGAATTGGTTAATTACAAAACTTTTTGTGACAAAAGGCCTCCTTAACACGTTTCCCTTTTTAAAAATTGCTTTTAATTTTACACCATGGTTTCACTAAGGATCCTTCTCTATCTTTTCTCAAAGGGACTCTAACCCCGAAAACGTTTTCTCAAAGGGACTCTAACCCTGAAGCTTCTTCTCAAAGGGACTCTAACCCTGAAGCTTCTTCTCAAAGGGACTCTAACCCCGAGACTTTTTCTCAAAGGGACTCTAACCCCGAGACTTCTTCTCAAAGGGACTCTAAACCCGAGACTTCTTCTCAAAGGGACTCTAACCCCGAGACTTCTCCTCAAAGGGACTCTAACCCCGAGACTTCTTCTCAAAGGGACTCTAACCCCGAGACTTCTTCTCAAAGGGACTCTAACCCCGAGACTTCTTCTCAAAGGGACTCTAACCCCGAGACTTCTCCTCAAAGGGACTCTAACCCCGAGACTTTTTCTCAAAGGGACTCTAACCCCGAGACTTCTTCTCAAAGGGACTCTAACCCAGAGACTTCTTCTCAAAGGGACTCTAACCTTGACGCTTCTTCTCAAAGGGACTCTAACCCCGAGACTTCTTCTCAAAGGGACTCTAACCCCGAGACTTTTTCTCAAAGGGACTCTAACCCCGAGACTTCTTCTCAAAGGGACTCTAACCCCGAGACTTCTTCTCAAAGGGACTCTAACCCCGAGACTTTTTTCTCAAAGGGACCCCGAGACTTCTTCTCAAAGGGACTCTAACCCCGAGACTTCTTCTCAAAGGGACTCTAACCCTGAAGCTTCTTCTCAAAGGGACTCTAACCCCGAGACTTCTTCTCAAAGGGACTCTAACCCCGAGACTTTTCTCAAAGGGACTCTAACCCCGAGACTTCTTCTCAAAGCGACTCTAACCCCGAGACTTTTTCTCAAAGGGACTCTAACCCCGAGACTTCTTCTCAAAGGGACTCTAACCCTGAAGCTTCTTCTCAAAGGGACTCTAACCCCGAGACTTCTTCTCAAAGGGACTCTAACCCCGAGACTTCTTCTCAAAGGGACTCTAACCCTGAAGCTTCTTCTCAAAGGGACTCTAACCCCGAGACTTCTTCTCAAAGGGACTCTAACCCCGAGACTTCTTCTCAAAGGGACTCTAACCCCGAGACTTCTTCTCAAAGGGACTCTAACCCCGAGACTTTTTCTCAAAGGGACTCTAACCCCGAGACTTTTCTCAAAGGGACTCTAACCCCGTCAGGTAGCGAACCTGTTTTTAATCTAATCTGATCTATAGATACATGACATTTGGCAGACCTCAAAACAGACCATAATTTAGTTCACTCAATTAGCAGACTTTGAATAAACAGGTGTCCGCTCTTACCTTTTGTTGAACAGGGCCCAGGCACCGTCAGAAGTCCACCAAATATCAGCTTTTCCACGTCCAACCGGGTCTCCAGATCATGAACCAGCGCTCACTAGTACCGGGAACTAGTTTCCATCGGCAGAGACCAATCGCACGTCAAAAATCCCCGGAATGTGGGGGGGTTGACTTCCGGGTAGCAATGGAGTAGCATCTCTGAGACGGTGCTCCCATCGGACCTTGATAAATACAGCATTTAAAAACTAATAGAACCAACAAAAGAGTTAACTCCGGCTATTAAGTCTGTTTGTGCGTTGAGGGATATGAGACGAAGCTCACGGAAAGGAGGAAATAAGCAACTATCTCAGACGCAAAAGTCCATAGCATCCTACACCGTGGGCAAGGATAAAATGGCGGACGTGGATTCCCCACAAAGTCTTGAAACCGCTGCTGTTTCTACACTTGATTTGGCAATTCTCCGCCATGAACTCCAGTCACTCCCCCCTGGACTGCCACCTTAACGTGGTGGGGGAGTTTGAGTACTCGGATGATCCTGGGAGCTATGCTGTCTGGGGCTTCATGCCCCTGGTAGGGCCTCCCATGGCAGACAGGTCTCGTGTGACGAGTCAGACAAAGAGCAGTCCAGAAGACACCATGGACAGCACTCATACGAAACCAGTGACGTCGCCCGGCATGGCGCAGCCGGGGCCCCACCCTGGAGCCAGGCCTGGGGTCGGGGCTCGTAGGCGAGCGCCTGGTGGCCGGGCCTTAGCCCACGGGGCCCGGCCGGGCTCAGCCCGAATGGACGACGTGGGCAGTCCCTCCTGTGGGCCCACCACCTGCAGAGGGGTCCGTGGTGGCATGGTGCAGAGAGGACTGGGCAGCAGTCGAAGGCGGAGACCTCGACGACCCAGTCCACACACACAACAGCTGGCTCTCGGGACGTGGAACGTCACCTCACTGGGGGGGAAGGAGCCCGAGCTTGTGGGGGAGGTTGAGCGATACCGACTAGAGATAGTCGGCCTCACCTCCACACACAGCTTGGGCTCTGGAACCCAACTCCTTGAGAGGGGTTGGACGCTCCACTTTTCTGGTGTTTCCCGCGGGGAGAGGCGGCGAGCTGGGGTGGCCATTCTCATTGCCCCCCATCTCAGCCGCCACGTGTTGGAGTTCTCCCCGGTGAATGAGAGGGTCGCGTCCCTCCGCCTCCGGGTGGGGGACAAGTCTCTCACTGTTGTGACGGCCTACGGGCCTAACAGCAGTGCAGAGTACCCGGCCTTCTTGGAGTCCTTGGGAGGGGTACTGGACGGTGCACCGCCCGGGGACTCCGTTATTCTCCTGGGGGACTTCAACGCCCATGTGGGAAACGCCAGTGACACTTGGAGAGGGGTGATCGGGAAGAGCGGCCCCCCTGATCTGAACCCGAGCGGTGTTCAGTTGTTGGACTTCTGTGCCAGTCACAGTTTGTCCATCACGAACACCATGTTCGAGCACAAGGGTGTCCACCAGTGCACGTGGCACCAGGACACCCTAGGCCGGAGGTCGATGATCGACTTTGTTGTCGTATCATCTGACCTTCGACCGCGTGTCTCGGACACTCGGGTAAAGAGAGGGGCGGAGCTGTCAACCGATCATCACCTGGTCGTGAGTTGGATCCGCTGGCAGGGGAAGAAGCCGGTCAGACCTGGCAGACCCAAGCGTATAGTGAGGGTCTGCTGGGAACGTCTCGCTGAGCCCCCTGTCAGACGGACTTTCAACTCACACCTCCGGGAGAGTTTCTCCCAGGTCCCGGTGGAGGAGGGGGACATGGAGTCCGAGTGGACCATGTTCTCTGCCTCAATCGCCGATGCGGCGGCCCGTAGCTGTGGTCGCAAGGTCTCTGGTGCTGGTCCCGGCGGCAACCCCCGAACCCGGTGGTGGACACCGGCAGTAAGGGAAGCTGTCAGGCTGAAGAAGGAGTCCTATCGAGCCATGATGGTTCGGGGGACTCCTGAGGCAGCTGTCCAGTACCGGCAGGCCAAGCGTGCCGCAGCCCGGGCTGTTGCAGAGGCAAAAACCCGGGACTGGGAGGAGTTCGGAGAGTCCATGGAGCATGACTATTGGTCAGCCTCAAAGAAATTCTGGCAAACCGTCCGGCGCCTCAGGAGGGGGAAGCAGTTCTTTGCCAACACCATGTACGGTGCGGGTGGAGAGCTGCTGACCTCAACGGGGGATATTGTCGGGCGGTGGAAGGAATACTTTGAGGTTCTCCTCAATCCCCCCGTCACGTCCTCTGTCTCAGAGGCAGAGGCTGAGGATGCTGGGGCGGATACATCCATCTCCCTGGCTGAGGTCACCAAGGTGGTTGGTAGCCTCCATGGTGGCAAGGCTCCGGGTGTGGATGAGATCCGCCCTGATTATCTAAAGTCTCTGGATGTTGTAGGACTGTCTTGGCTGACACGTCTCTGCAACATCGCGTGGCGATCGGGGGCGGTGCCAATGGAGTGGCAGACCGGGGTGGTGGTCCCTCTCTATAAGAAGGGGGACCGGAGGGTGTGTTCCAATTATCGTGGGATCACACTCCTCAGCCTCCCCGGTAAGGTCTACTCCAAGGTACTGGAGAGGAGGCTACGGCCGATGGTCGAATCTCGGATCCAGGAGGAGCAGTGTGGTTTTCGTCCCGGTCGCGGAACACTGGACCAGCTCTATACTCTCCATCGGATACTCGAGGGTTCATGGGAGTTCGCCCAACCTGTCCACATGTGCTTTGTGGATTTGGAGAAGGCGTTCGACTGTGTTCCCCGGGGTGTCCTTTGGGGGGTTCTCCGGGAGTACGGGGTCGGGGGTCCTCTGCTGAGGGCCATCCGGTCCCTGTATGACCGGAGCCAGAGCTGTGTTCGCATTGCCGGCAGTAAGTCAGATCTGTTCCCGGTGAATGTTGGCCTCCGACAGGGCTGCCCTTTGTCACCGGTTCTGTTCACTGTATTTATGGACAGAATATCTAGGCGCAGCCAGGGGTCGGAGGGGGTCCGGTTCGGGGACCACAGGATTTCATCTCTGCTGTTTGCGGACGATGTTGTCCTGTTGGCTCCAACGAACCAGGACCTGCAGCATTCACTGGGACGGTTTGCAGCCGAGTGTGAAGCGGCTGGGATGAGAATCAGCACCTCCAAATCTGAGGCCATGGTGCTCGACCGGAAAAAGGTGCCCTGCCCTCTTCAGGTGGGTGGAGAGGTCCTTCCTCAAGTGGAGGAGTTCAAGTATCTCGGGGTCTTGTTCACGAGTGAGGGAAGAATGGAGCGTGAGATTGACAGGCGGATCGGTGCAGCGTGCGCAGTGATGCGGTCGCTGTATCGGACCGTTGTGGTAAAGAGGGAGCTGAGCCGAAAGGCAAAGCTCTCGATTTACCGGTCAATCTTCGTTCCCTCCCTCACCTATGGTCATGAGCTTTGGGTAATGACCGAAAGAACGAGATCGCGGATACAAGCGGTCGAAATGAGCTTCCTCCGCAGAGTGGCTGGGCGCTCCCTTAGAGATAGGGTGAGGAGCTCAGTCACACGGGAGGAGCTCGGAGTAGAGCCGCTGCTTCTCCACGTCGAGAGGAACCAGTTGAGGTGGCTCGGGCATCTGTTCCGGATGCCTCCTGGACGCCTCCCTGGGGAGGTGTTCCGGGCACGTCCCACCGGGAGGAGGCCCCGCGGAAGACCTAGGACACGCTGGAGGGACTATGTCTCTCAGCTGGCCTGGGAACGCCTAGGGGTCCCCCCGGACGAGCTGGAGGAAGTGTGTGTGGATAGGGAAGTCTGGGCGTCTCTGCTTAGACTGCTGCCCCCGCGACCCGGCAACGGATAAAGCGGAAGAAAATGGATGGATGGATGGATGAACTCCAGTCACACCGGGACGACATAAAGATGGATATTGGAACGCAGATTTTGGATCTCAAAGAGGACATTTCGTCCCTGCGCAATGATACCAGAGCAGATATTAAAACCCTCCGTGAGGAGCTAACTGGGGAGCTAGCTAAACTTAGCAACAAACAAGCAGAGGCTACGCGGCAGATGGAAGACATGGGGAATACGCTAAGCGACACGATCGATAGAGTCGCCGCATTGGAGCACAACCAGCAGCTTATGACCAAGAAATGCAAGACTCTCCAAGAAAAATGCGCGGACTTCGAAAACAGGAGCCGGAGATGTAATCTGAGGTTCGTTGGGGTTGTGGAGGACTTGGAGAAGGGGAATATGCTTACGTTTCTGCCGGTGTTTATTCGTGAGATACTGGGACGCGAAAACTTTGATTCTCCCCTGGTAATTGACAGAGCCCATAGAAGTCTCGGTCCGAAGCCCGCTTCTACAGACAGACCACGCTCGATAGTGGCTTGTTTCCACTACTTTTCGGATAGACAGAAAATACTAGATCTAGCCAAATCCAAGGGAAAACTTGTGTATGACGGGCGACAGGTGCACATCTTCCCTGACATGACTCCTGAGGTGGGAAAGATGCGCGCAGCCTTCAACGACATAAAGAGAAAGCTCCGCGATGCTGGAGTGTCATACAGCCTCTTTTTCCCTGCGAAGCTGGTTGTCACAGTGAAAGGAGAAAGACATTCATTTGACTCACCTCAGGCAGCCGAGTCCTTCTACCAACAACATGTGAAGTAAGACTGAATAATGTCGCCTAGCTCATCGCTACTCGAGGAGAGGAGCGCGGACCTGATTGGTATGACTTGTGAATGACTTTGGTGTTTGTTTTTTCTTGGGGCTGATATGAGCCAAGTTTAGCGATTGATGCAAATACAGTTGGGTTTCTTCTTAGTTTGATGTATGATACACGGCGGTATCAGGTTCAAAAACTCATAATTTAAATGCTGTTAACACAATTTAGTTTCTAAAAACGGAGTGGTAGTGTTTTCCTTTTTTTTTTCTTACCACTTAGCTGGGTTGCATTCAGCAACATGAGTAGTTTGCTGTCAAAGCTTTTTTCCCTAACACTCGTTTGGGGAGTGTCTAAGGGGGGGAAGGGGTTATTTGTTCTCATGAATGTTTTTGTTTTTTCTTTAGTAGCACAGACTTTATTCTGGTGGATACATTTTTTTTCACTTAACATGCTGTTGTGGACCATACATTTTTTGTTTAATTTATGCTATGGCAGATAAAGAAACTTTAGTGAAATGCTTGTCCTGGAATTGTAGAGGGGTGAATGGTACATTGAAACGGAATAAGATTCCAACTTCGTGCTTGACCCGTTACTTGATAGATCATCAAATAAGCAACAGAGTTTGACCAAATCTGCTAAATTGATTAAGCAATTTTTAAAATCTGCTGACTTAGTAGACCCATGGAGGCACATAAATCCCACTAAGCGTGAATATTCATTTTTCTCCCCGCGGCATAATTCTTACTCGAGGATTGATTTTTTTTTGACAGATTCTAAATTGTTACCCATAATCAAAACAATACAATATGAGGCTATAGTGCTGTCAGACCATGGACCATTAACATTAAATCTTTCATTCCCTAAACTGAATGGATCAAAAAATTGGAGAATGGATAACCGGTGTTTGGCAGAAGAGTCATCCAGGCAGTTTATAAAATCTCAGATATCTTTCTATTTTGAAACAAATGATTCCATAGAAATTTCAAGGGAAACTCTTTGGGAAGCAATGAAAGCTTTTATTCGCGGTCAAATTATATCTCAGAGTGCATTAAAATATAGGAAGGAAAAACAGGAGAAACAGTTAATAACTGAACAAATTCAAACCTTGGATCAACAGCATGCCACCAACCCAGAGCCAGATATTTTGGCTAAACGTATTGCTCTGCAGGCTGAATTCAATTTGTTATCCTCAGCTTCAGCAGTGAAATTAATAAAGGAAACAAAACATCGATTCTATGAACAGGGGGAAAAACCCGGCCGACTACTTGCTCACCAGATTAAAGTTATGGAGGAGAAAAAACAAATTTTAGAAGTAATAACACATCTGGGCACTTTAACTACTGACCAACAAGAAATAAACAGGGAATTTAAAAAGTTTTATGAAGATTTGTACACATCCGAAGTTGAAGGGGATACTACTCTGTTAAATAGTTTTTTCGATGATCTACCCATTCCCTTAATAACTCAGAAATCTAAAGACGAGTTGGAAAGTCTTATCTCTCTAGATGAGGTTAAACGGGCAATCAAAGCTTTACAGACATCAAAGGCACCTGGTCCTGACGGTTTTACAACTGAATTTTATAAATCTTTTGTTGATGAGCTGGCTCCCAGGTTACTCCAAGTTTATAACGAATCCATGACACTTGGTAAACTCCCACCAACATTTTATCAAGCAACTATTTTTGTCATCCATAAAAAAGATAAAGATCCAAAAAGTTTGTCTGCATACAGGCCAATTAGTCTTTTGAATGTAGATGTTAAAATCCTGGCAAAAATATTAAGTAATCGACTGGAAACTGTGCTACCCACAATCATACATGAAGACCAGAATGGTTTCATAAAAAACAGACAGTTAACCCATAATTTAAGACGTCTTTTTAATATTATCTATACAAGCAATGCACAAGCTCAACCTGAATTGCTCATCTCTTTAGACGCGGAGAAGGCCTTCGACAGGGTGGAGTGGTCCTACCTCTTCTTCGCCCTGTCGAAGTTTGGATTTGGAATTCAGTTTGTTGCTTGGCTGAAACTACTGTATGCCTCCCCGGTTGCTTCCATACAAACCAATAACATCAGGTCAGAGTACTTCCCTCTAACTAGGTCTACTCGACAGGGCTGTCCGTTGTCGCCCCTACTGTTTGCAATTGCAATCGAACCTCTTGCTATTTCACTTCGTATGATGCAGAACTATTCTGGCATCACAAGAGCAAACTCTGAGCATAAGGTATCGCTCTATGCTGATGACCTTCTCCTATATATCTCAAACCCTTTAATATCTATTCCTGCAATAATGAAAAAACTGGAACAATTCAGCTCAATATCTGGCTACAAATTAAACATAGGCAAGAGTACTGTTTTCCCAATAAACCGGACACTGGATGACATGCATGTTTATCGCTTACCCTTTAAGATTTCTGATGAATTTAAATACCTGGGAATTAACATTACCTCATCCTTTAATGGGTTACTACTTGAAAATTTTACAAAATTGATAGAACAGACCTCTGTAGATTGTGAGAGATGGTCTTATCTCCCACTTTCATTAGCAGGCCGTATTAATATAATCAAGATGACAGTACTGCCAAGATTCCTCTTTTTATTCCAGTGCATTCCTTTTTATCTGAATAAGTCATTTTTTTAGAAAACTTGACACAATAATTTCAGAATTTGTGTGGAATAAAAAGACTGCTAGAATTAGAAAAGCATTCCTGCAGAGACCAAAACAGTCAGGTGGAATGGGGTTGCCAAATTTTCAATTATACTATTGGGCTTGCAATCTTAAATGTATGTCATTTTGGATCCAAAAGAAGTTTCCAAGCTGGATGCAAATGGAGCAGTATTACTGTTCTCCCTCTTCACTTAGAGCATTTGTTTTTGCAGATATAGCATCAATGTCTCATGGTGGTATTGATAATTTGGTAGTCTCTCATTCACTTCAAATATGGAAACAAATTTTAAGGCATTTTGGTCTTCATTCCAACCCGATGCTTGGACCCACAATTAAAAATCACCTGTTTGCACCCTCTTTTGGAAATGACACTTTTACCGAATGGTTTAGGCGTGGTTTATGTAATTTTATGGACTTTTTTATAGAGGGTTTTTTTCCTTCATTTGAAACACTTAAGGAAAAATTTGGCTTACGCAACTGTCACTTTTTTAAATATTTGCAGGTTCGTCATTTTGTTAAACAGAACAATGCTAACTATCCTAGGGCTCCGACACCAAAACCTATTGATACACTTTTTTTAGATAACCCTTCTTCTAAAGGAGGCATCTCTAAGCTTTATAATAAATTGTCTGAGTTTGATGGTTCTGGTACTTTGCAACACCTGAGGCAGGCCTGGGAGGAGGAACTTGGTATTGCTGTCACTGAAGAGCACTGGGAACAAGCACTCGCTTGTACCCACTCAACCTCCATCTGTGCTCGCCACGGTTTAATTCAGTTTAAGATCATACACAGGATCCACTGGTCAAGACTTCGATTGAGTAAGATCTTTCCTGATGTGGACCCTGTGTGTACGCGCTGTAATCAAGCACCAGCTTCTCTGTCACACATGTTCTGGGGTTGCTCTGAGCTATACACTTTTTGGTCAAATATTTTCTCAATATTATCAAAAGCTATTCACAAAACTATTGGCATGAATCCTCTCACAGCAGTACTTGGAATTGTAGATCGAAATTTAATTACAAGACGGTCAGAGCGCACTGTTCTACAATTTGGGTGCTTACTTGCACGAAGACTGATTTTATTAAATTGGAAGGAGGCAGAGCCCCCCTCTCATGTGCATTGGTTAAGAGATGTAATGATGCACTTAGATCTGGAGAAGATCAGGTATTCCTTACAAGGTCATGAAGATACATTTACCAGGACATGGGCATCCTTTATTAGTCTGTTTAAAATGGGAACTTGAACTACACTTTTTTGTTTTAATTGTATGTCCACATTAATCCACTTTAATTGTCCGCATATTTTCTTTTTTACTATAGTCTGTGTGAATGTTCCTTTGTTTATTTGTTTTTTCTTTTTCTCTCTGTATAACCTAACATATATACATACATATCTAACGGGATATATACATCTAATACAGTGCTTTTAAGTGATCTGTACTTTCTGTTGGATTGCCAAACTGTATAAATTTGTGAAAACCTAATAAACAGAATGTTAAAAAAAAAAAAAATCCCCGGAATGTGGACATGGGAAAACAATTTTAAACGCTCAGTCCAAAAAAGAGGACACAAAAAAAATATAGTGAGAGAGCGAAAAAGAGTCCCGGAGCCGGTCGCCTCTCCAGCCTGCTGGACCGCTCCCAGGCCCCAGACACTCTCAGCTCTCCCACGCCGAGAAAAAGAAACAAAGAAAACTCCCTCAAAACAATCCAGAGAATGGCACACACTGAGCCGCACATTCTCCACCAAATCTGTCAGGATTTAGCAGACAGAGACGGATCGTGGTGTGCCAAACTCTGGAAGTTTATTTAAGTTTCTCTCAAGTTCCACTGGTTTACTCTGTTTCTTTCTCTCAGACAGAATAAAGGCAGTACACAGTTTATATAGTCATTGTCACGTCACACATCGAAAGACATACGTGTCACAAAGAGACAGTCAAATCATAGTCATAACATGGAGTCCTTGTAGAGTCCTTGTACAGTCCTGCACGTAGGCCATATTGCTATCTAATACTAACATTACTATTTACAATATACAAGTGCACATGATGCACACAATGTAAGGTGACAGCAGTACAGTGAAGTAAAGTGACGTATGATGGGCAGTAAAGTGACTTTATAAAGGGCGGGGGGACAGGTTAAGAAGTGTTCAAGAGTCCAACAGCAGAGGGGAAGAAACTGTTCTTGTGGCGGGAGGTTCTAGTCCTGATGGGCCGCAGCCTCCTGCCTGAGGGGAGTGGTTGGAATAGTCCATGTGCAGGTGAGAGGGGAGTGGTTGGAATAGTCCATGTGCAGGTGAGAGGGGTCGGCTGTGATACGATCAACAGATCTGTTGGCTCTGTAGGCGAACTGCAGGGGGTCCAGGAGGGGGGAGGTGAACTGCAGGGGGTCCAGGAGGGGGGAGGTGAGGGACTTGAGATGGGAGAGAACCAGGCGTTCAAATGACTTCATGACGACAGACGTAAGTGCTACAGGTCTGTAGTCATTGAGTCCTGTGATCCTGGGCTTCTTCGGGACGGGGACAATGATGGAGGATTTGAAGCAGGCCGGGACATGGCAGGACTGCAGAGAGGTGTTGAAAATGTCCGTGAACACAGGAGTAAGCTCACTGGGGCAGTGTCTCAGAGTGGCCGGAGACACGTGGTCCGGGCCAGGAGCTTTGCGGGGGTGCAGCCTCAAGAAGAGTTGTTTAATCTCTTTAGCGGCTATTGTTAGGCTGGGGGCAGGGCTGATGGGTGGGTCGTTAGAGTAGTGGGGGGTGGGGGAGGGAGAGGTGTCAGGGGCAGCATCAAAGCGACTGAAAAATAAATTCAGTTCGTCAGCTAGCTTGTGGTCGTCAGCACAGGGGGGGGCTTTGGGTTTGTAGTTGGTGATCTCCCGTAGGCCCCTCCAGACAGAAGCAGTATCGTTGTTACCAAACTGCTCCTGTAGTCGTTCTCTGTGCCGGGACTTGGCTGCTTTCAGTTCTTTCCTGAACTGATATTTAGCTGCTTTGTAGCCGCTGCGGTCCCCCTCCCTGAAAGCAGACTCCTTTGCTTTCCTGAGCTGCCGGAGTTTAGCAGTGAACCAGGGTTTGTCGTTGTTATAGATGACCCTGGTCCTTGTTGGAATGATGCTATCCTCACAGAAGTGAATGTATGACGTCACAGTGTCCGTGTATTCATCCAAACTATCTGTGGCAGCTCTGAAAAGGTCCCAGTCTGTAGATTCCATGCATGCAGCTCTTCCACAGCTTCATCAGACCACACTTTGGAGCTCCTCACTGCAGGTTTCGAGAGCTTTAGTCTCTGTCTGTAAGCAGGAACCAGATGTATCATGGAGTGATCTGAGAAGCCGAGGGCTGGCTTGGGAACAGCGCGAAAAGCTCCGCGCACGGTGGTGTAACAGTGATCCAGAGTGTTCTCCTCTCTGGTCGGGCATTTGATAAACTGTCTGTATTTGGGTCATTCCTGGCTCAAGTTTCCCTTATTAAAATCCCCCAGGATAATAATCAGAGAGTCCGGGTATAAACGTTACAGAATACAAGATTACAGGCAACGTGGCAGACTGGTGCTCCAGTCTGGGCTCTCTCCCTGGCAAACCCAAAGCAAAAGACCGCGCTTCAGAAACAGACTATCGGTGATAAGCACACAGTCACATGACATGATAATTGAAGACATATGTCCCAACATCCTTAGGTGAAGACAATACCTCCTATGTTCAAGACAAACACATAGCCTCTCTCAAAGTAAGCCTGAGGCTACTCTAAACAGATGTTTCCTGCGCTCTTGCCTTAATTTAACTTCCTGTGTTTCATGGCTGCGGGCTGATTTCACACATTCTTGCACTCTGCTTACTACTAGATCCTGGATCAATACTAGACTAACGTTACATTTATTAATATGATAATAACAAAATAACATACTCCATTGACAACGTTCCATACACAGTACTTGCTCTGCGAGTGTGCGCTGAGCCTCGCGCGCATGGCGGTATGTAAATGTATATGTGTACTGTCTCCGCTCCTGTACACTGGCTCACCCCACGGCTGTGTACTGTCCCCGCTCCTGTACACTGGCTCACCCCACGGCTGTGTACTGTCCCCGCTCCTGTACACTGGCTCACCCCACGGCTGTGTACTGTCCCCGCTCCTGTACACTGGCTCACCCCACGGCTGTGTACTGTCCCCGCTCCTGTACACTGGCTCACCCCACGGCTGTGTACTGTCCCCGCTCCTGTACACTGGCTCACCCCACGGCTGTGTACTGTCCCCGCTCCTGTACACTGGCTCACCCCACGGCTGTGTACTGTCCCCGCTCCTGTACACTGGCTCACCCCACGGCTGTGTACTGTCCCCGCTCCTGTACACTGGCTCACCCCACGGCTGTGTACTGTCCCCGCTCCTGTACACTGGCTCACCCCACGGCTGTGTACTGTCCCCGCTCCTGTACACTGGCTCACCCCACGGCTGTGTACTGTCCCCGCTCCTGTACACTGGCTCACCCCACGGCTGTGTACTGTCCCCGCTCCTGTACACTGGCTCACCCCACGGCTGTGTACAGTCTCCACTCCTGTACACTGGCTCACCCCACGGCTGTGTACAGTCTCCACTCCTGTACACTGGCTCACCCCACGGCTGTGTACTGTCCCCGCTCCTGTACACTGGCTCACCCCACGGCTGTGTACTGTCCCCGCTCCTGTACACTGGCTCACCCCACGGCTGTGTACAGTCTCCACTCCTGTACACTGGCTCACCCCACGGCTGTGTACTGTCTCCGCTCCTGTACACTGGCTCACCCCACGGCTGTGTACTGTCCCCGCTCCTGTACACTGGCTCACCCCCACGGCTGTGTACTGTCTCCGCTCCTGTACACTGGCTCACCCCACGGCTGTGTACAGTCTCCACTCCTGTACACTGGCTCACCCCACGGCTGTGTACTGTCCCCGCTCCTGTACACTGGCTCACCCCACGGCTGTGTACAGTCTCCACTCCTGTACATCTTGTACACAAATGACTGTCGCAGCCGCCATGATAATCATCACACGCTTACATTTGCAGATGACTCTGTTGTTGTTAGTCTTCTGAGCATGGTCCTGTTGTTGAGGACATGATACAGTGGTGTGACGACTCATTCCTGCAGCTGAATGTTTTTAAGACTAAAAATATATGTGTGGATTTTCAGAGGAAAGTCTCATCACCTCAAGGCCACGGTGATAAAAGGTCAAAGAGTGGAGCTCGTTCAAAGTTGCATGTATTTGGGGACATGGATGGACAACAGGCTGAACTTCACTGAAAACACAGATGTTCTGTGTAAGAAAGATTCTGCCTCTGGAGACTGCTTCTTTTCATGTGGACAGGACGATAATGAGACTGTTTTACAAATCCTGTGTTGAGTCAGTTTTAACATTTTCCATGATGAGTTGGTTTGTTGACCTCAGTGTCAAAGGGAAAAGTATCTCAGCAGAATAGTAAACCTGAGCGCTAAGACTTTGGGAGCTCCTCAGACTCCACTCTCTGAACTGTTCACTGGTCAGGTGACAAGGCTCTGAGGATTCTGGGTAATGAGGCTCATCCTCGTCATGAAGAGTTTAGTTACCTGCTGTCTGGTTCCAGACTCAGAACCCCAATGGTTCCAGACTCAGAACCCCAATGGTTCCAGACTCAGAACCCCAATGGTTCCAGACTCAGAACCCCAATGGTTCGGAGTAATAGATATAAACACTCTTTTGTACCTGTAGCTATTTCTAACTAAACTCAGACATAGACAGAGAAAATGGGGTGAGTTTTTGCTTGAGGGGGACAGTTTTTGTCTTCTTTTGTTTTAGTGTGTTTTTTTCCTGTTATTTATAACTGCCATTGACTGGAAACTGTATGTGGAGACCTTGTTGTCTGAATGTATGGAGAAATTGCTTATGTTATGTTTTTTATGTGTCCCTGTGCTGTGAACCAAACTGCCCCATCAGGCCTTCAGGGAAGTGAAGGTCCTTCATGGTCAGGGTTCAGAGGTCCCTCTGAGGTCCTTCATGGTCTGGGTTCAGAGGTCCCTCTGAGGCCCTTCCTGGTCTGGGTTCAGAGGTCCTTCATGGTCTGGGTTCAGAGGTCCCTCTGAGGTCCTTCATGGTCTGGGTTCAGAGGTCCCTCTGAGGTCCTTCATGGTCTGGGTTAAGAGGTCCCTCTAAGGTCCTTCATGGTCTGGGTTCAGAGGTCCCTCTGAGGCCCTTCATGGTCCCGCTTCAGAGGTCCCGCTGAGGTCCTTCATGGTCTGGGTTCAGAGGTCCCTCTGAGGTCCTTCATGGTCTGGGTTCAGAGGTCCCTCTGAGGTCCTTCATGGTCTGGGTTCAGAGGTCCCTCTGAGGTCCTTCATGGTCTGGGTTCAGAGGTCCCTCTGAGGTCCTTCATGGTCTGGGTTCAGAGGTCCCTCTAAGGTCCTTCATGGTCTGGGTTCAGAGGTCCCTCTGAGGCCCTTCATGGTCTGGGTTCAGAGGTCCTTCATGGTCTGGGTTCAGAGGTCCCTCTGAGGCCCTTCATGGTCTGGGTTCAGAGGTCCCTCTAAGGTCCTTCATGGTCTGGGTTCAGAGGTCCCTCTGAGGTCCTTCATGGTCTGGGTTCAGAGGTCCCTCTGAGGTCCTTCATGGTCTGGGTTCAGAGGTCCCGCTGAGGTCCTTCATGGTCTGGGTTCAGAGGTCCCTCTAAGGTCCTTCATGGTCTGGGTTCAGAGGTCCTTCATGGTCTGGGTTCAGAGGTCCTTCATGGTCTGGGTTCAGAGGTCCCCTCTGAGGTCCTTCATGGTCTGGGTTCAGAGGTCCCTCTGAGGTCCTTCATGGTCTGGGTTCAGAGGTCCCTCTGAGGTCCTTCATGGTCTGGGTTCAGAGGTCCCTCTGAGGTCCTTCATGGTCCGCTTCAGAGGTCCCCTCTGCTGGTCCTTCATGGTCTGGCTTCAGAGGTCCCTCTGAGGTCCTTCAGTGGTCTGGGTTCAGAGGTCCCTCTGAGGTCCTTCATGGTCTGGCTTCAGAGGTCCCTCTGAGGTCTTCATGGTCTGATGGTTCAGAGGTCCCTCTGAGGCCCTTCATGGTCCCTGGCTTCAGAGGGGTCCGCTCTCTGAGGTCCTTCATGGTCTGGGTTCAGAGGTCCCTCTGAGGTCCTTCATGGTCTGGGTTCAGAGGTCCCTCTGAGGTCCTTCATGGTCTGGGTTCAGAGGTCCCTCTGAGTCCTTCCTGGGTTCAGAGGTCCCTCTGAGGTCCTTCATGGTCTGGGTTCAGAGGTCCCTCTGAGGTCCTTTCATGGTCTGGGTTCAGAGGTCCCTCTGAGGTCCTTCATGGTCTGGGTTCAGAGGTCCCTCTGAGGTCCTTCATGGTCTGGGTTCAGAGGTCCCTCTGAGGTCCTTCATCTCTGGGAGGTCCCTCTGGTCCTTCATGGGTTCAGGTCTCAGAGGTCCCTCTGAGGTCCTTCATGGTCTGGGTTCAGAGGTCCCTCTGAGGTCCTTCATGGTCTGGGTCAGAGGTCCCTCTGAGGTCCAGAGGTCCCTCTGAGTCCTTGGTCTGGGTTCAGAGGTCCCTCTGAGGTCTCATGGTCGGTTCAGAGGTCTGGGTCTTCATGGTCTGGGTTCAGAGGTCCCTCTGAGGTCTTCATGGTCTGGGTTCAGAGGTCCCTCTGAGGTCCTTCATGGTCTGGGTTCAGAGGTCCCTCTGAGTCCTTCATGGTCTGGGTTCAGAGTCCCTCTGAGGTCCCTTCATGGTCTGGTTCAGAGGTCCCTCTGAGGTCCTTCATGTCGCAATGCCTCTGGTTCAGAGGTCCCTCTGAGGTCCTTCATGGTCTGGGTTCAGAGGTCCCTCTGAGGTCCTTCATGGTCTGGGTTCAGAGGTCCCTCTGAGGTCCTTCATGGTCTGGGTTCAGAGGTCCCTCTGAGGTCCTTCATGGTCTGGGTTCAGAGGTCCCTCTGAGGTCCTTCATGGTCTGGGTTCAGAGGTCCCCCTCTGAGGTCCCCTTCAGGTCCCTCTGGTCTGGCTGGGTTCAGAGGTCCCTCTGAGGTCCTTCATGGGCCTCATGGCCGCTTCAGAGGTCCCTCTGAGGTCCTTCATGGTCTGGGTTCAGAGGTCCCTCTGAGGTCCTTCATGGTCTGGGTTCAGAGGTCCCTCTGAGGTCCTTCATGGTCTGGGGGTTCTGAGGTCCCTCTGGTTCAGAGGTCTCTGGGTTCATGGTCTGGTTCAGAGGTCCCTCTGAGGCCCTTCAGGTCCCGCTTCAGAGGTCCCTCTGAGGTCCTTCATGGTCTGGGTTCAGAGGTCCCTCTGAGGTCCTTCATGGTCTGGGTTCAGAGGTCCCTCTGAGGTCCTTCATGGTCTGGGTTCAGAGGTCCCTCTGAGGTCCTTCATGGTCCGGGTCCAGGTCCAGATTCTTATCGACTAAAACAAACACATGTCAGATATATTGATACATTTATTTCCTGCAGTTGAACAAAAACATTGAACTTAAAAAAGACAAAATAAACACAAATCTGTTCAAACAGAAGGAAACGACACTTTACAACGATCAAAGTGCAACAGAATCTGACCTAGTGCGGTGCTGTGCGGTGCTGTGTGGTGCTGTGTGGTGCTGTGCGGTGCTGTGTGGTGCTGTGCGGTGCTGTGTGGTGCTGTGTGGTGCTGTGTGGTGCTGTGTGGTGCTGTGTGGTGCTGTGTGGTGCTGTGCGGTGCTGTGTGGTGCTGTGTGGTGCTGTGTGGTGCTGTGTGGTGCTGTGTGGTGCTGTGTGGTGCTGTGTGGTGCTGTGTGGTGCTGTGTGGTGCTGTGTGGTGCTGTGTGGTGCTGTGCGGTGCTGTGCGGTGCTGTGTGGTGCTGTGTGGTGCTGTGTGGTGCTGTGTGGTGCTGTGTGATGCTGTGTGATGCTGTGCGGTGCTGTGTGGTGCTGTGTGATGCTGTGCGGTGCTGTGTGGTGCTGTGTGGTGCTGTGTGGTGTTGTGATGTGCAGTGTTGTGATGTGTGGTCAAGTGTAGTGAAGTGTTGTGTAGCGTTGTGTAGCGTTGTGTAGTGTAGTGTTGTGTAGCGTTGTGTAGTGTAGTGTTGTGTAGCGTTGTGTGGTGTAGTATTGTGTAGCGTTGTGTAGTGTAGCGTTGTGTAGCGTTGTGTAGTGTAGCGTTGTGTAGTGTAGTGTTGTGTAGTGTTGTGTAGTGTAGTGTTGTGTAGTGTAGTGTTGTGTAGCGTTGTGTGGTTTAGTGTTGTGTAGTGTAGTGTTGTGTAGCGTTGTGTGGTGTAGTGTTGTGTAGCGTTGTGTAGTGTAGTGTTGTGTAGCGTTTGTGTAGTGTAGTGTTGTGTAGCGTTTGTGTGGTGTAGTGTTGTGTAGCATTTGTGTGGTGTAGAGTTGTGTAGTGTTGTGTAGTGTAGTGTTGTGTAGCGTTGTGTGGTGTAGTGTTGTGTAGCGTTGTGTAGTGTAGTGTTGTGTAGCGTTTGTGTGGTGGCGAGTATAGAAACCTGCTGCTCCTTCCTGGTCCCTTTGAAGCAGTTTAAAACATCTAAAACATTTACAGATAATAAATATGTTCCTCTTATGGATATTTAAAAGCATTTTGAAGCAGAAAGAGTCTCATTAGCTAATGTGTTTGAGAGAGCTAATGTGTTTGAGAGAGCTAATGTGTTTGAGAGAGCTAATGTGTTTGAGAGAGCTAATGTGTTTGAGAGAGCTAATGTGTTTGAGAGAGCTAATGAACCGTAACATCTGTGAAGAACTTAAAGATGTCATGAGTGTGAAACTTGGAGCAGCACAGATCGAGCGTAGAGTTAAAAGTGCTACAGGAACCAAAGGTACAAGCGCAGCAAAGGTACAAGCGCAGCAAAGGTACAAGCGCAGCAAAGGTACAAGCGCAGCAAAGGTACAAGCGCAGCAAAGGTACAAGCGCAGCAAAGGTACAAGCGCAGCAAAGGTACAAGCGCAGCAAAGGTACAAGACTTCAGTAGTTTTCTTATTATGGCGAGTTCTTCAAAGCGTCGGGACTGAAACCTCTGACATCAGCCCTGGATCCAGTCTGGTATTTAGGCTCTGATGGTCCCACCGAGTCCAGTCTGGTGTTTAGGCTCTGATGGTCCCACCGAGTCCAGTCTGGTGTTTAGGCTCTGATGGTCCCACCGAGTCCAGTCTGGTGTTTAGGCTCTGATGGTCCCACCGAGTCCAGTCTGGTGTTTAGGCTCTGATGGTCCCACCGAGTCCAGTCTGGTATTTAGGCTCTGATGGTCCCACCGAGTCCAGTCTGGTGTTTAGGCTCTGATGGTCCCACCGAGTCCAGTCTGGTGTTTAGGCTCTGATGGTCCCGCCGAGCCCAGTCTGGTGTTTAGGCTCTGATGGTCCCGCAGAGCCCAGTCTGGTGTTTAGGCTCTGATGGTCCCACCGAGTCCAGTCTGGTGTTTAGGCTCTGATGGTCCCGCAGAGCCCAGTCTGGTGTTTAGGCTCTGATGGTCCCACCGAGTCCAGTCTGGTGTTTAGGCTCTGATGGTCCCACCGAGTCCAGTCTGGTGTTTAGGCTCTGATGGTCCCGCCGAGCCCAGTCTGGTGTTTAGGCTCTGATGGTCCCACCGAGTCCAGTCTGGTGTTTAGGCTCTGATGGTCCCACCGAGTCCAGTCTGGTGTTTAGGCTCTGATGGTCCCGCCGAGCCCAGTCTGGTGTTTAGGCTCTGATGGTCCCACCGAGTCCAGTCTGGTGTTTAGGCTCTGATGGTCCCGCAGAGTCCAGTCTGGTGTTTAGGCTCTGATGGTCCCACCGAGTCCAGTCTGGTGTTTAGGCTCTGATGGTCCCGCAGAGTCCAGTCTGGTGTTTAGGCTCTGATGGTCCTAACCCTAAACCTGCAGTTTGTGTGTTTAGAGCAGTTAACATGAAGTCTCTGTGACTGTGTTTCTGCTCCACTGAGCCTGTGCACATGTGACTCTAATAAACAAACTTGGCAGAGCAGGACCAGACCGATCCCAGGAGGAGTAGGGACCAGGACCAGGACCAGACCGATCCCAGGAGGAGTAGGGACCAGGAGCAGGACCAGACCGATCCCAGGAGGAGTAGGGACCAGGAGCAGGACCAGACCGATCCCAGGAGGAGTAGGGACCAGGACCAGGACCAGACCGATCCCAGGAGGAGTAGGGACCAGGAGCAGGACCAGACCGATCCCAGGAGGAGTAGGGACCAGGACCAGGACCAGACCGATCCCAGGAGGAGTAGGGACCAGGACCAGGACCAGGACCAGACCGATCCCAGGAGGAGTAGGGAACAGGAGCAGGGACAGACTGGATCCAAAACTACATCTGTTAGTGCAAGGGAAAACTCTGTGCTAGAGTTGGAGAGAAAATGAACTATTTGGCTCGGTGTGAACACATCTTTGACACTAAAGTCACTAAAGTGTGAAGACATTCACCCAAAGAGCATCCAACGTTCACACTTCAGGCAAAGCTACTGGAGCTGAGACACTGCAGCTTCTCCCTCAGCGACTGGACCATCCTGGGCTGGTCCATCCTGGGCTGGTCCATCCTGGGCTGGACCATCCTGGGCTGCTCGGTCCACAGGTACTTCTCCAGGTGGTGGCGCTGCAGAGCACTCAGAGACTCGCAGGTGCGGACCGGCGTTCCAGGGAGACTGTGCGATAGGCCTCTGGGCGGACGCTGTTCCAATTTGGGGTTCGGGTCCGGCTCAGTTTCGTCCTCAGAGCGGATCTCCACGTAGTCGTCATCGTCCTCGCCGTGGTCTTTGAAATTGACGAGATAGTTCTGCGTTGCGGCAAAGATGCTGAGCGCAGAGTTACGGTTCAGCAGCTGGACCTGTTTCCCGTCTGTGATGTCTGAACTTTCCGGGAGGCTGTGATGGCGTCCGGTCCGTCCCAGACTCGGGAAGTGTCCAGAACATCTGTTGGTTTTCTTGGTCTCAGATCTGGGCTGGTCCCGAGCGAACAGAGTCGTGTTGAAAGAAGAGTGTCTCTTTATCGTGCTGTAAACGTGGTCCTCTTCTTCACACTGGGCCGACACACACGAGCTCCAGCGCTGGGAGGGAGGGGCCAGTGCTTTAGGGGCAGCGGGCGGGGCTTTAGGGGCAGCGGGCGGGGCTTTAGGGGCAGCGGGCAAGGCTTTAGGGGCAGTGGACGAGGCTTTAGGGGCAGCGGGCGGGGCTTTAGGGGCAGTGGACGAGGCTTTAGGGGCAGTGGACGAGGCTTTAGGGGCAGCGGGCAAGGCTTTAGGGGCAGGGCTTGGGGGGAGGGGAGGGCGGAGGGGGGTGGAGGACGTCATGAAGCTGGCGAGTTCACGGTTGCTGTAAGTGGAGTGGAGCCAGTCCTGATCGGAGCAAGTCTCAGGCAGGGAGGGGGAGGAGGACAGGTGGTGGGGGTGAGAGGGGGAGGAGGACAGGTGGTGGGGGTGAGAGGGGGAGGAGGACAGGTGGTGGGGGTGAGAGGGGGAGGCAGGGGGGGGGGGACCAAAGGGGGAGCCTGGAGGGAACAAGACCTGGTCGTACAGCTGGGAGTACTCTGCTATCCGAGCACCTGCAAAAAGGACAGAAACAGTTTATACAAATATGAGCTGTTCAGACCAAAGAGAAACCAGAGAGAGACCAGAGAGAGACCAGAGTGAGACCAGAGAGAGACCAGAGAGAGACCAGAGAGAGACCAGAGAGAGACCAGAGAGAGACCAGAGTGAGACAAAGAGAGACCAGAGAGAGACCAGAGAGAGAGACCAGAGAGAGAGACCAGAGTGAGACTAAAGAGAGACCAGAGAGAGAAACTGAGGAATGGAGACTTTTGATTCGAGTCAGACATGTTTTTAACCCATTTAACGTTTCAACAAGAAATGGCTTCACACAGAAAACAATTATCTCTGAAATATGTCCCAAACTTTCCACTGTACATTTGCAACATCTCCATATTTCCCCTCATCAGAAAAGTCACATGCAGCACCTTTAATTGGTTAAACCAGGGCCGTATTTAAAGCCAACACATGTGAACATAAGGACAGGAGTCCTGTTGGGTCAAAACCTTCCTACTTCTACAGTAAATAAACATGGTCTTTACCTATCGCTGCACCTCCTTGTTTCTTCTCCTCCAAGATGGCTGCCAGGTCTTTCTGTTTCTTCTCTGCTCTGGCTCGAGGGCAGGTGTCCCCAGGATCCATGCTCCTCATCCTCAGAAGCTGATTGGCCTTTTTGATCTTCTGACTGTACTGACGGGCCATCAGGAACACTCTGCTCCTGCTTTTGTCCAGCTCCGACGAAAAGTCTGCAGAATCTCCCAACAGCAGCGAACTGGAAGCTAGCGGCAGATCCAGACTTGCCAGTTCACCGGGGAACAACAGGTCTTTTGGCAATGGAGATTTGGGCGAGAGCTCGACGAGGTCATCGTCTTCGTCCAGCCGGAAACTCCCACTGCTGAGCCGCACCAGTCTGTTCCGGAGACTCGTGACTGTTCCGGGCTGTGGCTCAGGTGTCGTAGATGTTTGAGCGACCTCTTCTTCAGCTGTGACTTCGATATCGGGGACGGTGAGGACTGGGATACTGACCGTGGAAGGCTTTCTTGAAGGAGGACTACAGGTTTGACACAGACTTTTACTCGTCAGCTTCTTCTTCGGCGATTTGTTCACTGGAAAAGCCGCGGGAAGACGGACAGGTTTTTTCTCATTGACCTTGATGTAATTTTCTAAGTCGTTCCAAATCTCGTCGACGCGCTCCGACATTCTGTCGCCTTTGTGTCGGTGGAGCGTGTCCGAAGCGCCGGACGAAGACAGGTCTAAGTCGGACCAACAGGAAGTGACGTTGTTGTTTGCCTCGTCTTCAAACTGCAGGCTTTCCTCGGATGCAAAATCTTTTAGACTCTCAGCCAAGTCCTGCTCCGACACCAACAAACTCTCCACATCATGCTCCATATCAACGTATGAGTCTTTAGCCGGGAGTGAAAACCTGAAAACATACGGTATCGTAAACGTTCTCCTCCATTTTCAGCTCTGAAGTTCTTGTTGCTTCTTGCGTCGACAATCTGGTACTTTCTGATGATCTTCTCCACCACTGCTCGCTATGCGGACATGCTTACCGGGAGGCGGGGCCTCCACGGACGGTGCCGGGACGGGCTCCTGGTGCGGCCCCGGGACGGGCTCCTGGTGCCAGCTCGCGGGCCGTGGACTCGCTCTGAGGGGGCGTTGGGGGTTGGCTGGGGTTCAGACGGGACAAAACATCTGGTAGATGTCTTCGTCGTCCGGCTGCATGGTGCTGTGCTGTTGGGGGGGGGGAACATGGCACGGCGAGCGCGGTGGTCCGCCCAGATGCTGCTCACCGATTGGTCGGTCTGGTGATGATCACAGTGGGGACAGGGGAGTCAGGGGGGGTCTCCGAGACTCTGGAAGAGCGGCGTAGAGGGGGTTGTCGCGCTGCTGTCGCGGGACAGGGACTCTCTGGCTTTCTGCGGACAAAAGATAAGTGTTCTAAGTCAAGTCTGCCGCTTGGCGATATTCTAAAGAAACACAAAGTCTCCTTTCATGCTTATGCTGATGACCTGCAAATCTACCTTAAAAGTCCACCTCAGTGTCAGTTCCCACACTCACACACACTACACACACTTTACACACACACGCACACACACTATGCACACTATGTGTCTCCTTTCATGCTTATGCTGATGACCTGCAGATCTACCTTTAAAGTCCACCTCAGTGTCAATTACAACACTGCTAGATTGTCTCCAGGAAGTTAAAACTTGACCCTAAATGTTTTAATTCTCAACAAGAGTAAAACTGAAAGTTTTTAGCTCCAGCCTCCCTGTGGTAGCCTGGTCGTACCACACCATAGTACCAATTACATTTCATACAAAGGTCTGGAGGTGCTCCATTGAGCTCAGTTTAATGACAGGAGGGGTTAACTCCTTTTGCAGATTGAAACAATTGGATCTAAGTTTACCGTGACGTATGTAGTGCGCCCGAGTCTGTCGTTAGCCTTTAGCATTTAGCCTAGCCATCTCCTTTGCCGCTAATGGAGCCCGTGGGGAGTAGCGCCACAATTTTTCCAACAATTACATTGCCACCACCTCCTCCCCCACCCACACCCCCACCCACCCCCCCCTCCCCACCACACCACCATCCCACACTCCCACCCCACCCCCCACCCCCCCACCCCCTCCCCCACCCACTCACACATCCCCCCCACCAATCCCCTCCTCCCCCCAACCCCACCACCCCACCCTCATCCCCACCCCACACTTCAACCCCCCACCACCCCCCACACCATCCCCCCACCCCCACACCCCTCACCCACCTCACCCACCTCCAACCCACCTCCCCCCCCAACCCCAACCCCTCCACCCCCTCTCCCCCCTCCCACCACACCAACCCCACCCCCCCCAACCCAACAACCATCCCACACACCTCCCAACCACCCCCACAACCCCCTCCCCCCCCCCCCCCCCCCCCCCCCACCCCCCCCCCCCCCCCCCCCCCCCCCCCCCCCCCCCCCCCCCCCCCCCCCCCCCCCCCCCCCCCCCCCCCCCCCCCCCCCCCCCCCCCCCCCCCCCCCACCCCCCCCCCCCCCCCCCCCCCCCCCCCCCCCCCCCCCCCCCCCCCCCCCCCCCCCCCCCCCCCCCCCCCCCCCCCCCCCCCCCCCCCCCCCCCCCCCCCCCCCCCCCCCCCCCCCCCCCCCCCCCCCCCCCCCCCCCCCCCCCCCCCCCCCCCCCCCCCCCCCCCCCCCCCCCCCCCCCCCCCCCCCCCCCCCCCCCCCCCCCCCCCCCCCCCCCCCCCCCCCCCCCCCCCCCCCCCCCCCCCCCCCCCCCCCCCCCCCCCCCCCCCCCCCCCCCCCCCCCCCCCCCCCCCCCCCCCCCCCCCCCCCCACCCCTCAAACAGGAAGGTTGTAGTTTTGCAATGGCGAAAAATGCAATAGTAAAGTAATCTGGTCTGGTTCTATCAAGAAATTGAAGCCGGAGCAAGAGGAATATTTAGCAACTGTAATTGTTGGAAAAATTGTGGCGCTACTCCCCACGGGCTCCATTAGCGGCAAAGGAGATGGCTAGGCTAAATGCTAAAGGCTAACGACAGACTCGGGCGCACTACATACGTCACGGTAAACTTAGATCCAATTGTTTCAATCTGCAAAAGGAGTTAACCCCTCCTGTCATTAAACTGAGCTCAATGGAGCACCTCCAGACCTTTGTATGAAATGTAATTGGTACTATGGTGTGGTACGACCAGGCTACCACAGGGAGGCTGGAGCTAAAAACTTTCAGTTTTACTCTTGTTGAGAATTAAAACATTTAGGGTCAAGTTTTAACTTCCTGGAGACAATCTAGCAGTGTTGTAATTGACACTGAGGTGGACTTTAAAGGTAGATCTGCAGGTCATCAGCATAAGCATGAAAGGAGACACATAGTGTGCATAGTGTGTGTGCGTGTGTGTGTAAAGTGTGTGTAGTGTGTGTGAGTGTGGGAACTGACACTGAGGTGGACTTTTAAGGTAGATTTGCAGGTCATCAGCATAAGCATGAAAGGAGACTTTGTGTTTCTTTAGAATATCGCCAAGCGGCAGACTTGACTTTAACACTTATCTTTTGTCCGCAGAAAGCCAGAGAGTCCCTGTCCCGCGACAGCAGCCGACACCCCCCTCTACGCCGCTCTTCCAGAGTCTCGGAGACCCCCCCTGACTCCCCTGTCCCCTCTGTGATCATCACCCAGACCGACCAATCGGTGAGCAGCATCTGGGCGGACCACCGCGCTCGCCGTGCCATGTTCCCCCCCCAACAGCACAGCACCATGCAGCCGGACGACGAAGACATCTACCAGATGTTTGTCCCGTCTGAACCCAGCCACCCCCAACGCCCCCTCAGAGCGAGTCCACGGCCCGCGAGCTGGCACCAGGAGCCCGTCCCGGGGCCGCACCAGGAGCCCGTCCCGGCACCGTCCGTGGAGGCCCCGCCTCCCGGTAAGCTTGTCCGCAGAGCGAGCAGTGGTGGAGAGAAGGCCTCTGAGCAGAGTCCAGACAGTGACCTGTGCTGCAGCCTGGACACCGTCCACACTGAGTCTTCAAGCAACGACTTCTCGGCTTCTTCTTCTTCGGAGCATCTGGACCATGTTGAAAACGTGTACGACAACATTCACTTCCAGGATCTGCAGCGAATGGGCCTCGTCAGAAGAGAGCACCAACAGGAACCAGTAGAAGATACTGGGATCAAACCAGAATCATCATCAGAAAGTACCAGATTGTCGACGCAAGAAGCAACAAGAACTTCAGAGCTGAAAATGGAGGAGAACGTTTACGATACCGTATGTTTTCAGGAACTCCCGGCTAAAGACTCATACGTTGATATGGAGCATGATGTGGAGAGTTTGTTGGTGTCGGAGCAGGACTTGGCTGAGAGTCTAAAAGATTTTGCATCCGAGGAAAGCCTGCAGTTTGAAGACGAGGCAAACAACAACGTCACTTCCTGTTGGTCCGACTTAGACCTGTCTTCGTCCGGCGCTTCGGACACGCTCCACCGACACAAAGGCGACAGAATGTCGGAGCGCGTCGACGAGATTTGGAACGACTTAGAAAATTACATCAAGGTCAATGAGAAAAAACCTGTCCGTCTTCCCGCGGCTTTTCCAGTGAACAAATCGCCGAAGAAGAAGCTGACGAGTAAAAGTCTGTGTCAAACCTGTAGTCCTCCTTCAAGAAAGCCTTCCACGGTCAGTATCCCAGTCCTCACCGTCCCCGATATCGAAGTCACAGCTGAAGAAGAGGTCGCTCAAACATCTACGACACCTGAGCCACAGCCCGGAACAGTCACGAGTCTCCGGAACAGACTGGTGCGGCTCAGCAGTGGGAGTTTCCGGCTGGACGAAGACGATGACCTCGTCGAGCTCTCGCCCAAATCTCCATTGCCAAAAGACCTGTTGTTCCCCGGTGAACTGGCAAGTCTGGATCTGCCGCTAGCTTCCAGTTCGCTGCTGTTGGGAGATTCTGCAGACTTTTCGTCGGAGCTGGACAAAAGCAGGAGCAGAGTGTTCCTGATGGCCCGTCAGTACAGTCAGAAGATCAAAAAGGCCAATCAGCTTCTGAGGATGAGGAGCATGGATCCTGGGGACACCTGCCCTCGAGCCAGAGCAGAGAAGAAACAGAAAGACCTGGCAGCCATCTTGGAGGAGAAGAAACAAGGAGGTGCAGCGATAGGTAAAGACCATGTTTATTTACTGTAGAAGTAGGAAGGTTTTGACCCAACAGGACTCCTGTCCTTATGTTCACATGTGTTGGCTTTAAATACGGCCCTGGTTTAACCAATTAAAGGTGCTGCATGTGACTTTTCTGATGAGGGGAAATATGGAGATGTTGCAAATGTACAGTGGAAAGTTTGGGACATATTTCAGAGATAATTGTTTTCTGTGTGAAGCCATTTCTTGTTGAAACGTTAAATGGGTTAAAAACATGTCTGACTCGAATCAAAAGTCTCCATTCCTCAGTTTCTCTCTCTGGTCTCTCTTTAGTCTCACTCTGGTCTCTCTCTCTGGTCTCTCTCTCTGGTCTCTCTCTGGTCTCTCTTTGTCTCACTCTGGTCTCTCTCTGGTCTCTCTCTGGTCTCTCTCTGGTCTCTCTCTGGTCTCTCTCTGGTCTCTCTCTGGTCTCACTCTGGTCTCTCTCTGGTCTCTCTCTCTGGTCTCTCTCTGGTCTCTCTCCGGTCTCTCTCTGGTCTCTCTCTGGTCTCTCTCTGGTCTCACTCTGGTCTCTCTCTGGTCTCTCTCTGGTTTCTCTTTGGTCTGAACAGCTCATATTTGTATAAACTGTTTCTGTCCTTTTTGCAGGTGCTCGGATAGCAGAGTACTCCCAGCTGTACGACCAGGTCTTGTTCCCTCCAGGCTCCCCCTTTGGTCCCCCCCCCCCTGCCTCCCCCTCTCACCCCCACCACCTGTCCTCCTCCCCCTCTCACCCCCACCACCTGTCCTCCTCCCCCTCTCACCCCCACCACCTGTCCTCCTCCCCCTCCCTGCCTGAGACTTGCTCCGATCAGGACTGGCTCCACTCCACTTACAGCAACCGTGAACTCGCCAGCTTCATGACGTCCTCCACCCCCCTCCGCCCTCCCCTCCCCCCAAGCCCTGCCCCTAAAGCCTTGCCCGCTGCCCCTAAAGCCTCGTCCACTGCCCCTAAAGCCTCGTCCACTGCCCCTAAAGCCCCGCCCGCTGCCCCTAAAGCCTCGTCCACTGCCCCTAAAGCCTTGCCCGCTGCCCCTAAAGCCCCGCCCGCTGCCCCTAAAGCCCCGCCCGCTGCCCCTAAAGCACTGGCCCCTCCCTCCCAGCGCTGGAGCTCGTGTGTGTCGGCCCAGTGTGAAGAAGAGGACCACGTTTACAGCACGATAAAGAGACACTCTTCTTTCAACACGACTCTGTTCGCTCGGGACCAGCCCAGATCTGAGACCAAGAAAACCAACAGATGTTCTGGACACTTCCCGAGTCTGGGACGGACCGGACGCCATCACAGCCTCCCGGAAAGTTCAGACATCACAGACGGGAAACAGGTCCAGCTGCTGAACCGTAACTCTGCGCTCAGCATCTTTGCCGCAACGCAGAACTATCTCGTCAATTTCAAAGACCACGGCGAGGACGATGACGACTACGTGGAGATCCGCTCTGAGGACGAAACTGAGCCGGACCCGAACCCCAAATTGGAACAGCGTCCGCCCAGAGGCCTATCGCACAGTCTCCCTGGAACGCCGGTCCGCACCTGCGAGTCTCTGAGTGCTCTGCAGCGCCACCACCTGGAGAAGTACCTGTGGACCGAGCAGCCCAGGATGGTCCAGCCCAGGATGGACCAGCCCAGGATGGACCAGCCCAGGATGGTCCAGTCGCTGAGGGAGAAGCTGCAGTGTCTCAGCTCCAGTAGCTTTGCCTGAAGTGTGAACGTTGGATGCTCTTTGGGTGAATGTCTTCACACTTTAGTGACTTTAGTGTCAAAGATGTGTTCACACCGAGCCAAATAGTTCATTTTCTCTCCAACTCTAGCACAGAGTTTTCCCTTGCACTAACAGATGTAGTTTTGGATCCAGTCTGTCCCTGCTCCTGTTCCCTACTCCTCCTGGGATCGGTCTGGTCCTGGTCCTGGTCCTGGTCCCTACTCCTCCTGGGATCGGTCTGGTCCTGGTCCTGGTCCCTACTCCTCCTGGGATCGGTCTGGTCCTGCTCCTGGTCCCTACTCCTCCTGGGATCGGTCTGGTCCTGGTCCTGGTCCCTACTCCTCCTGGGATCGGTCTGGTCCTGCTCCTGGTCCCTACTCCTCCTGGGATCGGTCTGGTCCTGCTCCTGGTCCCTACTCCTCCTGGGATCGGTCTGGTCCTGGTCCTGGTCCCTACTCCTCCTGGGATCGGTCTGGTCCTGCTCTGCCAAGTTTGTTTATTAGAGTCACATGTGCACAGGCTCAGTGGAGCAGAAACACAGTCACAGAGACTTCATGTTAACTGCTCTAAACACACAAACTGCAGGTTTAGGGTTAGGACCATCAGAGCCTAAACACCAGACTGGACTCTGCGGGACCATCAGAGCCTAAACACCAGACTGGACTCGGTGGGACCATCAGAGCCTAAACACCAGACTGGACTCTGCGGGACCATCAGAGCCTAAACACCAGACTGGACTCGGTGGGACCATCAGAGCCTAAACACCAGACTGGGCTCGGCGGGACCATCAGAGCCTAAACACCAGACTGGACTCGGTGGGACCATCAGAGCCTAAACACCAGACTGGACTCGGTGGGACCATCAGAGCCTAAACACCAGACTGGGCTCGGCGGGACCATCAGAGCCTAAACACCAGACTGGACTCGGTGGGACCATCAGAGCCTAAACACCAGACTGGACTCGGTGGGACCATCAGAGCCTAAACACCAGACTGGGCTCTGCGGGACCATCAGAGCCTAAACACCAGACTGGACTCGGTGGGACCATCAGAGCCTAAACACCAGACTGGGCTCTGCGGGACCATCAGAGCCTAAACACCAGACTGGGCTCGGCGGGACCATCAGAGCCTAAACACCAGACTGGACTCGGTGGGACCATCAGAGCCTAAACACCAGACTGGACTCGGTGGGACCATCAGAGCCTAAATACCAGACTGGACTCGGTGGGACCATCAGAGCCTAAAACCAGACTGGACTCGGTGGGACCATCAGAGCCTAAACACCAGACTGGACTCGGTGGGACCATCAGAGCCTAAACACCAGACTGGACTCGGTGGGACCATCAGAGCCTAAACACCAGACTGGACTCGGTGGGACCATCAGAGCCTAAACACCAGACTGGACTCGGTGGGACCATCAGAGCCTAAACACCAGACTGGACTCGGTGGGACCATCAGAGCCTAAATACCAGACTGGATCCAGGGCTGATGTCAGAGGTTTCCAGTCCCGACGCTTTGAAGAACTCGCCATAATAAGAAAACTACTGAAGTCTTGTACCCTTTGCTGCGCTTGTACCTTTGCTGCGCTTGTACCTTTGCTGCGCTTGTACCTTTGCTGCGCTTGTACCTTTGCTGCGCTTGTACCTTTGCTGCGCTTGTACCTTTGCTGCGCTTGTACCTTTGCTGCGCTTGTACCTTTGGTTCCTGTAGCACTTTTAACTCTACGCTCGATCTGTGCTGCTCCAAGTTTCACACTCATGACATCTTTAAGTTCTTCACAGATGTTACGGTTCATTAGCTCTCTCAAACACATTAGCTCTCTCAAACACATTAGCTCTCTCAAACACATTAGCTCTCTCAAACACATTAGCTCTCTCAAACACATTAGCTCTCTCAAACACATTAGCTCTCTCAAACACATTAGCTCTCTCAAACACATTAGCTCTCTCAAACACATTAGCTCTCTCAAACACATTAGCTCTCTCAAACACATTAGCTCTCTCAAACACATTAGCTCTCTCAAACACATTAGCTCTCTCAAACACATTAGCTCTCTCAAACACATTAGCTAATGAGACTCTTTCTGCTTCAAAATGCTTTTAAATATCCATAAGAGGAACATATTTATTATCTGTAAATGTTTTAGATGTTTTAAACTGCTTCAAAGGGACCAGGAAGGAGCAGCAGGTTTCTATACTCGCCACCACACAAACGCTACACAACACTACACTACACAACGCTACACAACACTACACCACACAACGCTACACAACACTACACTACACAACACTACACAACTCTACACCACACAAATGCTACACAACACTACACCACACAAACGCTACACAACACTACACTACACAAACGCTACACAACACTACACTACACAACGCTACACAACACTACACCACACAACGCTACACAACACTACACTACACAACACTAAACCACACAACGCTACACAACACTACACTACACAACACTACACTACACAACACTACACAACACTACACTACACAACGCTACACTACACAACGCTACACAACGCTACACTACACAACGCTACACAATACTACACCACACAACGCTACACAACACTACACTACACAACGCTACACAACACTACACTACACAACGCTACACAACGCTACACAACACTTCACTACACTTGACCACACATCACAACACTGCACATCACAACACCACACAGCACCACACAGCACCACACAGCACCGCACAGCATCACACAGCACCACACAGCACCGCACAGCATCACACAGCATCACACAGCACCACACAGCACCACACAGCACCACACAGCACCACACAGCACCGCACAGCACCGCACAGCACCACACAGCACCACACAGCACCACACAGCACCACACAGCACCACACAGCACCACACAGCACCACACAGCACCACACAGCACCGCACAACACCACACAGCACCACACAGCACCGCACAGCACCGCACTAGGTCAGATTCTGTTGCACTTTGATCGTTGTAAAGTGTCGTTTCCTTCTGTTTGAACAGATTTGTGTTTATTTTGTCTTTTTTAAGTTCAATGTTTTTGTTCAACTGCAGGAAATAAATGTATCAATATATCTGACATGTGTTTGTTTTAGTCGATAAGAATCTGGACCTGGACCCGGACCATGAAGGACCTCAGAGGGACCTCTGAACCCAGACCATGAAGGACCTCAGAGGGACCTCTGAACCCAGACCATGAAGGACCTCAGAGGGACCTCTGAACCCAGACCATGAAGGACCTCAGAGGGACCTCTGAACCCAGACCATGAAGGACCTCAGAGGGACCTCTGAACCCAGACCATGAAAGACCTCAGAGGGACCTCTGAACCCAGACCATGAAGGACCTCAGAGGGACCTCTGAACCCAGACCATGAAGGACCTCAGAGGGACCTCTGAACCCAGACCATGAAGGACCTCAGAGGGACCTCTGAAGCGGGACCATGAAGGGCCTCAGAGGGACCTCTGAACCCAGACCATGAAGGACCTCAGAGGGACCTCTGAACCCAGACCATGAAGGACCTCAGAGGGACCTCTGAAGCGGGACCATGAAGGGCCTCAGAGGGACCTCTGAACCCAGACCATGAAAGACCTCAGAGGGACCTCTGAACCCAGACCATGAAGGACCTCAGAGGGACCTCTGAACCCAGACCATGAAGGACCTCAGAGGGACCTCTGAACCCAGACCATGAAGGACCTCAGAGGGACCTCTGAACCCAGACCATGAAGGACCTCAGAGGGACCTCTGAACCCAGACCATGAAGGACCTCAGAGGGACCTCTGAACCCAGACCATGAAGGACCTCAGAGGGACCTCTGAACCCAGACCATGAAGGACCTCAGAGGGACCTCTGAACCCAGACCATGAAGGACCTCAGAGGGACCTCTGAAGCGGGACCATGAAGGGCCTCAGAGGGACCTCTGAAGCCAGACCATGAAGGACCTCAGAGGGACCTCTGAACCCAGACCATGAAGGACCTCAGAGGGACCTCTGAAGCCAGACCATGAAGGACCTCAGAGGGACCTCTGAAGCGGGACCATGAAGGACCTCAGAGGGACCTCTGAACCCAGACCATGAAGGACCTCAGAGGGACCTCTGAACCCAGACCATGAAGGACCTCAGAGGGACCTCTGAACCCAGACCATGAAGGACCTCAGAGGGACCTCTGAACCCAGACCATGAAGGACCTCTGAACCCAGACCATGAAGGACCTCTGAACCCAGACCATGAAGGACCTTAGAGGGACCTCTGAACCCAGACCATGAAGGACCTCAGCGGGACCTCTGAACCCAGACCATGAAGGACCTCAGAGGGACCTCTGAACCCAGACCATGAAGGACCTCAGAGGGACCTCTGAACCCAGACCATGAAGGACCTTAGAGGGACCTCTGAACCCAGACCATGAAGGGCCTCAGAGGGACCTCTGAACCCAGACCATGAAGGACCTCTGAACCCAGACCATGAAGGGCCTCAGAGGGACCTCTGAACCCAGACCATGAAGGACCTTAGAGGGACCTCTGAACCCAGACCATGAAGGACCTCAGAGGGACCTCTGAACCCAGACCATGAAGGACCTCAGAGGGACCTCTGAACCCAGACCATGAAGGACCTCAGAGGGACCTCTGAACCCAGACCATGAAGGACCTCAGAGGGACCTCTGAACCCAGACCATGAAGGACCTCAGCGGGACCTCTGAAGCGGGACCATGAAGGGCCTCAGAGGGACCTCTGAACCCAGACCATGAAGGACCTTAGAGGGACCTCTGAACCCAGACCATGAAGGACCTCAGAGGGACCTCTGAACCCAGACCATGAAGGACCTCAGAGGGACCTCTGAACCCAGACCATGAAGGACCTCTGAACCCAGACCAGGAAGGGCCTCAGAGGGACCTCTGAACCCAGACCATGAAGGACCTCAGAGGGACCTCTGAACCCTGACCATGAAGGACCTTCACTTCCCTGAAGGCCTGATGGGGCAGTTTGGTTCACAGCACAGGGACACATAAAAAACATAACATAAGCAATTTCTCCATACATTCAGACAACAAGGTCTCCACATACAGTTTCCAGTCAATGGCAGTTATAAATAACAGGAAAAAAACACACTAAAACAAAAGAAGACAAAAACTGTCCCCCTCAAGCAAAAACTCACCCCATTTTCTCTGTCTATGTCTGAGTTTAGTTAGAAATAGCTACAGGTACAAAAGAGTGTTTATATCTATTACTCCGAACCATTGGGGTTCTGAGTCTGGAACCATTGGGGTTCTGAGTCTGGAACCATTGGGGTTCTGAGTCTGGAACCATTGGGGTTCTGAGTCTGGAACCAGACAGCAGGTAACTAAACTCTTCATGACGAGGATGAGCCTCATTACCCAGAATCCTCAGAGCCTTGTCACCTGACCAGTGAACAGTTCAGAGAGTGGAGTCTGAGGAGCTCCCAAAGTCTTAGCGCTCAGGTTTACTATTCTGCTGAGATACTTTTCCCTTTGACACTGAGGTCAACAAACCAACTCATCATGGAAAATGTTAAAACTGACTCAACACAGGATTTGTAAAACAGTCTCATTATCGTCCTGTCCACATGAAAAGAAGCAGTCTCCAGAGGCAGAATCTTTCTTACACAGAACATCTGTGTTTTCAGTGAAGTTCAGCCTGTTGTCCATCCATGTCCCCAAATACATGCAACTTTGAACGAGCTCCACTCTTTGACCTTTTATCACCGTGGCCTTGAGGTGATGAGACTTTCCTCTGAAAATCCACACATATATTTTTAGTCTTAAAAACATTCAGCTGCAGGAATGAGTCGTCACACCACTGTATCATGTCCTCAACAACAGGACCATGCTCAGAAGACTAACAACAACAGAGTCATCTGCAAATGTAAGCGTGTGATGATTATCATGGCGGCTGCGACAGTCATTTGTGTACAAGATGTACAGGAGTGGAGACTGTACACAGCCGTGGGGTGAGCCAGTGTACAGGAGCGGGGACAGTACACAGCCGTGGGGTGAGCCAGTGTACAGGAGTGGAGACTGTACACAGCCGTGGGGTGAGCCAGTGTACAGGAGCGGAGACAGTACACAGCCGTGGGGTGAGCCAGTGTACAGGAGCGGGGACAGTACACAGCCGTGGGGTGAGCCAGTGTACAGGAGCGGAGACAGTACACAGCCGTGGGGTGAGCCAGTGTACAGGAGTGGAGACTGTACACAGCCGTGGGGTGAGCCAGTGTACAGGAGCGGGGACAGTACACAGCCGTGGGGTGAGCCAGTGTACAGGAGCGGGGACAGTACACAGCCGTGGGGTGAGCCAGTGTACAGGAGTGGAGACTGTACACAGCCGTGGGGTGAGCCAGTGTACAGGAGTGGAGACTGTACACAGCCGTGGGGTGAGCCAGTGTACAGGAGCGGGGACAGTACACAGCCGTGGGGTGAGCCAGTGTACAGGAGCGGGGACAGTACACAGCCGTGGGGTGAGCCAGTGTACAGGAGCGGGGACAGTACACAGCCGTGGGGTGAGCCAGTGTACAGGAGCGGGGACAGTACACAGCCGTGGGGTGAGCCAGTGTACAGGAGCGGGGACAGTACACAGCCGTGGGGTGAGCCAGTGTACAGGAGCGGGGACAGTACACAGCCGTGGGGTGAGCCAGTGTACAGGAGCGGGGACAGTACACAGCCGTGGGGTGAGCCAGTGTACAGGAGCGGGGACAGTACACAGCCGTGGGGTGAGCCAGTGTACAGGAGCGGGGACAGTACACAGCCGTGGGGTGAGCCAGTGTACAGGAGCGGGGACAGTACACAGCCGTGGGGTGAGCCAGTGTACAGGAGCGGGGACAGTACACAGCCGTGGGGTGAGCCAGTGTACAGGAGCGGGGACAGTACACAGCCGTGGGGTGAGCCAGTGTACAGGAGCGGAGACAGTACACATATACATTTACATACCGCCATGCGCGCGAGGCTCAGCGCACACTCGCAGAGCAAGTACTGTGTATGGAACGTTGTCAATGGAGTATGTTATTTTGTTATTATCATATTAATAAATGTAACGTTAGTCTAGTATTGATCCAGGATCTAGTAGTAAGCAGAGTGCAAGAATGTGTGAAATCAGCCCGCAGCCATGAAACACAGGAAGTTAAATTAAGGCAAGAGCGCAGGAAACATCTGTTTAGAGTAGCCTCAGGCTTACTTTGAGAGAGGCTATGTGTTTGTCTTGAACATAGGAGGTATTGTCTTCACCTAAGGATGTTGGGACATATGTCTTCAATTATCATGTCATGTGACTGTGTGCTTATCACCGATAGTCTGTTTCTGAAGCGCGGTCTTTTGCTTTGGGTTTGCCAGGGAGAGAGCCCAGACTGGAGCACCAGTCTGCCACGTTGCCTGTAATCTTGTATTCTGTAACGTTTATACCCGGACTCTCTGATTATTATCCTGGGGGATTTTAATAAGGGAAACTTGAGCCAGGAATGACCCAAATACAGACAGTTTATCAAATGCCCGACCAGAGAGGAGAACACTCTGGATCACTGCTACACCACCGTGCGCGGAGCTTTTCACGCTGTTCCCAAGCCAGCCCTCGGCTTCTCAGATCACTCCATGATACATCTGGTTCCTGCTTACAGACAGAGACTAAAGCTCTCGAAACCTGCAGTGAGGAGCTCCAAAGTGTGGTCTGATGAAGCTGTGGAAGAGCTGCATGCATGGAATCTACAGACTGGGACCTTTTCAGAGCTGCCACAGATAGTTTGGATGAATACACGGACACTGTGACGTCATACATTCACTTCTGTGAGGATAGCATCATTCCAACAAGGACCAGGGTCATCTATAACAACGACAAACCCTGGTTCACTGCTAAACTCCGGCAGCTCAGGAAAGCAAAGGAGTCTGCTTTCAGGGAGGGGGACCGCAGCGGCTACAAAGCAGCTAAATATCAGTTCAGGAAAGAACTGAAAGCAGCCAAGTCCCGGCACAGAGAACGACTACAGGAGCAGTTTGGTAACAACGATACTGCTTCTGTCTGGAGGGGCCTACGGGAGATCACCAACTACAAACCCAAAGCCCCCCCCTGTGCTGACGACCACAAGCTAGCTGACGAACTGAATTTATTTTTCAGTCGCTTTGATGCTGCCCCTGACACCTCTCCCTCCCCCACCCCCCACTACTCTAACGACCCACCCATCAGCCCTGCCCCCAGCCTAACAATAGCCGCTAAAGAGATTAAACAACTCTTCTTGAGGCTGCACCCCCGCAAAGCTCCTGGCCCGGACCACGTGTCTCCGGCCACTCTGAGACACTGCCCCAGTGAGCTTACTCCTGTGTTCACGGACATTTTCAACACCTCTCTGCAGTCCTGCCATGTCCCGGCCTGCTTCAAATCCTCCATCATTGTCCCCGTCCCGAAGAAGCCCAGGATCACAGGACTCAACGACTACAGACCTGTAGCACTTACGTCTGTCGTCATGAAGTCATTTGAACGCCTGGTTCTCTCCCATCTCAAGTCCCTCACCTCCCCCCTCCTGGACCCCCTGCAGTTCACCTCCCCCCTCCTGGACCCCCTGCAGTTCGCCTACAGAGCCAACAGATCTGTTGATCGTATCACAGCCGACCCCTCTCACCTGCACATGGACTATTCCAACCACTCCCCTCTCACCTGCACATGGACTATTCCAACCACTCCCCTCAGGCAGGAGGCTGCGGCCCATCAGGACTAGAACCTCCCGCCACAAGAACAGTTTCTTCCCCTCTGCTGTTGGACTCTTGAACACTTCTTAACCTGTCCCCCCGCCCTTTATAAAGTCACTTTACTGCCCATCATACGTCACTTTACTTCACTGTACTGCTGTCACCTTACATTGTGTGCATCATGTGCACTTGTATATTGTAAATAGTAATGTTAGTATTAGATAGCAATATGGCCTACGTGCAGGACTGTACAAGGACTCTGATGGTGACTCCATGTTATGACTATGATGTGACTGTCTCTGTGTGACACGTACGTCTTTCGATGTGTGACGTGACAATGACTATATAAACTGTGTACTGCCTTTATTCTGTCTGAGAGAAAGAAACAGAGTAAACCAGTGGAACTTGAGAGAAACTTAAATAAACTTCCAGAGTTTGGCACACCACGATCCGTCTCTGTCTGCTAAATCCTGACAGATTTGGTGGAGAATGTGCGGCTCAGTGTGTGCCATTCTCTGGATTGTTTTGAGGGAGTTTTCTTTGTTTCTTTTTCTCGGCGTGGGAGAGCTGAGAGTGTCTGGGGCCTGGGAGCGGTCCAGCAGGCTGGAGAGGCGACCGGCTCCGGGACTCTTTTTCGCTCTCTCACTATATTTTTTTTGTGTCCTCTTTTTTGGACTGAGCGTTTAAAATTGTTTTCCCATGTCCACATTCCGGGGATTTTTTTTTTTTTTAACATTCTGTTTATTAGGTTTTCACAAATTTATACAGTTTGGCAATCCAACAGAAAGTACAGATCACTTAAAAGCACTGTATTAGATGTATATATCCCGTTAGATATGTATGTATATATGTTAGGTTATACAGAGAGAAAAAGAAAAAACAAATAAACAAAGGAACATTCACACAGACTATAGTAAAAAAGAAAATATGCGGACAATTAAAGTGGATTAATGTGGACATACAATTAAAACAAAAAAGTGTAGTTCAAGTTCCCATTTTAAACAGACTAATAAAGGATGCCCATGTCCTGGTAAATGTATCTTCATGACCTTGTAAGGAATACCTGATCTTCTCCAGATCTAAGTGCATCATTACATCTCTTAACCAATGCACATGAGAGGGGGGCTCTGCCTCCTTCCAATTTAATAAAATCAGTCTTCGTGCAAGTAAGCACCCAAATTGTAGAACAGTGCGCTCTGACCGTCTTGTAATTAAATTTCGATCTACAATTCCAAGTACTGCTGTGAGAGGATTCATGCCAATAGTTTTGTGAATAGCTTTTGATAATATTGAGAAAATATTTGACCAAAAAGTGTATAGCTCAGAGCAACCCCAGAACATGTGTGACAGAGAAGCTGGTGCTTGATTACAGCGCGTACACACAGGGTCCACATCAGGAAAGATCTTACTCAATCGAAGTCTTGACCAGTGGATCCTGTGTATGATCTTAAACTGAATTAAACCGTGGCGAGCACAGATGGAGGTTGAGTGGGTACAAGCGAGTGCTTGTTCCCAGTGCTCTTCAGTGACAGCAATACCAAGTTCCTCCTCCCAGGCCTGCCTCAGGTGTTGCAAAGTACCAGAACCATCAAACTCAGACAATTTATTATAAAGCTTAGAGATGCCTCCTTTAGAAGAAGGGTTATCTAAAAAAAGTGTATCAATAGGTTTTGGTGTCGGAGCCCTAGGATAGTTAGCATTGTTCTGTTTAACAAAATGACGAACCTGCAAATATTTAAAAAAGTGACAGTTGCGTAAGCCAAATTTTTCCTTAAGTGTTTCAAATGAAGGAAAAAAACCCTCTATAAAAAAGTCCATAAAATTACATAAACCACGCCTAAACCATTCGGTAAAAGTGTCATTTCCAAAAGAGGGTGCAAACAGGTGATTTTTAATTGTGGGTCCAAGCATCGGGTTGGAATGAAGACCAAAATGCCTTAAAATTTGTTTCCATATTTGAAGTGAATGAGAGACTACCAAATTATCAATACCACCATGAGACATTGATGCTATATCTGCAAAAACAAATGCTCTAAGTGAAGAGGGAGAACAGTAATACTGCTCCATTTGCATCCAGCTTGGAAACTTCTTTTGGATCCAAAATGACATACATTTAAGATTGCAAGCCCAATAGTATAATTGAAAATTTGGCAACCCCATTCCACCTGACTGTTTTGGTCTCTGCAGGAATGCTTTTCTAATTCTAGCAGTCTTTTTATTCCACACAAATTCTGAAATTATTGTGTCAAGTTTTCTAAAAAAATGACTTATTCAGATAAAAAGGAATGCATGGAATAAAAGAGGAATCTTGGCAGTACTGTCATCTTGATTATATTAATACGGCCTGCTAATGAAAGTGGGAGATAAGACCATCTCTCACAATCTACAGAGGTCTGTTCTATCAATTTTGTAAAATTTTCAAGTAGTAACCCATTAAAGGATGAGGTAATGTTAATTCCCAGGTATTTAAATTCATCAGAAATCTTAAAGGGTAAGCGATAAACATGCATGTCATCCAGTGTCGGTTTATTGGGAAAACAGTACTCTTGCCTATGTTTAATTTGTAGCCAGATATTGAGCTGAATTGTTCCAGTTTTTTCATTATTGCAGGAATAGATATTAAAGGGTTTGAGATATATAGGAGAAGGTCATCAGCATAGAGCGATACCTTATGCTCAGAGTTTGCTCTTGTGATGCCAGAATAGTTCTGCATCATACGAAGTGAAATAGCAAGAGGTTCGATTGCAATTGCAACAGTAGGGGCGACAACGGACAGCCCTGTCGAGTAGACCTAGTTAGAGGGAAGTACTCTGACCTGATGTTATTGGTTTGTATGGAAGCAACCGGGGAGGCATACAGTAGTTTCAGCCAAGCAACAAACTGAATTCCAAATCCAAACTTCGACAGGGCGAAGAAGAGGTAGGACCACTCCACCCTGTCGAAGGCCTTCTCCGCGTCTAAAGAGATGAGCAATTCAGGTTGAGCTTGTGCATTGCTTGTATAGATAATATTAAAAAGACGTCTTAAATTATGGGTTAACTGTCTGTTTTTTATGAAACCATTCTGGTCTTCATGTATGATTGTGGGTAGCACAGTTTCCAGTCGATTACTTAATATTTTTGCCAGGATTTTAACATCTACATTCAAAAGGACTAATTGGCCTGTATGCAGACAAACTTTTTGGATCTTTATCTTTTTTATGGATGACAAAAATAGTTGCTTGATAAAATGTTGGTGGGAGTTTACCAAGTGTCATGGATTCGTTATAAACTTGGAGTAACCTGGGAGCCAGCTCATCAACAAAAGATTTATAAAATTCAGTTGTAAAAACCGTCAGGACCAGGTGCCTTTGATGTCTGTAAAGCTTTGATTGCCCGTTTAACCTCATCTAGAGAGATAAGACTTTCCAACTCGTCTTTAGATTTCTGAGTTATTAAGGGAATGGGTAGATCATCGAAAAAACTATTTAACAGAGTAGTATCCCCTTCAACTTCGGATGTGTACAAATCTTCATAAAACTTTTTAAATTCCCTGTTTATTTCTTGTTGGTCAGTAGTTAAAGTGCCCAGATGTGTTATTACTTCTAAAATTTTTTTTTTCTCCTCCATAACTTTAATCTGGTGAGCAAGTAGTCGGCCGGGTTTTTCCCCCTGTTCATAGAATCGATGTTTTGTTTCCTTTATTAATTTCACTGCTGAAGCTGAGGATAACAAATTGAATTCAGCCTGCAGAGCAATACGTTTAGCCAAAATATCTGGCTCTGGGTTGGTGGCATGCTGTTGATCCAAGGTTTGAATTTGTTCAGTTATTAACTGTTTCTCCTGTTTTTCCTTCCTATATTTTAATGCACTCTGAGATATAATTTGACCGCGAATAAAAGCTTTCATGTGCTTCCCAAAGAGTTTCCCTTGAAATTTCTATGGAATCATTTGTTTCAAAATAGAAAGATATCTGAGATTTTATAAACTGCCTGGATGACTCTTCTGCCAAACACCGGTTATCCATTCTCCATTTTTTGATCCATTCAGTTTAGGGAATGAAAGATTTAATGTTAATGGTCCATGGTCTGACAGCACTATAGCCTCATATTGTATTGTTTTGATTATGGGTAACAATTTAGAATCTGTCAAAAAAAAATCAATCCTCGAGTAAGAATTATGCCGCGGGGAGAAAAATGAATATTCACGCTTAGTGGGATTTATGTGCCTCCATGGGTCTACTAAGTCAGCAGATTTTAAAAATTGCTTAATCAATTTAGCAGATTTGGTCAAACTCTGTTGCTTATTTGATGATCTATCAAGTAACGGGTCAAGCACGAAGTTGGAATCTTATTCCGTTTCAATGTACCATTCACCCCTCTACAATTCCAGGACAAGCATTTCACTAAAGTTTCTTTATCTGCCATAGCATAAATTAAACAAAAAATGTATGGTCCACAACAGCATGTTAAGTGAAAAAAAATGTATCCACCAGAATAAAGTCTGTGCTACTAAAGAAAAAACAAAAACATTCATGAGAACAAATAACCCCTTCCCCCCCTTTCCCCCCTTGACAGCAAACTACTCATGTTTTGCTGAATGCAACCCAAAGCTAAGTGGTAAGAAAAAAAAAAGTGTTAGTGGAAAAAAGCTTTGACAATTAAAAAAAAACACCAATCTTTCACAAGTCATATACAGGTCCGCGCTCCTCTCCTCGAGTAGCGATGAGCTAGGCGACATTATTCAGTCTTACTTCACATGTTGTTGGTAGAAGGACTCGGCTGCCTGAGGTGAGTCAAATGAATGTCTTTCTCCTTTCACTGTGACAACCAGCTTCGCAGGGAAAAAGAGGCTGTATGACACTCCAGCATCGCGGAGCTTTCTCTTTATGTCGTTGAAGGCTGCGCGCATCTTTCCCACCTCAGGAGTCATGTCAGGGAAGATGTGCACCTGTCGCCCGTCATACACAAGTTTTCCCTTGGATTTGGCTAGATCTAGTATTTTCTGTCTATCCGAAAAGTAGTGGAAACAAGCCACTATCGAGCGTGGTCTGTCTGTAGAAGCGGGCTTCGGACCGAGACTTCTATGGGCTCTGTCAATTACCAGGGGAGAATCAAAGTTTTCGCGTCCCAGTATCTCACGAATAAACACCGGCAGAAACGTAAGCATATTCCCCTTCTCCAAGTCCTCCACAACCCCAACGAACCTCAGATTACATCTCCGGCTCCTGTTTTCGAAGTCCGCGCATTTTTCTTGGAGAGTCTTGCATTTCTTGGTCATAAGCTGCTGGTTGTGCTCCAATGCGGCGACTCTATCGATCGTGTCGCTTAGCGTATTCCCCATGTCTTCCATCTGCCGCGTAGCCTCTGCTTGTTTGTTGCTAAGTTTAGCTAGCTCCCCAGTTAGCTCCTCACGGAGGGTTTTAATATCTGCTCTGGTATCATTGCGCAGGGACGAAATGTCCTCTTTGAGATCCAAAATCTGCGTTCCAATTATCCATCTTATATGTCGTGCCCGGTGGTGATACTGATGTCATTCAAGCATGAAAGACCATTTGATGCCGCTTGAGACGGTGCAGAGGGCGCGGGCAATGACATTTATTGACCGACCTGTAATTAAATCATAAAATATACAAGGCAGAATAAGACGAAGGGTCAAACCGATGATTGACAAAAAATAGTGATTATTTCTCACAGACATAGGGCACGTTCGATCAAGGAATGCCTCACGGGAACTAGCCGAACAACTCCGACCAGGAGGCGTCCTGGAGGGCCTCCGGTATCTGTAGAACGTGCACTCAGACATAGGGGGTGCCTCGACGTCAGTGATAGCCACTCTTCTACCGATCTCCTCCCGGGTGTAGACTGTAGCCTCCGATCCATAGCTACTTAGGTCGCCCCACCAATCCTCGGAAAAGCGCATTTATCTACTCTCAACAGACATCATACGTGAGAGGTATCTTGAGTAGTGTATGACGTAATCACAACAAGGGATGGCCCGCCCGGATGAGATGAGGTGGCATACGAGCTCAGGTCTACACGAGAGCCGCGAAGTGCAGTATCCGCTGCTTCGCCACGGCGAGAGACAACCAGTTGAGGGATCTCATTCAGTCCGATGGCCCTACCTAGAACCCCTCCCGGATGGTTGTTCCGGGCACTGCTTCCCACCCAGGAGGACGCCCCCGCGGAAGACGCGAGGACACGCCCGGCGAGGACTATGTCTCTGCAGCTGATCCTGGTAACGCCTAGGGTCCCCGCCGCGTACGAGCTGGAGAAGTGTGTGGGATAGTGGTAAGTCGGGGCATCTCTGCGCATAGACTACTGCCACTCAAAACATCCCACTGACCCGTCAAACGGAGAAAGGCGAAGGAAAATGGATGGAGGGATGATGAACTCCAACCACAACCGACGTCATAAATGATGAGATAATTGAACGCAAATTTGATCTCAAAGAACATTTCGTCCCCTCGCAATGATACCAGAGCAATTTAAAAACCCTTCCGTGGAGCTTAACTGGACTAGCTAAACTTAGACAACAAACAAGCAAGGCTACGCGCAGAATGAAACATGAACACCTAATCACCGACACGACGATAGAGTCCCCCGCATTGGAAGCACAACCACACTTATACAAAAATCAAGACTCCCTAGAAAAATGCTCGGTGGGGGGGGGGGAAGACTCGAAAACAGGACCAGATGTACTGATTCGTTTGGGTGTGGAGGAACTTGGAAAGGGAAAATGCTTACGTTTCGGCCGTATTATTCTGAGCAAACTGCGGGCCGCCCAAAAACTTTGATTCTTTCTCCCCTGAAGTGGCAACCCACTAGAATCTCGGCCGAACCCGCTTCTACAAACAGACCATCTCGCTCGATAAGTGATGTTTTCCACTACTTTTGGGAATAGACACAGAAAATACTAGATCTACCAAATCCAAGGAAAAACTTGTGTATGACGCGGCGACAGAGTGCACATCATCCCTGACATTTACTCCTAGGGTTAAGATGCTCGCATCTTCACGACTATAAGAAAAGCTCCGCGATGCTGAGTGTCCTACACCCTTTTTCCCCTGCGAAGACGGGTTGTCACCAGTGAAAGAGAAAAGACATTCATTTGACTCACCTCAGAGCACCTAGTCCTTCTACCTAACTACAGTGTAGTAAGACTGAATAATTCGCCTAGCTCCGCTCTTCCGAGGAAGAGCGCGGACCTGAATGGTCAGACTTGTGAAGGGACGTGGGTTTTGTATTTTCTTGTGCTGATATGAGCCAATTTTCGGATTGCGGATGCCAAATATCATTGGGTTCTAACAGTCTGCTTATTTTGAGGATATGGTCACAACGGTATTCCAGGTTTCAAAACCTCATAATTAAATGCTGTTACACACAATTTATTTCTAAAAACGGATGGTAGGGTTTTCCCTTTTTTTTTCTTACCAACATAGCTGGGTTGCATTCAGCACATCATGACATAGTTTGCTTCAAAGCTTGTGCCCTCAACACTCGTTTGGGGGAGTGTCTAAGTGAGGATAGGGTTATTTGTTCTCAGGATGTTTGTGTTTTTGTGTCGGTATAGACGACGTAATCTGGGGATACATTTATTTTTCACATTAACGGCTGTGTGTGGACAAATACTTTCTTTGTTCGATTTTATGCTAGGCAGTTTAAAAAAACTTTATTAGGAGGAAAACTTGATTCCTGGAATTTGAGTAGAGGGTGATTGGTACATTAAACGGAATAAGATTCCAACTTCTGCTTGACACCTTACCTTATCAATCATCATATAATGCAACCAAGAGCTTTGACCAAATCTGCTAAAAGTGATTAAGTCACTTTTTAAAATCTGCTGACTTAGTAGACCCTTGGAGCACAAAAAATCCCACTAAAGGCGTGAATATTCATTTTTCGTCCGTCCCCGCGGCATAATTCTTACTCGAGGATTGATTTTTTTTTGCAGATTCTAAATTGAACCCATAATTCAAAAACAATTACATATAAGCTAGGAGTAGCTGTCAGACCTTACCATTAACAGTAAATCTTTCATTCCCCCTAAACTCATGATTCAAAAAATTTGAGAACGAATATCCGATGTTTTGGCGAAGATCATCCAGCCGTTATAAATCTCAGAATATCGTTCTATTTTTAAAACAAATTATATCCATAAAATTATCAGCATGGAGACAACCGTTTGAAGCATCGAACTCTTCTTTAGTTTTCGCTGGTCAAATTATTCTCGAGTGCATAAAAATGAATAGATCGAAAAACAGAGAAACAGGTTAATAACTGAAACAACTTCAAACCTTGATCACACATGCCACCAAGCATCTGGAGCCAGATATTTTTGGCTAAAAACGGATTGCTCTGCAATGGCCTGAATTCAATTTGTGTACCTCATCTTCAGCAGTGAAAATTAATAAAGGAAACAAGAACAACGATTCTATGCAACAAGGGCGGAAAATATCACCGTGCCGAACACTGGGCTACACCAATTAAAGTATCATGGAGGTAGAAAAATACAATGAGTAGGCGAATCTCATATCAAATCTGCACTTTACTACTGGACCAAAACAAGAATTAAACAGAATTTAAAAAGATGTTTTTAATGAAGATTTGTTACACATCCGATGTTGAAAGTGATACTACTCTGTTAAATAGTTTTTCGATGATCCCCCCAGTCCCTTATTTCTCAACAAACATCTAAAGACAGTGGAAAGTCGAAATCGCTCTCATGAGCTTAAACGAGCGAATCAAAGCTTTACTGACATCAAAGGCAACCACGGTCCTACGGTTTTTACAGACAGAATTGTATAAATCTTTTGTGTTGACTGGCTCCCATTTGTTCCAAAGTTAAACGCAAATAGCGCATGACACGTTAAACGTCACCACCAACATTGTTTCAAGCAACTGTTTTTTTGTCATCCATAAAAATAGATAAAGATTCCCAAAAAGTGTTGTCTGCATTCGATAACGAACTATTCCATTCCAGAGACAAGTGATGGACCCCCAATTGCCAATTACTAGTCTTTTGAATGTAGATTTCTAAAATCCTGGCAAAAAATAAGAAGTCTAATCGACTGAACTGTGGCTACCCACAAATCATATCATGATGACAGAATGTTTCAATAAAAAACAACAGTTAAGCCCATATTTTAAGCACGTCTTTTAATTTAACTATACAAGCATGCACAAAGCTCAACCTGAATGCTCATCTCATTGGAGAACGCGGGAAAGGAGCCTCGACATGTGGTTGGTCCTAGCCTCTGCTGCGCCCTTCGAACGATTGGATTTGGAATTCTTTGTTGCTTGGCTGAAACATATCTGTATGCCTCCCCGGTTCTTCCATACAAACCAATAACATCAGTTCAGATTAATTCCTCTCTAACTAGGTCTATCTCGACCAGCTGTCCGTTGTCGCCCCTACTGTTTGGGCAATTGCAATCGAACCGTCGGTTGCTATGTTCTCTTCGTACATGCAGAACATTCTGCTTCACAAAGCGCTAACCTCTGAGCTTAAGGTACTGCGCTCTATCAGATGGACCGTTCTCCTATTATATCCTCTAAACCCTTTAATTCGATTCCGCTGCCAAGAAAGAAAAAACTTAGAACGAATCGAGCTCAATAATCTGGCTACCCATTAAAACATAGGCAAGTGTAATGAGTGTTTGTCCTCAAGTAAACAGCCACACTGGATGACATCATTTTTTCGCTTAACCCTTTAAGATTCTGATGATATGTTACAATAACTGGAAATTAACATTTACCTTCTCCTTTAATGGTTCTACTACTTGAAAATTTTACAAAATTAATAGAACAAACCACGGAAGATTGGGAGATATTATCTAATCTTCAACTCGTCATTAGCAGGAGCCGTATGTATATAATCTGTGGACTATTCTGGCCAAATATTCCTCTTGTGTTTATTTATCCATGCATTCCTTTTATCGGAATAAGTCATTCTTTTTAGAATCTTGACACAATAATTTCCAAAATTTGTGCTGAATACAAAGGACTAGCTAAATTAGAAGTCTTTCCTGACAGAGATCCAAAACATCAGTCAATGGTTGACCAAAATTTCAATATACTATTGGGCTGCAAATCCCTTAGAAGTATGGTCAGGTTGATCCAAAAGCAAGGTTCCAACGACTGCTAAGGAGCACGTAAGTACTGTTCACCCTCTTCAATTAGACTTGTGATTTTTGCAGATATAGAATCAAGTCTCATTGGCCTATTGATGAATTTGTTCGTAGTCGCCTCATTCACTTCAAATATGGAAAACAAAATTTGTAAGGGCATTTTTTGGTCTTCATGCCAACCCGAAATCTTGGACCCCCAATTAAAAATCACCTGTTTGCACCCTCTTTTTGGAACATGACAACTTGTACCGAATGGTTTAGGCCGTGGGTGTTATTGTAATATTACATGACTTTTTTATAGAGGGTATTGTTGGTTTCCCTTCATTTGAAACACTGAAGAGGAACAATTTGGCTTACGGACCCCAACTGTCACGTGTATTTAAATCATAAGCATTCTTCATTTTGTTAAACAAACTCTGCTAAACTAACCTTATTGCTCCGACACCCAAAACGAGTTATACACTTTTCTTTAGTAACCCTCTTTCTACGGAGCATCTCTAAGCTTATAATAAATTTTGTCTGAGTTTGATGGTTCTGGTCCTTTGCAACACCCCCTGAGGCAGGGCCTGGGAGGGAACTAGTTATTGCTGTCACTGAAAGAGTAACTGGGAAACATCACTTCGCTTGTACCCCCACTCAACCTCCATCCGTGCTCGCTCCACAGGATTAATGTCATTTAAGACTCATACACAGGAGCCACTGGTCAAGACTTTCGATTGATAAGATCGTCCTATGTGGACCCGTGTGCTACGGCCGCCGCTGAATATCAAGCTACCAGCTTCTACTGACACACATGTCTGGGTTTGCTCTGAGCGCGAATACAATTTTGGGTCAATATTTTCTCAATATTATCAAAAGTGCTATTCACAAAACTATTTGGCATGAATCCCTCACACATACTTGGATTGGGAGATCGCAATTTAAGTTCAAAGACGTCAGTAAACAGCGCACTGTTCCACAATTTGTGCTTATACTGCAAGAAGTACTGATTCTTATGAAATGGGAAGAAGCAAGAAGCACGCCCATCTCTTGTGTCACAGTGGTTAAAGTAATCACTTAGATCTGAGAAGATCAGTATTTCCTTACAAGGTCATGAAAGATACATTTCACCAGAATGGCATCCTTATATTATCTGTTTAATATGGGAACTTGGAAGACTACACTTTTTTGTGTTAATTGTATGTCCCACATTAATCCCCTTTAATTGTTCCGCATAGTATCTTGTTACTTAGTCCCCTTGTGAATGTCATTTTGTTATTTTGGTTTTTCTTGGGTGTCTCTCTCATCTCTCTGGTCCCTAGGGTGTCTCTCTCATCTCTCTGGTCCCTAGGGTTTCTCTCTCTTCTCTCTGGTCCGTAGGGTGTCTCTCTCTTCTCTCTGGTCAGTAGGGTGTCTCTCTCATCTCTCTGGTCCCTAGGGTGTCTCTCTCATCTCTCTGGTCCCTAGGGTTTCTCTCTCTTCTCTCTGGTCCGTAGGGTGTCTCTCTCTCTTTCTCTCTGGTCCGTAGGGTTTTTCTCTCTTCTCTCTGGTCCGTAGGGTTTCTCTCTCTTCTCTCTGGTCCGTAGGGTGTCTCTCTCTTCTCTCTGGTCCGTAGGGTGTCTCTCTCTTCTCTCTGGTCAGTAGGGTGTCTCTCTCATCTCTCTGGTCCCTAGGGTGTCTCTCTCATCTCTCTGGTCCCTAGGGTTTCTCTCTCTTCTCTCTGGTCCGTAGGGTTTTTCTCTCTTCTCTCTGGTCCGTAGGGTTTCTCTCTCTTCTCTCTGGTCCGTAGGGTGTCTCTCTTCTCTCTGGTCCGTAGGGTGTCTCTCTCTTCTCTCTGGTCCGTAGGGTGTCTCTCTCTTCTCTCTGGTCGTAGGGTTTTTCTCTCTTCTCTCTGGTCCGTAGGGTGTCTCTCTCTTCTCTCTGGTCCGTAGGGTTTCTCTCTCTTCTCTCTGGTCCGTAGGGTTTCTCTCTCTTCTCTCTGGTCCCTAGGGTGTCTCTCTCTTCTCTCTGGTCCGTAGGGTGTCTCTCTCTTCTCTCTGGTCCGTAGGGTTTCTCTCTCTTCTCTCTGGTCCGTAGGGTGTCTCTCTCTTCTCTCTGGTCCGTAGGGTGTCTCTCTCTTCTCTCTGGTCCGTAGGGTGTCTCTCTCTTCTCTCTGGTCCGTAGGGTTTCTCTCTCTTCTCTCTGGTCCGTAGGGTTTCTCTCTCTTCTCTCTGGTCCCTAGGGTGTCTCTCTCATCTCTCTGGTCCCTAGGGTTTCTCTCTCTTCTCTCTGGTCCGTAGGGTTTTTCTCTCTTCTCTCTGGTCCGTAGGGTGTCTCTCTCTTCTCTCTGGTCCGTAGGGTGTCTCTCTCTTCTCTCTGGTCCGTAGGGTGTCTCTCTCTTCTCTCTGGTCCGTAGCGTGTCTCTCTCTTCTCTCTGGTCCGTAGGGTGTCTCTCTTCTCTCTGGTCCGTAGGGTGTCTCTCTCTCTTCTCTCTGGTCCGTAGGGTTTCTCTCTCTTCTCTCTGGTCCGTGTAGTTCTCTCTTGTACTTGTGTTGAGGTGCAGTATCATCTGTCCGTCACCATGGCAACCCTGGCCACAGTTGCCCCGTTCCGCCCTGACTCCAGCTGAAGGTCTTGGGACGCTGCTGAGACCGACTGTGTGGGCCAACATCTCCATCAGCGGGGCCCCCAGTGCAGAGAGGCCCCCACACCCCCCACCCTCCGCCCGCATGTCTCTGTGAAAGTGAAAACAAAGCCGGACACACTGTGATGAGTCGTGTGAGAGAAGCTTTGAAGGGGGTCCTGGAAAAGCCTCAAAGATCACACTGACAGATCTGAGGTGTCAGGCTGCAGTACCACCCCGGGCCTGTGGGGGCGCACCTGGAAGAAGAATTATCCAAGGCTAATGTATAGAATCTTCTTACCTCTCAAAAACGGGTTTACAGGATGGTTCAAAACTGGTTCTTGGTCCAAAAGTGGTTCATGGTCCAAAAGTGGTTCATGGTCCAAAAGTGGTTCATGGTCCAAAAGTGGTTCATGGTCCAAAAGTGGTTCATGGTCCAAAAGTGGTTCATGGTCCAAAAGTGGTTCTTGGTCCTCTTGGTCCCAGATGCTGTCTGAGGGGAGTGTATGTTTTTGGACCAGTCTAGTTTAGCCGCTGTGGACTTTTGAAGTCACTCGTTAAATGAATGAGGCTGATGCACAGATGTGTTTTTTCACATTTTATTTTCCTGCGGCCATTTTGAAACTGCCGTAGACGGTGAAAGTTGTTTGAACGGCGGAGATAGGCGTGACTACCTCTTTAATATTTAATATTTATTATTTCTGGTCTAACCCTGGGCCTGAGCCTACCTCTGGGTCTAACCCTGGGTCTGGGTCTAACCCTGGGCCTGGGTCTAACCCTGGTTCTGGGCCTAACCCTGGGCCTTGGTCTAACCCTGGGTCTAACCCTGGGCCTGGGTCTGACTCTGGGCCTGGGCCTGGGTCTAACCCTGGTTCTGGGCCTAACCCTGGGCCTTGGTCTAACCCTGGGTCTAGCCCTGGGCCTAACCGTGGGCCTGGGTCTAACTCTGGGTCTGGGTCTAACCCTGGCCCAGGGTGGAGCTTTCGTCTTGAACGGTGTTCACATTTTTTCTGTTAGATTTTGACACATGTCTGACAACCTTCGCCACATCCTCCATGACAGCGCCACCTGTGTGTTACCATGACAGCCCCACCTGTGTGTTACCATGAGAGCGCCCCCTGTGTGTTACCCTGTGTGTTACCATGAGAGCGCCCCCCTGTGTGTTACCATGAGAGCGCCCCCTGTGTGTTACCATGAGAGCGCCCCCTGTGTGTTACCCTGTGTGTTACCATGAGAGCGCCCCCCTGTGTGTTACCATGAGAGCGCCCCCCTGTGTGTTACCATGAGAGCGCCCCCTGTGTGTTACCATGAGAGCGCCCCCTGTGTGTTACCCTGTGTGTTACCATAACTTGGCTTGGCTGGGAGCAGTCCACTGAAGCAGGCAGGCAATCTGGCAAAATACAAAAACTCAAATAAGTCGAAGAAAAGCAAAGATTCACAAGTAGGTTTGTGAGGCTCTGGTCTGTACCGCTGAATAGACGGAAACAATCTGGCAGCGTGTGCAGGGCAGCATGGGTTGAAGTAAGGAGTGATGATTGGGTATAGGAACCAGGTGTGCCTGCCCAGGGCCTGCTCCCACCATGTACCAAGCCTGCAGGCACCAGAGACCAAAACAACAACAAAAAAGCCCAAAGGAGCAATCATAACATTTAGGATATTGTGTCTAAAAATTTACCATATGTAACCTCTGGTCCATGATCATCTCCTACATGTACGTCTGGTCTTACCATGTGTAACCTCTGGTCCATGATCATCTCCTACATGTACGTCTGGTCTTACCATGTGTAACCTCTGGTCCATGGTCATCTCCTACATGTACGTCTGGTCTTACCATGTGTAACCTCTGGTCCATGATCATTTCCTACATGCACGTCTGGTCTTACCATGTGTAACCTCTGGTCCATGGTCATCTCCTACATGTACGTCTGGTCTTACCATGTGTAAACTCTGGTCCATGATCATCTCCTACATGTACGTCTGGTCTTACCATGTGTAAACTCTGGTCCATGATCATCTCCTACATGTACGTCTGGGTCTGATCCTATTGGCTGAAGTTTCCTTGGTTGAATTCGACCAATCAGAGAGCGGGGGAGGCGGGTGTTGTCGGTGGTTGTAGTTGAAACATAAACTCTCTCCATAACAAACACAGTTGTATGGAAGCCCGTTTCCGCCATGTAAAAAAAAAAAAAGCATACAGAAAGTCAAAATTTCGAGTTTTCATCTGCGCATGTGCAGTTAAAAACTCGCATGTGTTGTTGTCTGGAACGGTCTCTGGACGTCCTTCACCTGCAGATTATGAAGATATTGCTGACAGCGACCACTGCAATCATGAAGAAGCCAGAAATAATGTTGTTTGTTTGATTCTGTAAAACTTTCCTGTTTAAGCCCCAGACCGCGGTCGTAGGACGCAGGGAGGTGCTGTCTTTTTATTTATTTGTTAAATTCAATTTACATATATACAACATTTAAATCAAACGACTTCTTATTTCGACATAGTAACAAATAATGTGAGCAATGCGTTTTTATAATAAATCAAAGGAAAATGAGCCATCGAGACATTCCAATCCAATCTGCAATACCCCACTCTGACCAGACGATGGCGCTGAGAGGGATCCACACGGAGCGAGTCTGTCCACGGCTGAAATGATGCGCTTTCTACGTGTTGAGTACAGGGTTTTATTCATGCATCTGTAATGGGTTTATCTATTTCTAACCCTTTTCAAAGACCCTCACTGTTATCTGCGGAGTTATTTCTCCGGATTGTTGCTAAAAGAGTCGTGGGCTTTATTTTGTCACAATAAAATAATCAGAGAAGGCACTTATTCCCTGTATGTCTCTGTGTTCTTGCTCATCTGTCTGTGGTTCTCCTGCCTCTGTCTGTGGTTCTCCTGCCTCTGTCTGTGGTTCACCTGCCTCTGTCTGTGGTTCACCTGCCTCTGTCTGTGGTTTACCTGCCTCTGTCTGTGGTTCTCCTGCCTCTGTCTGTGGTTCTCCTGCCTCTGTCTGTGGTTCACCTGCCTCTGTCTGTGGTTTACCTGCCTCTGTCTGTGGTTCTCCTGCCTCTGTCTGTGGTTCTCCTGCCTCTGTCTGTGGTTCTCCTGCCTCTGTCTGTGGTTCTCCTGCCTCTGTCTGTGGTTTACCTGCCTCTGTCTGTGGTTCTCCTGCCTCTGTCTGTGGTTCTCCTGCCTCTGTCTGTGGTTCTCCTGCCTCTGTCTGTGGTTCTCCTGCCTCTGTCTGTGGTTCTCCTGCCTCTGTCTGTGGTTCTCCTGCCTCTGTCTGTGGTTCTCCTGCCTCTGTCTGTGGTTCTCCTGCCTCTGTCTGTGGTTCTCCTGCCTCTGTCTGTGGTTCACCTGCCCTCTGTCTGTGGTTCTCCTGCCTCTGTCTGTGGTTCTCCTGCCTCTGTCTGTGGTTCTCCTGCCTCTGTCTGTGGTTCTCCTGCCTCTGTCTGTGGTTTACCTGCCTCTGTCTGTGCTTTACCTGCCTCTGTCTGTGGTTCTCCTGCCTCTGTCTGTGGTTTACCTGCCTCTGTCTGTGGTTCTACTGCCTCTGTCTGTGGTTTACCTGCCTCTGTCTGTGGTTCTCCTGCCTCTGTCTGTGGTTTACCTGCCTCTGTCTGTGGTTCTCCTGCCTCTGTCTGTGGTTCTCCTGCCTCTGTCTGTGGTTCTCCTGCCTCTGTCTGTGGTTCTACTGCCTCTGTCTGTGGTTCTCCTGCCTCTGTCTGTGGTTCTCCTGCCTCTGTCTGTGGTTCTCCTGCCTCTGTCTGTGGTTTACCTGCCTCTGTCTGTGCTTTACCTGCCTCTGTCTGTGGTTCTCCTGCCTCTGTCTGTGGTTCTCCTGCCTCTGTCTGTGGTTCTCCTGCCTCTGTCTGTGGTTCTCCTGCCTCTGTCTGTGGTTTACCTGCCTCTGTCTGTGCTTTACCTGCCTCTGTCTGTGGTTCTCCTGCCTCTGTCTGTGGTTTACCTGCCTCTGTCTGTGGTTCTACTGCCTCTGTCTGTGGTTTACCTGCCTCTGTCTGTGGTTCTCCTGCCTCTGTCTGTGGTTCTCCTGCCTCTGTCTGTGGTTCTCCTGCCTCTGTCTGTGGTTCTCCTGCCTCTGTCTGTGGTTTACCTGCCTCTGTCTGTGCTTTACCTGCCTCTGTCTGTGGTTCTCCTGCCTCTGTCTGTGGTTTACCTGCCTCTGTCTGTGGTTCTACTGCCTCTGTCTGTGGTTTACCTGCCTCTGTCTGTGGTTCTCCTGCCTCTGTCTGTGGTTCTCCTGCCTCTGTCTGTGGTTCTCCTGCCTCTGTCTGTGGTTCTACTGCCTCTGTCTGTGGTTCTCCTGCCTCTGTCTGTGGTTCTCCTGCCTCTGTCTGTGGTTCTCCTGCCTCTGTCTGTGGTTCTACTGCCTCTGTCTGTGGTTCTACTGCCTCTGTCTGTGGTTCTCCTCCCTCTGTCTGTGGTTCTCCTGCCTCTGTCTGTGGTTTACCTGCCTCTGTCTGTGGTTTACCTGCCTCTGTCTGTGGTTCTCCTGCCTCTGTCTCTGGTTCTCCTGCCTCTGTCTGTGGTTCTCCTGCCTCTGTCTGTGGTTCTCCTGCCTCTGTCTGTGGTTCTCCTGCCTCTGTCTGTGGTTTACCTGCCTCTGTCTGTGGTTCTCCTGCCTCTGTCTGTGGTTCACCTGCCTCTGTCTGTGGTTCTCCTGCCTCTGTCTGTGGTTCTCCTGCCTCTGTCTGTGGTTCTCCTGCCTCTGTCTGTGGTTTACCTGCCTCTGTCTGTGGTTCTCCTGCCTCTGTCTGTGGTTTACCTGCCTCTGTCTGTGGTTTACCTGCCGCTGTCTGTGGTTCTCCTGCCTCTGTCTGTGGTTCACCTGCCTCTGTCTGTGCTTTACCTGCCTCTGTCTGTGGTTCTCCTGCCTCTGTCTGTGGTTTACCTGCCTCTGTCTGTGGTTCTACTGCCTCTGTCTGTGGTTTACCTGCCTCTGTCTGTGGTTCTCCTGCCTCTGTCTGTGGTTCACCTGCCTCTGTCTGTGGTTCTCCTGCCTCTGTCTGTGGTTCTACTGCCTCTGTCTGTGGTTCTCCTGCCTCTGTCTGTGGTTCTACTGCCTCTGTCTGTGGTTTACCTGCCTCTGTCTGTGGTTTACCTGCCTCTGTCTGTGGTTCTCCTGCCTCTGTCTCTGGTTCTCCTGCCTCTGTCTGTGGTTCTCCTGCCTCTGTCTGTGGTTCTCCTGCCTCTGTCTGTGGTTCTCCTGCCTCTGTCTGTGGTTTACCTGCCTCTGTCTGTGGTTCTCCTGCCTCTGTCTGTGGTTCTCCTGCCTCTGTCTGTGGTTCTCCTGCCTCTGTCTGTGGTTCTCCTGCCTCTGTCTGTGGTTTACCTGCCTCTGTCTGTGGTTTACCTGCCTCTGTCTGTGGTTCTCCTGCCTCTGTCTGTGGTTTACCTGACTCTGTCTGTGGTTCTCCTGCCTCTGTCTGTGGTTTACCTGCCTCTGTCTGTGGTTCTCCTGCCTCTGTCTGTGGTTCACCTGCCTCTGTCTGTGGTTTACCTGGCTCTGTCTGTGGTTCTCCTGCCTCTGTCTGTGGTTTACCTGCCTCTGTCTGTGGTTTACCTGCCTCTGTCTGTGGTTCTCCTGCCTCTGTCTGTGGTTCTCCTGCCTCTGTCTGTGGTTCTCCTGCCTCTGTCTGTGGTTCTCCTGCCTCTGTCTGTGGTTCTCCTGCCTCTGTCTGTGGTTCACCTGCCTCTGTCTGTGGTTCTCCTGCCTCTGTCTGTGGTTCTACTGCCTCTGTCTGTGGTTCTACTGCCTCTGTCTGTGGTTCTCCTGCCTCTGTCTGTGGTTCTCCTGCCTCTGTCTGTGGTTCTACTGCCTCTGTCTGTGGTTCTACTGCCTCTGTCTGTGGTTCTCCTGCCTCTGTCTGTGGTTCTACTGCCTCTGTCTGTGGTTCTCCTGCCTCTGTCTGTGGTTCACCTGCCTCTGTCTGTGGTTCTACTGCCTCTGTCTGTGGTTTACCTGTCTCTGTCTGTGGTTCACCTGCCTCTGTCCTTGGTTTACCTGCCTCTGTCTGTGGTTCTCCTGCCTCTGTCTGTGGTTCTCCTGCCTCTGTCTGTGGTTCTCCTGCCTCTGTCTGTGGTTCTCCTGCCTCTGTCTGTGGTTCTCCTGCCTCTGTCTGTGGTTTACCTGCCTCTGTCTGTGGTTCTCCTGCCTCTGTCTGTGGTTCTCCTGCCTCTGTCTGTGGTTCTCCTGCCTCTGTCTGTGGTTTACCTGCCTCTGTCTGTGGTTCTCCTGCCTCTGTCTGTGGTTCTCCTGCCTCTGTCTGTGGTTCTCCTGCCTCTGTCTGTGGTTCACCTGCCTCTGTCTGTGGTTTACCTGCCTCTGTCTGTGGTTCTCCTGCCTCTGTCTGTGGTTCTCCTGCCTCTGTCTGTGGTTCTCCTGCCTCTGTCTGTGGTTTACCTGCCTCTGTCTGTGGTTCTCCTGCCTCTGTCTGTGGTTCACCTGCCTCTGTCTGTGGTTTACCTGCCTCTGTCTGTGGTTCTCCTGCCTCTGTCTGTGGTTCTCCTGCCTCTGTCTGTGGTTCACCTGCCTCTGTCTGTGGTTCTCCTGCCTCTGTCTGTGGTTCTCCTGCCTCTGTCTGTGGTTTACCTGCCTCTGTCTGTGGTTCTCCTGCCTCATAGCCGTGATACTGACCAGATGTCACCAGTTGATGCTCAATGACTTTGAACAGCCGCATGTGTTTTATTATTAATCTTCCACAGTCCGTTTAGGATAAACTAAATAGAGGCTTCTGAAGCGGATTCTAATCATAAACGGAGAGACCGTTTGCATTTTAACACGATTACTACCACAACATTATTGCTGCTCCTTCATGGATGTGGTCACTGTCTGTAGGAAATATCTTCACATAATCTGCAGGTAGAGGATGACCCATGGTCATGGATCTATAACAGGGATGACCCATGGTCATGGATCTATAACAGGGATGACCCATGGTCATGGATCTATAACAGGGATGACCCATGGTCATGGATCTATAACAGGGATGACCCATGGTCATGGATCTATAACAGGGATGACCATGTGCACTTGTATATTGTAAATAGTAACTGTAACTCTATTTTAAATTTACATTTATTCTTTAGAAGTGTTTTTTATTCTTATTTTTATTATCTCTTTCTGACTGTTGCACTGAGCCAAAGCAATTTCCTAGTCTGTGACCTCCTGTTACTTACGTGGCAATAAAAATGATTCTGATTCTGATTCTGATTTAAGTAGACTTGGCCAGTCCTGATCCTGGTAGATAAGATAAGATGTACTTCATTAATCTCACACAGGAGAAATTTACATGTCACATTTGGCATGGATAGGAACACTCAAGAATTGTGCAAAAAGTAAGAAATGAGTCCTGAACTTGTCCAAATCCGATTACCTGAGAGTGGAGCCTGATGCGGGCCATAGGGGACCCCCCCCGCCCCTCAATCTCCCCCTTCCTCCCCCCTCCCTACACCTGGGAACGTCACAGTCGGATGAGCAGAATTCCGGATTCTAACAAGAGATAAGAGCCACATCCACAGACTGTCTCTGCCTCTGGCTCTGGCTCTGTCTCTGCCTCTGGCTCTGGCTCTGCCTCTGCCTCTGCCTCTGCCTCTGCCTCTGCCTCTGCCTCTGCCTCTGCCTCAGTCTCTGCCTCTGTCTCTGTCTCTGTCTCTGTCTCTGTCTCTGCCTCAGTCTCTGCCTCTGTCTCTGCCTCTGGCTCTGCCTCTGCCTCTGCCTCTGCCTCAGTCTCTGCCTCTGCCTCTGCCTCTGCCTCTGCCTCTGCCTCTGCCTCTGTCTCTGTCTCTGCCTCTGCCTCAGTCTCTGCCTCTGCCTCTGTCTCTGTCTCTGTCTCTGCCTCTGCCTCAGTCTCTGCCTCTGCCTCTGCCTCTGCCTCCTCTGCCTCTGCCTCTGCCTCTGTCTCTGTCTCTGCCTCTGCCTCTGCCTCAGTCTCTGTCTCTGTCTCTGCCTCTGGCTCTGGCTCTGCCTCTGCCTCTGCCTCTGCCTCTGCCTCTGCCTCAGTCTCTGCCTCTGTCTCTGTCTCTGTCTCTGTCTCTGTCTCTGCCTCAGTCTCTGCCTCTGTCTCTGCCTCTGGCTCTGCCTCTGCCTCTGCCTCTGTCTCTGTCTCTGCCTCTGCCTCTGCCTCTGCCTCTGCCTCTGTCTCTGCCTCTGCCTCAGTTTCTGCCTCTGCCTCTGTCTCTGTCTCTGCCTCTGCCTCTGCCTCTGCCTCTGCCTCAGTCTCTGCCTCTGCCTCTGTCTCTGTCTCTGTCTCTGTCTCTGTCTCTGCCTCTGTCTCTGTCTCTGTCTCTGCCTCTGGCTCTGGCTCTGCCTCTGCCTCTGGCTCTGGCTCTGCCTCTGGCTCTGGCTCTGGCTCTGCCTCTGGCTCTGGCTCTGCCTCTGGCTCTGGCTCTGGCTCTGGCTCTGCCTCTGGCTCTGGCTCTGCCTCTGGCTCTGGCTCTGGCTCTGGCTCTGGCTCTGCTTCTGGCTCTGCCTCTGGCTCTGCCTCTGGCTCTGGCTCTGCCTCTGGCTCTGGCTCTGGCTCTGCCTCTGGCTCTGGCTCTGCCTCTGCCTCTGGCTCTGCCTCTGGCTCTGCCTCTGGCTCTGGCTCTGGCTCTGGCTCTGGCTCTGGCTCTGGCTCTGCCTCTGTCTCTGTTTTTGGTAAAGACTAAGGTCCTGTTGTACTAAGTCTGACTTCCTGCGGAGGTTTAACTGAACCTGAGGAATGTGAAGCTTGTTCTGGAGTTATCTCTGATCTGCTGCTGATGCTGCAAACACTTCCTGTTCCTACGAGGCGGCTCTGTGGAAACATTTATCATCTACTAAGACTTCCCCTTTAATCGTTACAGGTCACGCTCCTGAGTTCAGTGATTTATGACTCTGTGTAAGACCTGCAGTCGGTTTGGTGACGACAAGGGGTTTAATTATATATAAAACAAAAATACACCTTTTGCTCTGATACTGCTTCACTCTTGGCATTCTCTGGATGAGCTTCAACAGGACCTGAAATGGTCTCCAACAGTCTGGAAGGAGTTCCCATGATGCTTAGCACTTGTTGGCCCCTTCACTCTGTGGTCCAGCCCCAAAACCATCTGGACTGGGTTCAGGTCCAAAACCATCTGGACTGGGTTCAGGTCCAAAACCATCTGGACTGGGTTCAAGTCCAAAACCATCTGGACTGGGTTCAGGTCCAAAACCATCTGGACTGGGTTCAGGTCCAAAACCATCTGGACTGGGTTCAGGTCCAAAACCATCTGGACTGGGTTCAGGTCCGGCCCTTACACAGCCTGGTGCGGGTCTACAGCAATAGTCATGAACAGAACTCAGTGAAGGAGAGGGTGTCCACACTTTTGATCTGTACTGTGTTAGGAGAAAGTAACTACAAAGTAATGCAGTAGTTACTTTACCTATGCACCTGTGTCTGTATGTACCTGTGTCTGTATGTACCTGTGTCTGTATGTACCTGTGTCTGTATGTACCTGTGTCTGTATGTACCTGTGTCTGTATGTACCTGTGTCTGTATGTAGCTGTGTCTGTATGTAGCTGTGTCTGTATGTACCTGTGTCTGTATGTACCTGTGTCTGTATGTACCTATGCACCTGTGTCTGTATGTACCTGTGTCTGTATGTACCTGTGTCTGTATGTAGCTGTGTCTGTATGTACCTGTGTCTGTATGTACCTGTGTCTGTATGCACCTGTGTCTGTATGTACCTGTGTCTGTATGTACCTGTGTCTGTATGTACCTGTGTACCTGTGTCTGTATGTACCTGTGTCTGTATGTACCTGTGTCTGTATGTACCTGTGTCTGTATGTCTGTGTGTACCTGTGTCTGTATGTACCTGTGTCTATATGTCTGTGTGTACCTGTGTCTGTATGTACCTGTGTCTGTGTGTACCTGTGTCTGTATGTACCTGTGTCTGTATGTACCTGTGTCTGTATGTACCTGTGTCTGTATGCACCTGTGTCTGTATGTACCTGTGTCTGTATGCACCTGTGTCTGTGTGTACCTGTGTCTGTATGTACCTGTGTACCTGTGTCTGTATGTACCTGTGTCTGTATGTACCTGTGTCTGTATGTACCTGTGTCTATATGTACCTGTGTCTGTATGTACCTGTGTCTGTATGTACCTGTGTCTGTATGCACCTGTGTCTGTGTGTACCTGTGTCTGTATGTACCTGTGTACCTGTGTCTGTATGTACCTGTGTCTGTATGTACCTGTGTACCTGTGTCTGTATGTACCTGTGTCTGTATGTACCTGTGTCTGTATGTACCTGTGTCTGTATGCACCTGTGTCTGTGTGTACCTGTGTCTGTATGTACCTGTGTCTGTATGTACCTGTGTACCTGTGTCTGTATGTACCTGTGTCTGTATGTACCTGTGTCTATATGTACCTGTGTGTCTGTGTGTACCTGTGTCTGTATGTACCTGTGTCTATATGTACCTGTGTCTGTATGTACCTGTGTCTCTGTGTCTGTATGTACCTGTGTCTGTATGTACCTGTGTCTGTATGTACCTGTGTCTGTATGTACCTGTGTCTGTATGTACCTGTGTCTGTATGTAGCTGTGTCTGTGTGTACCTGTGTCTGTATGTACCTGTGTCTATATGTCTGTGTGTACCTGTGTCTGTATGTACCTGTGTCTGTGTGTACCTGTGTCTGTATGTACCTGTGTCTGTGTGTACCTGTGTCTGTATGTACCTGTGTCTGTATGTACCTGTGTACCTGTATGTACCTGTGTGTCTGTGTGTACCTGTGTCTGTGTGTACCTGTGTCTGTATGTACCTGTGTGTCTGTATGTACTTGTGTGTCTGTGTGTACCTGTGTGTCTGTGTGTACCTGTGTCTGTATGTACCTGTGTGTCTGTATGTACCTGTGTCTGTATGTACCTGTGTGTCTGTGTGTACCTGTGTGTCTGTGTGTACCTGTGTCTGTATGTACCTGTGTACCTGTATGTACCTGTGTGTCTGTGTGTACCTGTGTCTGTGTGTACCTGTGTCTGTATGTACCTGTGTCTGTGTGTACCTGTGTCTGTATGTACCTGTGTACCTGTGTCTGTATGTACCTGTGTGTCTGTGTGTACCTGTGTCTGTATGTACCTGTGTCTGTATGTACCTGTGTGTCTGTGTGTACCTGTGTCTGTGTGTACCTGTGTCTGTATGTACTTGTGTCTCTGTGTCTGTGTGTACCTGTGTCTGTATGTACCTGTGTCTGTGTGTACCTGTGTACCTGTGTGTACCTGTGTACCTGTGTGTACCTGTGTCTCTGTGTCTGTTTGTACCTGTGTCTGTATGTACCTGTGTCTGTATGTACCTGTGTCTGTATGTACCTGTGTCTATATGTACCTGTGTCTGTATGTACCTGTGTCTGTGTGTACCTGTGTCTGTATGTACCTGTGTCTGTGTGTACCTGTGTCTGTATGTACCTGTGTCTGTATGTACCTGTGTCTGTATGTCTGTGTGTACCTGTGTCTGTATGTACCTGTGTCTGTGTGTACCTGTGTCTGTATGTACCTGTGTCTGTGTGTACCTGTGTCTGTATGTACCTGTGTCTGTATGTACCTGTGTACCTGTATGTACCTGTGTGTCTGTGTGTACCTGTGTCTGTGTGTACCTGTGTCTGTATGTACCTGTGTCTCTGTGTCTGTATGTACCTGTGTGTCTGTATGTACTTGTGTGTCTGTGTGTACCTGTGTGTCTGTGTGTACCTGTGTCTGTGTGTACCTGTGTACCTGTGTGTACCTGTGTACCTGTGTGTACCTGTGTCTCTGTGTCTGTTTGTACCTGTGTCTGTGTGTACCTGTGTCTGTGTGTACCTGTGTGTACCTGTGTAGCTGTGTGTACCTGTGTGTACTTGTGTCTGTGTGTACCTGTGTCTGTGTGTACCTGTGCCTGTGTGTACCTGTGTCTGTGTGTACTTGTGTGTACCTGTGTCTGTGTGTACCTGTGTCTGTGTGTACCTGTGTCTGTATGTACCTGTGTATACCTGTGTCTGTGTGTACCTGTGTGTACCTGTGTCTGTATGTACCTGTGTGTACCTGTGTCTGTGTGTACCTGTGTCTGTGTGTACCTGTGTGTACCTGTGTACCTGTGTGTACCTGTGTACCCGTGTGTACCTGTGTGTACCTGTGTCTGTGTGTACCTGTGTGGACCTGTGTACCTGTGTGTACCTGTGTGTACCTGTGTCTGTATGTACCTGTGTGTACCTGTGTCTGTGTGTACCTGTGTGTACCTGTGTCTGTATGTACCTGTGTGTACCTGTGTCTGTGTGTACCTGTGTGTACCTGTGTGTACCTGTGTCTGTGTGTACCTGTGTCTGTGTGTACCTGTGTGTACCTGTGTCTGTGTGTACCTGTGTCTGTGTGTACCTGTGTGTACCTGTGTCTGTGTGTACCTGTGTGTACCTGTGTGTACCTGTGTCTGTGTGTACCTGTGTCTGTGTGTACCTGTGTGTACCTGTACCTGTGTGTACCTGTGTCTGTGTGTACCTGTGTGTACCTGTGTGTACCTGTGTCTGTGTGTACCTGTGTCTGTGTGTACTTGTGTCTACCTGTGTCTGTGTGTACCTGTGTCTGTGTGTACCTGTGTGTACCTGTGTCTGTGTGTACCTGTGTCTGTGTGTACCTGTGTGTACCTGTGTCTGTGTGTACCTGTGTCTGTGTGTACCTGTGTGTACCTGTGTGTACCTGTGTACCTGTGTGTACCTGTGTGTACCTGTGTGTACCTGTGTGTACCTGTGTGTACCTGTGTGTACCTGTGTGTACCTGTGTGTACCTGTGTCTGTGTGTACCTGTGTGTACCTGTGTCTGTGTGTACCTGTGTCTGTGTGTACCTGTGTGTACCTGTGTCTGTGTGTACCTGTGTCTGTGTGTACCTGTGTGTACCTGTGTCTGTGTGTACCTGTATGTACCTGTGTCTGTGTGTACCTGTGTGTACCTGTGTGTACCTGTGTGTACCTGTGTCTGTGTGTACCTGTGTGTACCTGTGTCTGTGTGTACCTGTGTGTACCTGTGTGTACCTGTGTGTACCTGTGTCTGTGTGTACCTGTGTGTACCTGTGTGTACCTGTGTCTGTGTGTAACTGTACCTGAGAGCAGCCCTCTCCATCCATCCGTCAGTGTGATTGGCGTGATTACAGGTTGGCGTGTACTCGAGTACCCGGACACAGGCCCCGCCCCCTCAGCAGCAGGTGTTCTTTCTCTGAGAGGATCAAAGGGTCCGAGATGGAACAGGATTGGTCTTTGAGGAAGTCGTCAGTTCTCAGCGGTCGCCATCGGGGCCGTCTGGGTTTACGGTTTTACAAGATCTACATACTTTCACTCTGACACCTGAGGCTGTAGACCCAGGACTGAGGCTGTAGACCCAGGACTGAGGCTGTAGACCCAGGACTGAGGCTGTAGACCCAGGACTGAGGCTGTAGACCCAAGACTGAGGCTGTAGACCCAGGACTGAGGCTGTAGACCCAGGACTGAGAGTGTAGACCCAGGACTGAGGCTGTAGACCCAGGACTGAGGCTGTAGACCCAAGACTGAGGCTGTAGACCCAGGACTGAGGCTGTAGATCCAGGACTGAGGCTGTAGACCCAGGACTGAGGCTGTAGTCCCAGGACTGAGGCTGTAGACCCAGGACTGAGGCTGTAGACCCAGGACTGAGGCTGTAGACCCAGGACTGAGGCTGTAGACCCAGGACTGAGGCTGTAGTCCCAGGACTGAGGCTGTAGACCCAGGACTGAGGCTGTAGACCCAGGACTGAGGCTGTAGACCCAGGACTGAGGCTGTAGACCCAGGACTGAGGCTGTAGATCCAGGACTGAGGCTGTAGACCCAGGACTGAGGCTGTAGACCCAGGACTGAGGCTGTAGATCCAGGACTGAGGCTGTAGACCCAGGACTGAGACTGTAGACCCAGGACTGAGACTGTAGACCCAGGACTGAGGCTGTAGACCCAGGACTGAGACTGTAGACCCAGGACTGAGGCTGTAGACCCAGGACTGAGGCTGTAGACCCAGGACTGAGGCTGTAGACCCAGGACTGAGGCTGTAGACCCAGACTGAGCCTGTAGACCCAGGACTGAGACTGTAGACCCAGGTCTCTCTCTCTGGTCTCTCTTTCTGGTCTCTCAGAGGAACATGTGATGCATGATAAGAAACTAAAAGAATAATTACGACTTTAATTTACACATCCTTCTATTTGACACTTTCTTTCTGACACAGCCTAGAACCTTTTGGGCCAGATATTTAATTTAACTTTAACTTTAAAAGACGAAACACTTGTGCCCAGCCTGACTCCGCCCACATGCAGGACCGTGGACAAAGTGGATATTATTTTAAGACTTCTACATTGTTCATGTGTTTTAACGGTTGATTCTCTGACCTGTGATTTCAATGGTTCTGTTCAGTCTGAGACGACTCAATCACAAACAAAACAATAAAAACACAGTTGTTATTGCTGCTTAAAGCAGTAGTTTATGCACTTGACGTTCTCCTTCCATTGTTTACACGCTGTGATGATTGTAGAGCCACAGAGTAATATAATAATAATAATAATAATATAAACTAATAGATGTGGCCAGAACACTCCCAACTCGCTTCTGTTGAGACTTTGATCAAAGAAAGGCCTCGTTCTGCGTCTGCAACGCTGCAAAGTCACTTTAGTGCAGAGCGAGCGCCACACGGACGGTTTTAGGCTTAACTGTGAGATTTTATCTCATTTGCTCTAAAATGTCAAACAATTGACGAGGATATGCAGAGCACTGTAACGAAAACATGTGTGCAGTTTGGAAGAAGTAGCTTTGGTTTAGCCTTCAGAATTACAAACCTCTTTTCCTTCCATGACGTCTGTGATTTTGAGGCAAAGTCTTCCTCTTTCCTTCCTCTAGATTTGGATTAGTTTAGGACCGTACCATTTATCTACAAAACAAAACCTTTTATATGACGTCCCTTACAGAACGGGCCATTCCATTACATCTGTATCGTCAAACAATAACTGTGTAATTAGGGTGTACTTAGGGTGTAATTAGGGTGTAATTAGGGTGCAATTAGGGTGTACTTAGGGTGTAATTAGGGTGTACTTAGGGTGTAATTAGGGTGTAATTAGGGTGTAATTAGGGCGTAATTAGGGTGTAATTAGGGTGTAATTAGGGTGTAATTAGGGCGTAATTAGGGTGTAATTAGGGTGTAATTAGGGTGTACTTAGGGTGTAATTAAGGTGTAATTAAGGTGTAATTAAGGTGTAATTAAGGTGTAATTAGGGTGTAATTAGGGTGTAATTAGGGTGTAATTAGGGTGTAATTAGGGCGTAATTAGGGTGTAATTAGGGTGTAATTAGGGTGTAATTAGGGCGTAATTAGGGTGTAATTAGGGTGTAATTAGGGTGTACTTAGGGTGTAATTAGGGTGTAATTAAGGTGTAATTAAGGTGTAATTAAGGTGTAATTAAGGTGTAATTAGGGTGTAATTAGGGTGTAATTAGGGCGTAATTAGGGTGTAATTAGGGCGTAATTAGGGTGTAATTAGGGTGTAATTAGGGCGTAATTAGGGTGTAATTAGGGTGTAATTAGGGTGTAATTAGGGTGTAATTAGGGCGTAATTAGGGTGTACTTAGGGCGTAATTAGGGTGTAATTAGGGTGTAATTAGGGCGTAATTAGGGTGTAATTAGGGCTTAATTAGGGTGTAATTAGGGTGTAATTAGGGTGTAATTAGGGTGTAATTAGGGCGTAATTAGGGTGTACTTAGGGCATAATTAAGACGTAATCAGGGTGTAATTAGGGTGTAATTAGGGTGTAATTAGGGTGTAATTAGGGCGTAATTAGGGTGTACTTAGGGCGTAATTAAGGCGTAATTAGGGTGTAATTAGGGTGTAATTAGGGTGTAATTAGGGTGTAATTAGGGTGTACTTAGGGTGTAATTAGGGTGTAATTAGGGCGTAATTAGGGTGTAATTAGGGTGTAATTAGGGTGTACTTAGGGCGTAATTAGGGTGTAATTAGGGTGTAATTAGGGTGTAATTAGGGTGTACTTAGGGTGTAATTAGGGTGTAATTAGGGCGTAATTAGGGTGTAATTAGGGTGTAATTAGGGTGTACTTAGGGTGTATTTAGGGTGTAATTAGGGTGTAATTAGGGTGTACTTAGGGCGTAATTAAGGCGTAATTAGGGCGTAATTAGGGTGTAATTAGGGTGTAATTAGGGTGTACTTAGGCGTAGGGCGTAACTGGGCGTAATTAGGGTGTAATTAGGGTGTAATTAGGGTGTACTTAGGGTGTAATTAGGGTGTAATTAGGGTGTAATTAGGGTGTACTTAGGGCGTACTTAGGGCGTAACTGGGCGTAATTAGGGTGTAATTAGGGTGTACTTAGGGTGTAATTAGGGTGTACTTAGGGTGTAATTAAGGTGTAATTAGGGTGTAATAGTGAAATGATGCATTAGTTGTAACATTAGATTCTTTCAGTACTTTAGGACCATTTTCACACATTTCAGATTCAGTTTATTTGCCATTTGCAGTAAAACCACATTGGAATACATTAGCAAAAGTGTCCAGTGTGCACAGACAAATACAGACATAAAACAACATTAAAAGACAGAAATAAAACAAATAAAACAGTAAACAAATGTCACTGTGAAATCGATCGACTAAAACAGTTCAAAACAAGTGCAAATCATTAAAGTGCTCTGTTCACACTGATAACAGCCTGTGGATAAAAACTGTTAGCGTAACGAGATGTCCTGCATCTCAGAGCCTCGCTCTCTTAGGAATGTACCAAGTGCTTTGCAGACAGTACCAAATTCCACATCAGTAGAGTTTGGTTTGTACTTAAGGATGGCAGAAGCTGAGCTTTGCATTATGTCACAGTTTATGTGCAGGGGTCAAAAGATTCATCATTGGCTTTTTTCAGGAGCAAATCAGAGGCATAACTAAAAGTGGGCAAAGGGAAAAGGGCAGGCCAAGCATCAGCTCTCAGACTGGAGGGGGATGAACGAGAGGAGCTTCTGAAGACGAAAGAATATCTATGTCAACAGAGAATCTGCAGGAGCCAGGACTTGAGGAACTACAAACTGATCTGGCTCTCAGAGGCGATGGTGAAGCAGGCTCAGGGACTCTCAGGGGCTCAGGGACTCTCAGAGGCTCAGGGACTCTCAGAGGCTCAGGGACTCTCAGAGGCTCAGGGACTCTCAGAGGCTCAGGGACTCTCAGAGGCTCAGGGACTCTCAGAGGCTCAGGGACACTCAGAGGCTCAGGGACTCTCAGTGGCTCAGGGACTCTCAGAGGCTCAGGGACTCTCAGAGGCTCAGGGACTCTCAGAGGCTCAGGGACTCTCAGAGGCTCAGGGACTCTCAGAGGCTCAGGGACTCTCAGAGGCTCAGGGACACTCAGAGGCTCAGGGACTCTCAGTGGCTCAGGGACTCTCAGAGGCTCAGGGACTCTCAGAGGCTCAGGGACTCTCAGAGGCTCAGGGACACTCAGAGGCTCATGGACTCTCAGAGGCTCAGGGACACTCAGAGGCTCAGGGACTCTCAGAGGCTCAGGGACTCTCAGAGGCTCATGGACTCTCAGAGGCTCAGGGACTCTCAGAGGCTCAGGGACTCTCAGAGGCTCATGGACTCTCAGAGGCTCAGGGACTCTCAGAGGCTCAGGGACTCTCAGAGGCTCAGGGACACTCAGAGGCTCAGGGACTCTCAGAGGCTCAGGGACTCTCAGAGGCTCAGGGACTCTCAGAGGCTCAGGGACACTTGCACCAATTACTTTGACTTTGTCCAGGTTTTTCAGTTCACCAGTTGATTGCAAATTCAAGAAGGCATTAAAGTCAGTGTCCATGTATTGGAGTCGAAAATCCCCACTTAAGGAACATTCATTCTGAATGTGCAGCTTTAGCTCTTCCATGGACTTTGGTGTCCCAGATGGAAAAGTTAGTTTGTCTGCATTGTTGTCATCGAAGACTACCAGAAGTTCTGCCGGGTCTGACATGGTGCCCAAACTCTGAAATAAAATAAAGTATATTATTATAGAAGAAAACAGACTTCAAATGTAATCTTTGAGAATCCGATCGGATTTTTATTTTTAAATATCAGTTTGTATTCTTCAGGATAGCTTCAAGTCAAGACATAAAATGACATTAAAAGGGTAAGGTATATTTGAGATAAATGAAAACAAATATTTCTTATTTATGTTTACAGATCTGTGTGTATCACCTGCAACAATCGTTTAAGATGTCAAGATTTGTAATTGGGATTCAGGTAACATTAGTAATCAATAACCATATTTAAGATAAATATTTAAGTCCAATTCTTTTAGATTATTTTGTTTAAGTTCATGTACAAGTGCGACTAATGGTCCAAACATGTCTTTACTCGTAAGATTCACCAATTCTTAGACATGACAGAAAGAGAAATGTACCTGAACAGTGGATGAATGTTTTAAGTGTCTGTGCCGCGGTCCCACTTTGTATTCACTGTAGGTCACTTATTTCTATAAGGGTGAGGTCCCTTAATGGAGGATCCAGATGGTACGATCTGAAGTGCTCAATGTACCATGAACTTCTTCCCTTAACAACAAGCACCAACTTGTCGACCAAAACACACAGTTGAACTATTTCAGCAGACTGTGGAAGGCCAGACTTGCTCCGTGAACAACAATCATTCCCTTTTTGTAGTCAACACTATCAACTGAAACATTTTGGGCAAAATGAACTGCAGCAATGTCCGGGTGTTTTTGAGCAAAGCAAACTCTAATGTCGTCTTTGAGGACTTCAACAGGCACTGGTGTGAAACTGGCAGAGATGGTTTTTTACCAGATAAATGCAAATAATGTCCAATCATGACTTGATGTTGGCTGGCCAAAGACATATGTTCCAAAGCAGTTTGTATGTCTGGCAACATTTTAGACAAATGTGTGCTTGGACTTATCTTATGGTCCTTATGGTCCACAACAAGGCAAGAGGGCCAAACAGACGAATCAGGGAAGGAGCTGGCAGCTGCCGTTTATCGGGAAAGACTTCATTGAATCTTTGACTGTGATCTGAAATCTTACTCTGCATAAAGGCAATAGTGTCATCTGTGTGGACAACAACCAGCTCAACAATATCTTTCAGATCAAGGAGCAGGTGCCATGCAGGTTCATCCTCAGGAATAAGATGTCCAATGATGAGTGGCAATAACCTTAACAAACACCAATTCTCGTGGGCATTTCCAGCCACTGATCTTTTCTGTAAAAGAGTGTGTGGCAGTTTCTGAGGACGATTTGTTTGGTCGCTCCATTGTAAGGGAAAGACTGAATTAGCCGATTTAAACTGTCAAGAGTGAAATACTTTTTTCCTATCAGTATTTTTGAGCACTCTGCTAATTCAAATGGCACAATGCCTTCAAAAAGATCATGGGCGAGATCTGGTGGGAATCCTTCAGTGACCCTAAACAGACTGTCAGCCAAGACACTCCACAGCAGGCTCCCTTTGCTCTGTTGCTTCAGCAACATGCTCACGATGGAGCTCCTACGTTCTCCGTGTGAAGTCATTTATCTTACTTCCTGGAGACTCAATTTCTGTGCGAGAAGCTGTACAGAAGCGGCAAAAGTATTCCCCAGAAAAACCTTCAACATAGCCTGCAAGTCCCTGAGCACCCCGGCTGTCGGCAACTATATACTGGCCAGTCCCTTATATCTGCCCAGGTGATTGATAAACACTCCCTGCTTCTCCAGTACAACAAGATCCTTCAAAAGAGGCTCAAACATTTTATGATATCCAAATGTCTTGAGGTCATCACTTTTGCACAACAAGGCTAAATGTATTGACAATAGTGCCGAATGACTTCCTGGGGGGCACAAAGAGATTTTTAAGTCTTCCCCGATCAGGAATTCATTGTTGAGGAAATGTAGACCATCTGGAAAGGACCTGTATGGTTTATCGTTTCCCAAATGATGTCCATGGCCATTAACAGGGTCTTGGAGAATATGTTTTTGGAGAAGTAATTGCTGTAATGGTTGTAGCACTGGAACATACTGGACAGAGCGTTGGGTTTGAGGGTCAAGTATGTATTCTACCGGTTCAATCTCATTCAAGTGTTTTTTGGACAACCGTTTGCTTTGTAAGAAGTAGAAAGTTGACCTTCATTTGACCTTTAACAATGGAAGGTACTGTGCTGCTCAGGGCTTCAACCACATGCGGGTCAACACATACTTTGTGTTTTTCAAGAGTATCTTTGATAAAGGCACAGCTGCATTCATTAAATAATGCAGTTCCGATAGTAGCTCATCAACTGCAACACTTGGAACATGATCGTAGTTCTGGAGTTTCAGTAGTTCTGGAGTTTCAGTAGTTCTGGAGTTTCAGTAGTTCTGGAGTTTCAGTAGTTCTGGAGTTTCAGTAGTTCTGGAGTTTCAGTAAGTGAGATTCAACTCTAAGATATCGGACACGCTTTTACCCTCTAGGTCGTCTTCTGCAGGATCTGCACTGCTGCCATCTGCAGAAACAGCTGTACACGCTGAAGTTTGGCTTTCGATTGTGTTCACAATCCCCGCTTTAAAGTCTTGTAAGGTGTATGGAGTGTGCGTCCGGGTTTTATGGGACGTAAAGGTACCTTTATGGGACTTAAAGGTACCGTGGACATTTGTTTTGTAAGAGCAACCTTTAAACATGCACCGCACCGTCTCATTACTCTTCACATGAGTGTTGACATGTGAAAAATAATCTTTATCTGAAGTTAGGCCTTTGAATGGACACAAATGGCAGCTAAATGTTGCCACATTATTTCTGAGGTTTTTGGATGCACTCTGCTTGTGTGGCTGAAGAGCGTACTCCAGGTTTTAAAGAACAATCTGGATAAGCACATGGATATTGTTGTCTGGAGCCACGGACTCCCCTGTAGTGCTTAAATAAGAGCGTTCTGGTTGAAAACACTTTCCAGCACAATTTACTCACAAATAAAATAAAATCTGTGGGGAAAAAAGAATGATTTTAGACTTTCTTTTTTTAAATCCACACAATTACACCTTCACCTTTTCTTTATTACGGGTGATACAAAGCCCGGTATCATGTCACTAATTTACATATTAAACTATGAACTGACACTGTTCCATTTAGGCCTCAATTTATAAATGTTTTAGCTTTTCCCATGGGAAAATAAATAGATTTGAACCCACATCGTTTTTTCCTATAATGGAGAAAAACAATATCTTTCTGACGACATATTTACTGATAACCAGAGCACATGGGGCACAGTGTTAGAACCCGACCAGAGCACATGGGGCACAGTGTTAGAACCCGACCAGAGCACATGGGACACAGTGTTAGAACCCGACCAGAGCACATGGGACACAGTGTTAGAACCCGACCAGAGCACATGGGACACAGTGTTAGAACCCGACCAGAGCACATGGGGCACAGTGTTAGAACCCGACCAGAGCACATGGGGCACAGTGTTAGAACCCGACCAGAGCACATGGGGCACAGTGTTAGAACCCGACCAGAGCACATGGGACACAGTGTTAGAACCCGACCAGAGCACATGGGGCACAGTGTTAGAACCCGACCAGAGCACATGGGACACAGTGTTAGAACCCGACCAGAGCACATGGGACACAGTGTTAGAACCCGACCAGAGCACATGGGACACAGTGTTAGAACCCGACCAGAGCACATGGGGCACAGTGTTAGAACCCGACCAGAGCACATGGGGCACAGTGTTAGAACCCGACCAGAGCACATGGGGCACAGTGTTAGAACCCGACCAGAGCACATGGGACACAGTGTTAGAACCCGACCAGAGCACATGGGACACAGTGTTAGAACCCGACCAGAGCACATGGGACACAGTGTTAGAACCCGACCAGAGCACATGGGACACAGTGTTAGAACCCGACCAGAGCACATGGGGCACAGTGTTAGAACCCGACCAGAGCACATGGGACACAGTGTTAGAACCCGACCAGAGCACATGGGACACAGTGTTAGAACCCGACCAGAGCACATGGGACACAGTGTTAGAACCCGACCAGAGCACATGGGACACAGTGTTAGAACCCGACCAGAGCACATGGGACACAGTGTTAGAACCCGACCAGAGCACATGGGACACAGTGTTAGAACCCGACCAGAGCACATGGGACACAGTGTTAGAACCCGACCAGAGCACATGGGACACAGTGTTAGAACCCGACCAGAGCACATGGGACACAGTGTTAGAACCCGACCAGAGCACATGGGACACAGTGTTAGAACCCGACCAGAGCACATGGGACACAGTGTTAGAACCCGACCAGAGCACATGGGACACAGTGTTAAGAACCCGACCAGAGCACATGGGACACAGTGTTAGAACCCGACCAGAGCACATGGGACATAGTGTTAGAACCCGACCAGAGCACATGGGACACAGTGTTAGAACCCGACCAGAGCACATGGGACACAGTGTTAGAACCCGACCAGAGCACATGGGACATAGTGTTAGAACCCGACCAGAGCACATGGGACACAGTGTTAGAACCCGACCAGAGCACATGGGACACAGTGTTAGAACCCGACCAGAGCACATGGGACACAGTGTTAGAACCCGACCAGAGCACATGGGACACAGTGTTAGAACCCGACCAGAGCACATGGGACACAGTGTTAGAACCCGACCAGAGCACATGGGACACAGTGTTAGAACCCGACCAGAGCACATGGGACACAGTGTTAGAACCCGACCAGAGCACATGGGACACAGTGTTAGAACCCGACCAGAGCACATGGGGCACAGTGTTAGAACCCGACCAGAGCACATGGGACACAGTGTCCCTCTGCTCCAGGCGCCTTCGAACACCGGTGCCAGTGCCACGGACATGCAGCAGCCCTATATTCTCTTTACAACTCATGTAAAATGTCTTCTGACTGATGAAAGGGGAAACAAACAAAATGGCGGTACGTCGGCAGATTACCGGTAAGGTTCTCTGAGAGCCTAATAAATACATACACCTTTGACAGTTTGATTAGTTAGCAGCGAAATGTCGTGATAAATATCAATGCAAAGTAAATAAAAGAACCTTATGAGGGTTAGGGTCACTTTATTTACTCAATAGTGTTGAAAAAAGTGAAGAAATAGTTTTTTTTTAAAGTAAATTCTACTCAGAGTCCCAGCAGGAGTCCAGTCCCTGTGCTCCTCAGAGTCCCAGCAGGAGTCCAGTCCCTGTGCTCCTCAGAGTCCCAGCAGGAGGCCAGTCCCTGTGCTCCTCAGAGTCCCAGCAGGAGTCCAGTCCCTGTGCTCCTCAGAGTCCCAGCAGGAGTCCAGTCCCTGTGCTCCTCAGAGTCCCAGCAGGAGGCCAGTCCCTGTGCTCCTCAGAGTCCCAGCAGGAGGCCAGTCCCTGTGCTCCTCAGAGTCCCAGCAGGAGTCCAGTCCCTGTGCTCCTCAGAGTCCCAGCAGGAGGCCAGTCCCTGTGCTCCTCAGAGTCTCAGCAGGAGGCCAGTCCCTGTGCTCCTCAGAGTCCCAGCAGGAGGCCAGTCCCTGTGCTCCTCAGAGTTTCAGCAGGAGGCCAGTCCCTGTGCTCCTCAGAGTCCCAGCAGGAGGCCAGTCCCTGTGCTCCTCAGAGTCCCAGCAGGAGGCTAGTCCCTGTGCTCCTCAGAGTCCCAGCAGGAGTCCAGTCCCTGTGCTCCTCAGAGTCCCAGCAGGAGTCCAGTCCCTGTGCTCCTCAGAGTCCCAGCAGGAGTCCTGTCCCTGTGCTCCTCAGAGTCCCAGCAGGACGCCAGTCCCTGTGCTCCCTGTGTGTCCATATGGCCCTGACATACATCGTACCCATGTGCAGAGATAAAAGCGTTCCCCCTGAGTCTCCGAGGCCTCTCCTCACGTTCCACTTTCCCTTTGATTCTCTCTCGCTCCGTAATGTTTGCCAATTGCGTCCTCCTGGGTTGCCTTTACGACGGCTCTAATCACAAAAGTCTGAAAAATTACCGGGGAAAGCGGACACATGATTGTAGCGCGGTGCGGTGCCGTGTGCGAATGATTATAGACGGCTGGTTTGTGTTAGCGGCGGAATGAAGGGGCCTACTGTACTGCGCACAGGCCACCGCGCTCTGGGACGCATCTGGGACTGGGATGACTGAGCGGCATGTGGGGGGGAAGCTTTAGATGGTCGGACAGAGGGGGGGGGGGGGGGGGAGCTTTAGATGGTCGGACAAGGGGGGGGGGGGGGGGTGGGGGGCTTTAGATGGTCGGACAGAGGGGGGGAAGGTTTAGATGGTCGGACAGAGGGGGGAAGGTTTAGATGGTTGGACAGAGGGGGGGAGCTTTAGATGGTCGGACAGAGGGGGGGGGAGCTTTAGATGGTCGGACAGAGGGGGAGAAGGTTTAGATGGTCGGACTGAGGGGATGGAAGCTTTAGATGGTCAGACAGAGGGAGGGGGGAAGCTTTAGAGGGTCGGACAGAGGGGGGGGGAGCTTTAGATGGTCAGACAGAGGGGGGAAGCTTTAGATGGTCGGACAGAGGGAGGGGGGGAGCTTTAGATGGTCACACAGAGGGGGGGAAGCTTTAGATGGTCGGACAGAGGGAGGGGGGGAGCTTTAGATGGTCGTACAGAGGGAGGGGGGAAGCTTTAGAGGGTCGGACAGAGGGAAGGGGGAGCTTTAGAGGGTCAGACAGAGGGAAGGGGGGAGCTTTAGATTGTCGGATAGAGGCGGGGAAGCTTTAGATGGTTGGACAGAGGGGGGGGAAGCTTTAGATGGTCGGACTGAGGGGGGGAAGCTTTAGATGGTTGGACAGAGGGAGGGGGGAAGCTTTAGATGGTCGGACAGAGGGGGGGAAGCTTTAGATGGTCAGACAGAGGGGGGGGGGAGCTTTAGATGGTCGGACAGAGGGAGGGGGGGAGCTTTAAATGGTCGGACAGAGAGAGGGGGAAAGCTTTAGATGGTCGGAGAGAGGGGGGAAGCTTTAGATGGTCGGACAGAGGGGGGGAAGCTTTAGATTGTCGGACAGAGGGGGAAGCTTTAGATGGTCGAACAGAGGGGGAGGGGAGCTTTAGGGTCGGCACTAGATCATAAACGGAATCGGGACAAAACCGGAAGTAACAATCCTACTTTCGAATTAGTTTTAGACTAAAAAGTCCTTAAATGGTGACTGGTTAAGTTTTAGGTGTCTGAGTGAGATGGTTAAGGTTAGGGTTAAGGTGGTCTGAGTAAGATGGTTAAGGTTAGGGTTAAGGTGGTCTGAGTAAGATGGTTAAGGTTAGGGTTAAGGTGGTCTGAGTAAGATGGTTAAGGTTAGGGTTAAGGTGGTCTGAGTAAGATGGTTAAGGTTAGGGTTAAGGTGGTCTGAGTAAGATGGTTAAGGTTAGGGTTAAGGTGGTCTGAGTAAGATGGTTAAGGTTAGGGTTAAGGTGGTCTGAGTAAGATGGTTAAGGTTAGGGTTAAGGTGGTCTGAGTAAGATGGTTAAGGTTAGGGTTAAGGTGGTCTGAGTAAGATGGTTAAGGTTAAGGTTAAGGTGGTCTGAGTAAGATGGTTAAGGTTAGGGTTAAGGTGGTCTGAGTAAGATGGTTAAGGTTAGGGTTAAGGTGGTCTGAGTAAGATGGTTAAGGTTAGGGTTAAGGCGGTCTGAGTAAGATGGTTAAGGTTAGGGTTAAGGTGGTCTGAGTAAGATGGTTAAGGTTAGGGTTAAGGTGGTCTGAGTAAGATGGTTAAGGTTAGGGTTAAGGTGGTCTGAGTAAGATGGTTAAGGTTAGGTTTAAGGTGGTCTGAGTAAGATGGTTAGGGTTAGGGTTAAGGTGGTCTGAGTAAGATGGTTAAGGTTAGGGTTAAGGTGGGTCTGAGTAAGATGGTTAAGGTTAGGGTTAAGGTGGTCTGAGTGAGATGGATGGTTAAGGTGGTCTGAGTAAGATGGTTAAGGTTAGGGTTAAGGTGGTCTGAGTAAGATGGTTAAGGTTAGGGTTAAGGTGGTCTGAGTAAGATGGTTAAGGTTAGGGTTAAGGTGGTCTGAGTAAGATGGTTAAGGTTAAGGTTAAGGTGGTCTGAGTAAGAAGGTTAAGGTTAGGGTTAAGGTGGGTCTGAGTAAGATGGTTAAGGTTAGTGTTAAGGTGGTCTGAGTAAGATGGTTAAGGTTAGGGTTAAGGTGGTCTGAGTAAGATGGTTAAGGTTAGGGTTAAGGTGGTCTGAGTAAGATGGTTAAGGTTAGGGTTAAGGTGGGTCTGAGTAAGATGGTTAAGGTTAGTGTTAAGGTGGTCTGAGTAAGATGGTTAAGGTTAGGGTTAAGGTGGTTTGAGTAAGATGGTTAAGGTTAGGGTTAAGGTGGTCTGAGTAAGATGGTTAAGGTTAGGGTTAAGGTGGTCTGAGTAAGATGGTTAAGGTTAGAGTTAAGGTGGTCTGAGTAAGATGGTTAAGGTTAGGGTTAAGGTGGTCTGAGTAAGATGGTTAAGGTTAGGGTTAAGGTGGTCTGAGTAAGATGGTTAAGGTTAGGGTTAAGGTGGTCTGAGTAAGATGGTTAAGGTTAGTGTTAAGGTGGTCTGAGTAAGATGGTTAAGGTTAGGGTTAAGGTGGTCTGAGTAAGATGGTTAAGGTTAGGGTTAAGGTGGTCTGAGTAAGATGGTTAAGGTTAGGGTTAAGGTGGTCTGAGTAAGATGGTTAAGGTTAGGGTTAAGGTGGTCTGAGTAAGATGGTTAAGGTTAGGGTTAAGGTGGTCTGAGTAAGATGGTTAAGGTTAGGGTTAAGGTGGTCTGAGTAAGATGGTTAAGGTTAGGGTTAAGGTGGCTGAGTAAGATGGTTAAGGTTAGGGTTAAGGTGGTCTGAGTAAGATGGTTAAGGTTAGGGTTAAGGTGGTCTGAGTAAGATGGTTAAGGTTAGGGTTAAGGTGGGTCTGAGTAAGATGGTTAAGGTTAGAGTTAAGGTGGTCTGAGTAAGATGGTTAAGGTTAGGGTTAAGGTGGTCTGAGTAAGATGGTTAAGGTTAGGGTTAAGGTGGTCTGAGTAAGATGGTTATGGTTAAGGTGGTCTGAGTAAGATGGTTAAGGTTAGGGTTAAGGTGGTCTGAGTAAGATGGTTAAGGTTAGGGTTAAGGTGGTCTGAGTAAGATGGTTAAGGTTAGGGTTAAGGTGGTCTGAGTAAGATGGTTAAGGTTAGGGTTAAGGTGGGTCTGAGTAAGATGCTTAAGGTTAGGGTTAAGGTGGTCTGAGTAAGATGGTTAAGGTTAGGGTTAAGGTGGTCTGAGTAAGATGGTTAAGGTTAGGGTTAAGGTGGTCTGAGTAAGATGGTTAAGGTTAGGGTTAAGGTGGTCTGAGTAAGATGGTTAAGGTTAGGGTTAAGGTGGTCTGAGTAAGATGGTTAAGGTTAGGGTTAAGGTGGTCTGAGTAAGATGGTTAAGGTTAGGGTTAAGGTGGTCTGAGTAAGATGGTTAAGGTTAGGGTTAAGGTGGTCTGAGTAAGATGGTTAAGGTTAGGGTTAAGGTGGGTCTGAGTAAGATGCTTAAGGTTAGGGTTAAGGTGGTCTGAGTAAGATGGTTAAGGTTAGGGTTAAGGTGGTCTGAGTAAGATGGTTAAGGTTAGGGTTAAGGTGGTCTGAGTAAGATGGTTAAGGTTAGGGTTAAGGTGGTCTGAGTAAGATGGTTAAGGTTAGGGTTAAGGTGGTCTGAGTAAGATGGTTAAGGTTAGGGTTAAGGTGGTCTGAGTAAGATGGTTAAGGTTAGGGTTAAGGTGGTCTGAGTAAGATGGTTAAGGTTAAGGTTAAGGTGGTCTGAGTAAGATGGTTAAGGTTAGGGTTAAGGTGGGTCTGAGTAAGATGGTTAAGGTTAGGGTTAAGGTGGTCTGAGTAAAATGGTTAAGGTTAGGGTTAAGGTGGTCTGAGTAAGATGGTTAAGGTTAAGGTTAAGGTGGTCTGAGTAAGATGGTTAAGGTTAAGGTTAAGGTGGTCTGAGTAAGATGGTTAAGGTTAGGGTTAAGGTGGGTCTGAGTAAGATGGTTAAGGTTAGGGTTAAGGTGGTCTGAGTAAGATGGTTAAGGTTAGGGTTAAGGTGGGTCTGAGTAAGATGGTTAAGGTTAGGGTTAAGGTGGTCTGAGTAAGATGGTTAAGGTTAGGGTTAAGGTGGTCTGAGTAAGATGGTTAAGGTTAGGGTTAAGGTGGTCTGAGTAAGATGGTTAAGGTTAGGGTTAAGGTGGTCTGAGTAAGATGGTTAAGGTTAGGGTTAAGGTGGTCTGAGTAAGATGGTTAAGGTTAGGGTTAAGGTGGTCTGAGTAAGATGGTTAAGGTTAGGGTTAAGGTGGTCTGAGTAAGATGGTTAAGGTTAAGGTTAAGGTGGTCTGAGTAAGATGGTTAAGGTTAAGGTTAAGGTGGTCTGAGTAAGATGGTTAAGGTTAGGGTTAAGGTGGGTCTGAGTAAGATGGTTAAGGTTAGGGTTAAGGTGGTCTGAGTAAGATGGTTAAGGTTAGGGTTAAGGTGGGTCTGAGTAAGATGGTTAAGGTTAGGGTTAAGGTGGTCTGAGTAAGATGGTTAAGGTTAGGGTTAAGGTGGTCTGAGTAAGATGGTTAAGGTTAGGGTTAAGGTGGTCTGAGTAAGATGGTTAAGGTTAGGGTTAAGGTGGGTCTGAGTAAGATGGTTAAGGTTAGGGTTAAGGTGGTCTGAGTAAGATGGTTAAGGTTAGGGTTAAGGTGGTCTGAGTAAGATGGTTAAGGTTAGGGTTAAGGTGGTCTGAGTAAGATGGTTAAGGTTAGGGTTAAGGTGGTCTGAGTAAGATGGTTAAGGTTAGGGTTAAGGTGGTCTGAGTAAGATGGTTAAGGTTAGGGTTAAGGTGGTCTGAGTAAGATGGTTAAGGTTAGGGTTAAGGTGGTCTGAGTAAGATGGTTAAGGTTAGGGTTAAGGTGGTCTGAGTAAGATGGTTAAGGTTAGGGTTAAGGTGGTCTGAGTAAGATGGTTAAGGTTAGGGTTAAGGTGGTCTGAGTAAGATGGTTAAGGTTAGGGTTAAGGTGGTCTGAGTAAGATGGTTAAGGTTAGGGTTAAGGTGGTCTGAGTAAGATGGTTAAGGTTAAGGTTAAGGTGGTCTGAGTAAGATGGTTAAGGTTAGGGTTAAGGTGGTCTGAGTAAGATGGTTAAGGTTAGGGTTAAGGTGGTCTGAGTAAGATGGTTAAGGTTAGGGTTAAGGCGGTCTGAGTAAGATGGTTAAGGTTAGGGTTAAGGTGGTCTGAGTAAGATGGTTAAGGTTAGGGTTAAGGTGGTCTGAGTAAGATGGTTAAGGTTAGGGTTAAGGTGGTCTGAGTAAGATGGTTAAGGTTAGGTTTAAGGTGGTCTGAGTAAGATGGTTAGGGTTAGGGTTAAGGTGGTCTGAGTAAGATGGTTTAAGGTTAGGGTTAAGGTGGGTCTGAGTAAGATGGTTAAGGTTAGGGTTAAGGTGGTCTGAGTGAGATGGTTAAGGTGGTCTGAGTAAGATGGTTAAGGTTAGGGTTAAGGTGGTCTGAGTAAGATGGTTAAGGTTAGGGTTAAGGTGGTCTGAGTAAGATGGTTAAGGTTAGGGTTAAGGTGGTCTGAGTAAGAGGGTTAAGGTGGTCTGAGTAAGATGGTTAAGGTTAGGGTTAAGGTGGTCTGAGTAAGATGGTTAAGGTTAGTGGTAGGTGGTCTGAGTAAGATGGTTAAGGTTAGGGTTAAGGTGGTCTGAGTAAGATGGTTAAGGTTAGGGTTAAGGTGGTCTGAGTAAGATGGTTAAGGTTAGGGTTAAGGTGGTCTGAGTAAGATGGTTAAGGTTAGGGTTAAGGTGGTCTGAGTAAGATGGTTAAGGTTAGGGTTAAGGTGGTCTGAGTAAGATGGTTAAGGTTAGGGGTTAAGGTGGTGAGTAAGATGGTTAAGGTTAGGGTTAAGGTGGTCTGAGTAAGATGGTTAAGGTTAGGGTTAAGGTGGTCTGAGTAAGATGGTTAAGGTTAGGGTTAAGGTGGTCTGAGTAAGATGGTTAAGGTTAGGGTTAAGGTGGTCTGAGTAAGATGGTTAAGGTTAGGGTTAAGGTGGTCTGAGTAAGATGGTTAAGGTTAGGGTTAAGGTGGTCTGAGTAAGATGGTTAAGGTTAGGGTTAAGGTGGTCTGAGTAAGATGGTTAAGGTTAGGGTTAAGGTGGTCTGAGTAAGATGGTTAAGGTTAGGGTTAAGGTGGTCTGAGTAAGATGGTTAAGGTTAGGGTTAAGGTGGTCTGAGTAAGATGGTTAAGGTTAGGGTTAAGGTGGTCTGAGTAAGATGGTTAAGGTTAGGGTTAAGGTGGTCTGAGTAAGGTGGTCTGAGTAAGATGGTTAAGGTTAGGGTTAAGGTGGTCTGAGTAAGATGGTTAAGGTTAGGGTTAAGGTGGTCTGAGTAAGATGGTTAAGGTTAGGGTTAAGGTGGTCTGAGTAAGATGGTTAAGGTTAGGGTTAAGGTGGTCTGAGTAAGATGGTTAAGGTTAGGGTTAAGGTGGTCTGAGTAAGATGGTTAAGGTTAGGGTTAAGGTGGTCTGAGTAAGATGGTTAAGGTTAGGGTTAAGGTGGTCTGAGTAAGATGGTTAAGGTTAGGGTTAAGGTGGTCTGAGTAAGATGGTTAAGGTTAGGGTTAAGGTGGTCTGAGTAAGATGGTTAAGGTTAGGGTTAAGGTGGTCTGAGTAAGATGGTTAAGGTTAGGGTTAAGGTGGTCTGAGTAAGATGGTTAAGGTTAGGGTTAAGGTGGTCTGAGTAAGATGGTTAAGGTTAGGGTTAAGGTGGTCTGAGTAAGATGGTTAAGGTTAGGGTTAAGGTGGTCTGAGTAAGATGGTTAAGGTTAGGGTTAAGGTGGTCTGAGTAAGATGGTTAAGGTTAGGGTTAAGGTGGTCTGAGTAAGATGGTTAAGGTTAGGGTTAAGGTGGTCTGAGTAAGATGGTTAAGGTTAGGGTTAAGGTGGTCTGAGTAAGATGGTTAAGGTTAGGGTTAAGGTGGTCTGAGTAAGATGGTTAAGGTTAGGGTTAAGGTGGTCTGAGTAAGATGGTTAAGGTTAGGGTTAAGGTGGTCTGAGTAAGATGGTTAAGGTTAGGGTTAAGGTGGTCTGAGTAAGATGGTTAAGGTTAGGGTTAAGGTGGTCTGAGTAAGATGGTTAAGGTTAGGGTTAAGGTGGTCTGAGTAAGATGGTTAAGGTTAGGGTTAAGGTGGTCTGAGTAAGATGGTTAAGGTTAGGGTTAAGGTGGTCTGAGTAAGATGGTTAAGGTTAGGGTTAAGGTGGTCTGAGTAAGATGGTTAAGGTTAGGGTTAAGGTGGTCTGAGTAAGATGGTTAAGGTTAGGGTTAAGGTGGTCTGAGTAAGATGGTTAAGGTTAGGGTTAAGGTGGTCTGAGTAAGATGGTTAAGGTTAGGGTTAAGGTGGTCTGAGTAAGATGGTTAAGGTTAGGGTTAAGGTGGTCTGAGTAAGATGGTTAAGGTTAGGGTTAAGGTGGTCTGAGTAAGATGGTTAAGGTTAGGGTTAAGGTGGTCTGAGTAAGATGGTTAAGGTTAGGGTTAAGGTGGTCTGAGTAAGATGGTTAAGGTTAGGGTTAAGGTGGTCTGAGTAAGATGGTTAAGGTTAGGGTTAAGGTGGTCTGAGTAAGATGGTTAAGGTTAGGGTTAAGGTGGTCTGAGTAAGATGGTTAAGGTTAGGGTTAAGGTGGTCTGAGTAAGATGGTTAAGGTTAGGGTTAAGGTGGTCTGAGTAAGATGGTTAAGGTTAGGGTTAAGGTGGTCTGAGTAAGATGGTTAAGGTTAGGGTTAAGGTGGTCTGAGTAAGATGGTTAAGGTTAGGGTTAAGGTGGTCTGAGTAAGATGGTTAAGGTTAGGGTTAAGGTGGTCTGAGTAAGATGGTTAAGGTTAGGGTTAAGGTGGTCTGAGTAAGATGGTTAAGGTTAGGGTTAAGGTGGTCTGAGTAAGATGGTTAAGGTTAGGGTTAAGGTGGTCTGAGTAAGATGGTTAAGGTTAGGGTTAAGGTGGTCTGAGTAAGATGGTTAAGGTTAGGGTTAAGGTGGTCTGAGTAAGATGGTTAAGGTTAGGGTTAAGGTGGTCTGAGTAAGATGGTTAAGGTTAGGGTTAAGGTGGTCTGAGTAAGATGGTTAAGGTTAGGGTTAAGGTGGTCTGAGTAAGATGGTTAAGGTTAGGGTTAAGGTGGTCTGAGTAAGATGGTTAAGGTTAGGGTTAAGGTGGTCTGAGTAAGATGGTTAAGGTTAGGGTTAAGGTGGTCTGAGTAAGATGGTTAAGGTTAGGGTTAAGGTGGTCTGAGTAAGATGGTTAAGGTTAGGGTTAAGGTGGTCTGAGTAAGATGGTTAAGGTTAGGGTTAAGGTGGTCTGAGTAAGATGGTTAAGGTTAGGGTTAAGGTGGTCTGAGTAAGATGGTTAAGGTTAGGGTTAAGGTGGTCTGAGTAAGATGGTTAAGGTTAGGGTTAAGGTGGTCTGAGTAAGATGGTTAAGGTTAGGGTTAAGGTGGTCTGAGTAAGATGGTTAAGGTTAGGGTTAAGGTGGTCTGAGTAAGATGGTTAAGGTTAGGGTTAAGGTGGTCTGAGTAAGATGGTTAAGGTTAGGGTTAAGGTGGTCTGAGTAAGATGGTTAAGGTTAGGGTTAAGGTGGTCTGAGTAAGATGGTTAAGGTTAGGGTTAAGGTGGTCTGAGTAAGATGGTTAAGGTTAGGGTTAAGGTGGTCTGAGTAAGATGGTTAAGGTTAGGGTTAAGGTGGTCTGAGTAAGATGGTTAAGGTTAGGGTTAAGGTGGTCTGAGTAAGATGGTTAAGGTTAGGGTTAAGGTGGTCTGAGTAAGATGGTTAAGGTTAGGGTTAAGGTGGTCTGAGTAAGATGGTTAAGGTTAGGGTTAAGGTGGTCTGAGTAAGATGGTTAAGGTTAGGGTTAAGGTGGTCTGAGTAAGATGGTTAAGGTTAGGGTTAAGGTGGTCTGAGTAAGATGGTTAAGGTTAGGGTTAAGGTGGTCTGAGTAAGATGGTTAAGGTTAGGGTTAAGGTGGTCTGAGTAAGATGGTTAAGGTTAGGGTTAAGGTGGTCTGAGTAAGATGGTTAAGGTTAGGGTTAAGGTGGTCTGAGTAAGATGGTTAAGGTTAGGGTTAAGGTGGTCTGAGTAAGATGGTTAAGGTTAGGGTTAAGGTGGTCTGAGTAAGATGGTTAAGGTTAGGGTTAAGGTGGTCTGAGTAAGATGGTTAAGGTTAGGGTTAAGGTGGTCTGAGTAAGATGGTTAAGGTTAGGGTTAAGGTGGTCTGAGTAAGATGGTTAAGGTTAGGGTTAAGGTGGTCTGAGTAAGATGGTTAAGGTTAGGGTTAAGGTGGTCTGAGTAAGATGGTTAAGGTTAGGGTTAAGGTGGTCTGAGTAAGATGGTTAAGGTTAGGGTTAAGGTGGTCTGAGTAAGATGGTTAGGTTAGGTTAAGTGGTTAGTAGGTTAAGGTGGTCTGAGTAAGATGGTTAAGGTTAGGGTTAAGGTGGTCTGAGTAAGATGGTTAAGGTTAGGGTTAAGGTGGTCTGAGTAAGATGGTTAAGGTTAGGGTTAAGGTGGTCTGAGTAAGATGGTTAAGGTTAGGGTTAAGGTGGTCTGAGTAAGATGGTTAAGGTTAGGGTTAAGGTGGTCTGAGTAAGATGGTTAAGGTTAGGGTTAAGGTGGTCTGAGTAAGATGGTTAAGGTTAGGGTTAAGGTGGTCTGAGTAAGATGGTTAAGGTTAGGGTTAAGGTGGTCTGAGTAAGATGGTTAAGGTTAGGGTTAAGGTGGTCTGAGTAAGATGGTTAAGGTTAGGGTTAAGGTGGTCTGAGTAAGATGGTTAAGGTTAGGGTTAAGGTGGTCTGAGTAAGATGGTTAAGGTTAGGGTTAAGGTGGTCTGAGTAAGATGGTTAAGGTTAGGGTTAAGGTGGTCTGAGTAAGATGGTTAAGGTTAGGGTTAAGGTGGTCTGAGTAAGATGGTTAAGGTTAGGGTTAAGGTGGTCTGAGTAAGATGGTTAAGGTTAGGGTTAAGGTGGTCTGAGTAAGATGGTTAAGGTTAGGGTTAAGGTGGTCTGAGTAAGATGGTTAAGGTTAGGGTTAAGGTGGTCTGAGTAAGATGGTTAAGGTTAGGGTTAAGGTGGTCTGAGTAAGATGGTTAAGGTTAGGGTTAAGGTGGTCTGAGTAAGATGGTTAAGGTTAGGGTTAAGGTGGTCTGAGTAAGATGGTTAAGGTTAGGGTTAAGGTGGTCTGAGTAAGATGGTTAAGGTTAGGGTTAAGGTGGTCTGAGTAAGATGGTTAAGGTTAGGGTTAAGGTGGTCTGAGTAAGATGGTTAAGGTTAGGGTTAAGGTGGTCTGAGTAAGATGGTTAAGGTTAGGGTTAAGGTGGTCTGAGTAAGATGGTTAAGGTTAGGGTTAAGGTGGTCTGAGTAAGATGGTTAAGGTTAGGGTTAAGGTGGTCTGAGTAAGATGGTTAAGGTTAGGGTTAAGGTGGTCTGAGTAAGATGGTTAAGGTTAGGGTTAAGGTGGTCTGAGTAAGATGGTTAAGGTTAGGGTTAAGGTGGTCTGAGTAAGATGGTTAAGGTTAGGGTTAAGGTGGTCTGAGTAAGATGGTTAAGGTTAGGGTTAAGGTGGTCTGAGTAAGATGGTTAAGGTTAGGGTTAAGGTGGTCTGAGTAAGATGGTTAAGGTTAGGGTTAAGGTGGTCTGAGTAAGATGGTTAAGGTTAGGGTTAAGGTGGTCTGAGTAAGATGGTTAAGGTTAGGGTTAAGGTGGTCTGAGTAAGATGGTTAAGGTTAGGGTTAAGGTGGTCTGAGTAAGATGGTTAAGGTTAGGGTTAAGGTGGTCTGAGTAAGATGGTTAAGGTTAGGGTTAAGGTGGTCTGAGTAAGATGGTTAAGGTTAGGGTTAAGGTGGTCTGAGTAAGATGGTTAAGGTTAGGGTTAAGGTGGTCTGAGTAAGATGGTTAAGGTTAGGGTTAAGGTGGTCTGAGTAAGATGGTTAAGGTTAGGGTTAAGGTGGTCTGAGTAAGATGGTTAAGGTTAGGGTTAAGGTGGTCTGAGTAAGATGGTTAAGGTTAGGGTTAAGGTGGTCTGAGTAAGATGGTTAAGGTTAGGGTTAAGGTGGTCTGAGTAAGATGGTTAAGGTTAGGGTTAAGGTGGTCTGAGTAAGATGGTTAAGGTTAGGGTTAAGGTGGTCTGAGTAAGATGGTTAAGGTTAGGGTTAAGGTGGTCTGAGTAAGATGGTTAAGGTTAGGGTTAAGGTGGTCTGAGTAAGATGGTTAAGGTTAGGGTTAAGGTGGTCTGAGTAAGATGGTTAAGGTTAGGGTTAAGGTGGTCTGAGTAAGATGGTTAAGGTTAGGGTTAAGGTGGTCTGAGTAAGATGGTTAAGGTTAGGGTTAAGGTGGTCTGAGTAAGATGGTTAAGGTTAGGGTTAAGGTGGTCTGAGTAAGATGGTTAAGGTTAGGGTTAAGGTGGTCTGAGTAAGATGGTTAAGGTTAGGGTTAAGGTGGTCTGAGTAAGATGGTTAAGGTTAGGGTTAAGGTGGTCTGAGTAAGATGGTTAAGGTTAGGGTTAAGGTGGTCTGAGTAAGATGGTTAAGGTTAGGGTTAAGGTGGTCTGAGTAAGATGGTTAAGGTTAGGGTTAAGGTGGTCTGAGTAAGATGGTTAAGGTTAGGGTTAAGGTGGTCTGAGTAAGATGGTTAAGGTTAGGGTTAAGGTGGTCTGAGTAAGATGGTTAAGGTTAGGGTTAAGGTGGTCTGAGTAAGATGGTTAAGGTTAGGGTTAAGGTGGTCTGAGTAAGATGGTTAAGGTTAGGGTTAAGGTGGTCTGAGTAAGATGGTTAAGGTTAGGGTTAAGGTGGTCTGAGTAAGATGGTTAAGGTTAGGGTTAAGGTGGTCTGAGTAAGATGGTTAAGGTTAGGGTTAAGGTGGTCTGAGTAAGATGGTTAAGGTTAGGGTTAAGGTGGTCTGAGTAAGATGGTTAAGGTTAGGGTTAAGGTGGTCTGAGTAAGATGGTTAAGGTTAGGGTTAAGGTGGTCTGAGTAAGATGGTTAAGGTTAGGGTTAAGGTGGTCTGAGTAAGATGGTTAAGGTTAGGGTTAAGGTGGTCTGAGTAAGATGGTTAAGGTTAGGGTTAAGGTGGTCTGAGTAAGATGGTTAAGGTTAGGGTTAAGGTGGTCTGAGTAAGATGGTTAAGGTTAGGGTTAAGGTGGTCTGAGTAAGATGGTTAAGGTTAGGGTTAAGGTGGTCTGAGTAAGATGGTTAAGGTTAGGGTTAAGGTGGTCTGAGTAAGATGGTTAAGGTTAGGGTTAAGGTGGTGACGGTGGTTGTTGGACGGTTGTTGTTGGACGGTTGTTGTTGGTTGTTGTTGTTGTTGTTGTTGGATGGTTGTCGTTGGATGGTGGTTGTTGGACGGTGGTTGTTGTTGGATGGTGGTTGTTGTTGGATGGTTGTTGTTGTTGGTTGGTTGTTGTTGGATGGTTGTTGTTGGATGGTGGTTGTTGGACGGTGGTTGTTGTTGGATGGTGGTTGTTGTTGGATGGTGGTTGTTGTTGGACGGTGGTTGTTGGACGGTGGTTGTTGTTGGATGGTGGTTGTTGTTGGACGGTGGTTGTTGGACGGTGGTTGTTGTTGGATGGTGGTTGTTGGACAGTGGTTGGTTTTGGACGATGGTTGTTGTTGGACGGTGGTTGTTGTTGGACGGTGGTTGTTGTTGGACGGTGGTTGTTGTTGGACGGTGGTTGTTGTGGACGGTGGTTGTTGTTGGATGGTGGTTGTTGGACGGTGGTTGTTGTTGGATGGTTGTTGGATGGTTGTTGTTGGATGGTTGTTGTTGGACGGTGGTTGGTGTTGGACGATGGTTGTTGTTGGACGGTGGTTGTTGTTGGACGGTGGTTGTTGTTGGATGGTGGTTATTGGACGGTGGTTGTTGTTGGATGGTGGTTGTTTTTGGGCGGTGGTTGTTGTTGGACGATGGTTGTTGTTGGACGATGGTTGTTGTTGGACGATGGTTGTTGTTGGACGGTGGTTGTTGTTGGACGTTGGTTGTTGTTGGATGGTTGTTGTTGGATGGTTGTTGTTGGACGGTGGTTGTTGTTGGATGGTGGTTGTTGTTGGACGGTGGCTGGTGTTGGACGATGGTTGTTGTTGGACGGTGGTTGTTGTTGGACGGTGGTTGTTGTTGGATGGTTGTTGTTGGATGGTTGTTGTTGGATGGTTCTTGTTGGATGGTGGTTGTTGGACGGTGGTTGTTGTTGGATGGTGGTTGTTGTTGGATGGTGGTTGTTGTTGGATGGTGGTTGTTGTTGGACGGTGGTTGTTGGACGGTGGTTGTTGTTGGATGGTGGTTGTTGGACGGTGGTTGTTGTTGGATGGTTGTTGTTGGACGGTGGTTGTTGTTGGATGGTTGTTGTTGGATGGTGGTTGTTGTTGGATGGTGGTTGTTGTTGGACGGTTGTTGTTGGACGGTGGTTGTTGTTGGACGGTGGTTGTTGTTGGACGGTGGTTGTTGTTGGATGGTTGTTGTTGGATGGTGGTTGTTGTTGGATGGTGGTTGTTGTTGGATGGTGGTTGTTGTTGGACGGTGGTTGTTGTTGGATGGTGGTTGTTGTTGGATGGTGGTTGTTGTTGGACGGTGGTTGTTGTTGGATGGTGGTTGATGTTGGACGGTGGTTGTTGTTGGACGGTGGTTGTTGTTGGACGGTGGTTGTTGTTGGACGGTGGTTGTTGTTGGACGGTGGTTGTTGTTGGACGGTGGTTGTTGTTGGACGGTGGTTGTTGTTGGATGGTGGTTGTTGTTGGACGGTGGTTGTTGTTGGACAGTGGTTGTTGTTGGACGGTGGTTGTTGTTGGACGGTGGTTGTTGTTGGATGGTGGTTGTTGGATGGTGGTTGTTGGATGGTTGTTGTTGGATGGTGGTTGTTGGATGGTTGTTGTTGGATGGTTGTTGTTGGATGGTGGTTGTTGGACGGTGGTTGTTGTTGGATGGTGGTTGTTGTTGGATGGTGGTTGTTGTATGACGGTGGTAGTTGTTGGACGGTGGTTGTTGTTGGATGGTGGTTGTTGGACGGTGGTTGTTGTTGGATGGTTGTTGTTGGACGGTTGTTGGTGTTGGACGATTGTTGTTGTTGGACGGTGGTTGTTGTTGGACGATGGTTGTTGGATGGTGGTTGTTGGATGGTGGTTGTTGTTGGATGGTTGTTGTTGGACGGTGGTTGTTGTTGGATGGTGGTTGTTGGACGGTGGTTGTTGTTGGATGGTTGTTGTTGGATGGTTGTTGTTGGATGGTGGTTGTTGTTGGATGGTGGTTGTTGTTGGATGATGGTTGTTGGACAGTGGTTGGTTTTGGACGGTGGTTGTTGTTGGATGGTTGTTGTTGGACGGTGGTTGTTGTTGGATGGTTGTTGTTGGACGGTGGTTGTTGTTGGATGGTTGTTGTTGGACGGTGGTTGTTGTTGGACGGTGGTTGTTGTTGGACGGTGGTTGTTGTTGGATGGTGGTTGTTGGACGGTGGTTGTTGTTGGATGGTTGTTGTTGGACGGTGGTTGGTGTTGGACGATTGTTGTTGTTGGACGGTGGTTGTTGTTGGATGGTGGTTGTTGGACGGTGGTTGTTGTTGGATGGTGGTTGTTGGACGGTGGATGTTGTTTGATGGTGGTTGTTGGACGGATGTTGTTGGATGGTTGTTGTTGGACGGTTGTTGTTGTTGGATGGTGGTTGTTGGACGGTTGTTGTTGGATGGTGGTTGTTGTTGGACGGTGGTTGTTGGACAGTGGTTGTTGTTGGATGGTGGTTGTTGTTGGACAGTGGTTGGTGTTGGATGGTGGTTGTTGTTGGATGGTGGTTGTTGTTGGATGGTTGTTGTTGGATGGTCGTTGTTGTTGGATGGTTGTTGTTGGACGATGGTTGTTGTTGGATGGTTTTTGTTGGACGGTGGTTGTTGTTGGACGGTGGTTGTTGGACGGTGGTTGTTGTTGGACGTGGTTGTTGTTGGACGGTGGTTGTTGTTGGACGATGGTTGTTGTTGGACGGTGGTTGTTGTTGGACGGTGGTTGTTGTTGGACGGTGGTTGTTGTTGGATGGTTGTTGTTGGACGATGGTTGTTGTTGGATGGTGGTTGTTTTTGGACGGTGTTTGTTGTTGGATGGTGGTGGTTGTTGGATGGTGGTTGTTGGAGGGTGGTTGTTGGATGGTTGTTGTTGGATGGTTGTTGTTGGACGATGGTTGTTGTTGGATGGTGGTTGTTGTTGGACGGTGGTTGTTGTTGGATGGTGGTTGTTGGATGGTGGTTGTTGTTGGATGGTGGTTGTTGGAGGGTGGTTGTTGTTGGATGGTTGTTGTTGGATGGTTGTTGTTGGACGATGGTTGTTGTTGGACGGTGGTCGTTGTTGTTGGGTGTTTGTTGATGGATGGTTGTTGTTGTTGGATGGTGGTTGTTGTTGGATGGTGGTTGTTGGACGGTTGTTGTTGGACGGTTGTTGTTGGACGGTGGTTGGTGTTGGACGATGGTTGTTGTTGGACAGTGGTTGTTGTTTGACGGTGGTTGTTGTTGGAGGGTGGTTGTTATTGGATGGTTGTTGTTGGACGATGGTTGTTGTTGGATGGTGGTCGTTGTTGTTGGGTGTTTGTTGATGGATGGTTGTTGTTGTTGGATGGTGGTTGTTGGACGGTTGTTGTTGGACGGTTGTTGTTGGACGGTGGTTGGTGTTTGACGATGGTTGTTGTTGGACAGTGGTTGTTGTTTGACGGTGGTTGTTGTTGGATGGTGGTTGTTGTTGGACGGTGGTTGTTGGACGGTGGTTGTTATTGGACGGTGGTTGTTGTTGGATGGTGGTTGTTGGACGGTGGTTGTTGTTGGATGGTTGTTGTTGGGCGGTGGTTGTTGTTGGACGATGGTTGTTGTTGGACGGTGGTTGTTATTGGACGGTGGTTGTTATTGGACGGTGGTTGTTATTGGACGGTGGTTGTTGTTGGATGGTGGTTGTTGTTGGACGGTGGCTGGTGTTGGACGATGGTTGTTGTTGGACGGTGGTTGTTGTTGGATGGTTGTTGTTGGATGGTGGTTGTTGGACGGTGGTTGTTGTTGGATGGTGGTTGTTGTTGGATGGTGGTTGTTGTTGGACGGTGGTTGTTGTTGGATGGTGGTTGTTGTTGGACGGTGGTTGTTGGACGGTGGTTGTTGTTGGATGGTTGTTGTTGGACAGTGGTTGGTTTTGGACGATGGTTGTTGTTGGACGGTGGTTGTTGTTGGACGGTGGTTGTTGTTGGACGGTGGTTGTTGTTGGATGGTGGTTGTTGGATGGTGGTTGTTGTTGGATGGTTGTTGTTGGACGGTGGTTGTTGTTGGATGGTGGTTGTTGGACGGTGGTTGTTGTTGGATGGTTGTTGTTGGATGGTGGTTGTTGTTGGATGGTGGTTGTTATTGGAGGGTAGTTGTTGTTGGATGGTGGTTGTTGGAAGGTGGTTGTTGTTGAATGGTTGTTGTTGGACGGTGGTTGTTGTTGGATGGTGGTTGTTGGACGGTGGTTGTTGTTGGATGGTTGTTGTTGGATGGTGGTTGTTGTTGGATGGTGGTTGTTGTTGGACGGTGGTTGTTGGACGGTGGTTGTTGTTGGATGGTTGTTGTTGGACGATGGTTGTTGTTGGATGGTGGTTGTTGTTGGACGGTGGTTGTTGGAGGGTGGTTGTTGTTGGATGGTGGTTGTTGGATGGTGGTTGTTGTTGGATGGTTGTTGTTGGAGGGTGGTTGTTGTTGGATGGTTGTTGTTGGACGATGGTTGTTGTTGGACGGTGGTTGTTGTTGGATGGTGGTTGTTGATGGATGGTTGTTGTTGTTGGATGGTGGTTGTTGTTGGACAGTGGTTGTTGGACGGTTGTTGTTGGACGGTTGTTGTTGGATGGTTGTTGTTGGATGGTTGTTGTTGGACGATGGTTGTTGTTGGACGGTGGTTGTTGTTGGATGGTGGTTGTTGTTGGATGGTGGTTGTTGTTGGATGGTTGTTGTTGGATGGTTGTTGTTGGACGGTGGTTGTTGGAGTGGTTGTTGTTGGACGGTTGTTGTTGGATGTGTGTTGTTGTTGGATGGTGGTTGTTGTTGGACGGTGGTGTGTGTTGTTGGACGGTGGTTGTTGTTGGGTGGTGTGGTGTTTGTTGGGTTGTTGGATGGTTGTTGTTGGATGGTTGTGTTGTTGGACGATGGTTGTTGTTGGACGGTGGTCGTTGTTGTTGGGTGTTTGTTGATGGATGGTTGTTGCTGTTGGATGGTGGTTGTTGTTGGATGGTGGTTGTTGGACGGTTGTTGTTGGACGGTGGTTGGTGTTGGACGATGGTTGTTGTTGGACGGTGGTTGTTGTTGGACGGTGGTTGTTGTTGGAGGGTGGTTGTTGTTGGATGGTTGTTGTTGGACGATGGTTGTTGTTGGATGGTGGTTGTTGTTGGAGGTGGTTGTTGTGGATGGTGGTTGTTGTTGGATGTGGTTGTTGTTGGTGGGTGTTGGTTGTTGTTGGACGGTTGTTGTTGGACGGTTGTTGTTGGACGGTTGTTGTTGGACGGTGGTTGGTGTTTGACGATGGTTGTTGTTGGACAGTGGTTGTTGTTTGACGGTGGTTGTTGTTGGATGGTGGTTGTTGTTGGACGGTGGTTGTTGGACGGTGGTTGTTATTGGACGGTGGTTGTTGTTGGATGGTGGTTGTTGGACGGTGGTTGTTGTTGGATGGTTGTTGTTGGGCGGTGGTTGTTGTTGGACGATGGTTGTTGTTGGACGGTTGTTGTTATTGGACGGTGGTTGTTATTGGACGGTGGTTGTTATTGGACGGTGGTTGTTGTTGGATGGTGGTTGTTGTTGGACGGTGGTTGTTGTTGGACGGTGGTTGTTGTTGGACGGTGGTTGTTGTTGGATGGTTGTTGTTGGATGGTGGTTGTTGGACGGTGGTTGTTGTTGGATGGTGGTTGTTGTTGGATGGTGGTTGTTGTTGGACGGTGGTTGTTGGACGGTGGTTGTTGTTGGATGGTGGTTGTTGTTGGACGGTGGTTGTTGGACGGTGGTTGTTGTTGGATGGTTGTTGTTGGACGGTGGTTGTTGTTGGACGATGGTTGTTGTTGGACGGTGGTTGTTGTTGGACGGTGGTTGTTGTTGGATGGTGGTTGTTGGATGGTGGTTGTTGTTGGATGGTTGTTGTTGGACGGTGGTTGTTGTTGGATGGTGGTTGTTGGACGGTGGTTGTTGTTGGATGGTGGTTGTTGTTGGATGGTGGTTGTTGTTGGATGGTGGTTGTTGTTGGATGGTGGTTGTTGTTGGACGGTGGTTGTTGTTGGATGGTTGTTGTTGGACGGTGGTTGTTGTTGGATGGTGGTTGTTGGACGGTGGTTGTTGTTGGATGGTTGTTGTTGGATGGTGGTTGTTGTTGGATGGTGGTTGTTGTTGGACGGTGGTTGTTGGACGGTGGTTGTTGGACGGTGGTTGTTGTTGGATGGTTGTTGTTGGACGGTGGTTGTTGTTGGATGGTGGTTGTTGTTGGACGGTGGTTGTTGGAGGGTGGTTGTTGTTGGATGGTGTTGTTGTTGGACGTGGTTGTTGTTGGTCGGTGGTTGTTGTTGGATGGTGGTTGTTGGATGGTGGTTGTTGTTGGATGGTTGTTGTTGGACGGTGGTTGTTGTTGGATGGTGGTTGTTGTTGGATGGTGGTTGTTGATGGTCCCCCGTCCAACAACCACCGTCCAAAATGGTGGTTATTGGACGGTGGTTGTTGTTGGACGGTGGTTGTTTTTGGGCGGTGGTTGTTGTTGGACGATGGTTGTTGTTGTTGGATGGTGGTTGTTGTTGGACGGTGGTTGTTGGACGGTTGTTGTTGGACGGTTGTTGTTGGATGGTTGTTGTTGGATGGTTGTCGTTGGATGGTGGTTGTTGGACGGTGGTTGTTGTTGGATGGTGGTTGTTGTTGGATGGTTGTTGTTGGACGGTGGTTGTTGTTGGATGGTGGTTGTTGTTGGATGGTGGTTGTTGTTGGACGGTGGTTGTTGTTGGATGGTGGTTTGTTGGACGGTGGTTGTTGTTGGACGGTGGTTGTTGTTGGACGGTGGTTGTTGTTGGATGGTTTTTGTTGGACGGTGGTTGTTGTTGGACGGTGGTTGTTGTTGGACGGTGGTTGTTGTTGGACGGTGGTTGTTGTTGGATGGTGGTTGTTGTTGGACGGTGGTTGTTGTTGGACGGTGGTTGTTGTTGGACGGTGGTTGTTGTTGGATGGTGGTTGTTGGATGGTGGTTGTTGGATGGTTGTTGTTGGATGGTGGTTGTTGGATGGTTGTTGTTGGATGGTTGTTGTTGGATGGTGGTTGTTGGACGGTGGTTGTTGTTGGATGGTGGTTGTTGTTGGATGGTGTTGTTGTTGGACGGTGGTTGTTGTTGGACGGTGGTTGTTGTTGGATGGTGGTTGTTGGATGGTGGTTGTTGTTTGGTGGTTGTTGTTGGACGGTTGTGTTGTTGGACGTGGTTGTTGTTGGACGGTGGTTGTTTGTTGGACGTGGTTGTTGGATGGTGGTTGTTGGAGTGGTGGTTGTTGTTGGATGGTTGTTGTTGGACGGTGGTTGTTGTTGGATGGTGGTTGTTGGACGGTGGTTGTTGTTGGATGGTTGTTGTTGGATGGTTGTTGTTGGATGGTGGTTGTTGTTGGATGGTTGTTGTTGGACGGTGGTTGTTGTTGGAAGATTGTTGTTGTTGGACGGTGGTTGTTGTTGGATGGTTGTTGTTGGACGGTGGTTGTTGTTGGATGGTTGTTGTTGGACGGTGGTTGTTGTTGGATGGTGGTTGTTGGACGGTTGTTGTTGGATGGTTGTTGTTGGACGGTGGTTGTTGTTGGACGGTGGTTGTTGTTGGATGGTGGTTGTTGGTGGTTGTTGTTGGATGGTTGTTGTTGGACGGTGGTTGTTGTTGGACGGTGGTTGTTGTTGGACGGTGGTTGTTGTTGGATGGTTGTTGTTGGACGGTTGTTGTTGTTGGATGGTGGTTGTTGGACGGTGGTTGTTGTTGGACGGTGGTTGTTGTTGGATGGTGGTTGTTGGATGGTTGTTGTTGGATAGTTGTTGTTAGATGGTGGTTGTTGGATGGTTGTTGTTTGATGGTTGTTGTTGGATGGTGGTTGTTGGACGGTGGTTGTTGTTGGATGGTGGTTGTTGTTGGATGGTGGTTGTTGTTGGACGGTGGTTGTTGGACGGTGGTTGTTGTTGGATGGTGGTTGTTGTTGGATGGTGGTTGTTGGACGGTGGTTGTTGTTGGATGGTGGTTGTTGGATGGTTGTTGTTGGATAGTTGTTGTTAGATGGTGGTTGTTGGATGGTTGTTGTTGGATGGTTGTTGTTGGATGGTGGTTGTTGGATGGTGGTTGTTGGACGGTGGTTGTTGTTGGATGGTGGTTGTTGTTGGATGGTGGTTGTTGGACGGTGGTTGTTGTTGGACGGTGGTTGTTGTTGGATGGTGGTTGTTGTTGGACGGTGGTTGTTGTTGGACGGTGGTTGTTGTTGGATGGTGGTTGTTGGACGGTGGTTGTTGTTGGATGGTTGTTGTTGGACAGTGGTTGGTTTTGGACGATTGTTGTTGTTGGACGGTGGTTGTTGTTGGACGATGGTTGTTGGATGGTGGTTGTTGGACGGTGGTTGTTGTTGGACGGTGGTTGTTGTTGGACGGTGGTTGTTGTTGGATGGTGGTTGTTGGACGGTGGTTGTTGTTGGATGGTTGTTGTTGGATGGTTGTTGTTGGATGGTGGTTGTTGTTGGATGGTGGTTGTTGTTGGATGATGGTTGTTGGACAGTGGTTGGTTTTGGACGATGGTTGTTGTTGGACAGTGGTTGTTGTTGGACGGTGGTTGTTGTTGGATGGTTGTTGTTGGACGGTGGTTGTTGTTGGATGGTTGTTGTCTGACGGTGGTTGTTGTTGTTGGACGGTGGTTGTTGTTGGACGGTGGTTGTTGTTGGATGGTGGTTGTTGGACGGTTGTTGTTGTTGGATGGTGGTTGTTGGACGGTTGTTGTTGGATGGTGGTTGTTGTTGGATCGTGGTTGTTGTTGGACGGTTGTTGTTGTTGGGTGGTGGTTGTTGTTGGACAATCATGTGACACACTCATGTGATATAAGCAGGGCAGGGCCTGGTTAGTGCAGTGATGGGAGACCTCTGGGAGCAGGTGCCACAGGTGTTTATTAAAGCACTCTTCAAAGACACTTCTTCTGCTGCAGCGACACAGAGACAGTGGTTAGAGCTCATGCCTCACAGCAAGAAGGTCCTGGGGTTGGACGGTGGGGTTGCATCTCCACCTTTCTGTGTGGGGTTTGCATGTTCTCTCCGTGTCTGCATAGGTTTGCTAAGGGTGTTTAAAGGTAGATACGTATTACGTGTTTCTTTATTATACTAAAGTCCATCCATCTGGTGCACACTGGGGTAGTCTTGCATAGTTTTTCCAATGTGGTTTTACTGCAAATGGCAAATAAATTAATCTGAATCCTTATTGGATGGAGCAGGCCCTCGTACCTGTGGGGCCTCGTACCTGTGTGTCTTTGTACCTGTGGGCCCTCGTACCTTTGTGTCTTTGTACCTGTGGGCCCTCGTACCTGTGGGCCCTCGTACTTGTGTGTCTTTGTACCTGTGGGCCCTCGTACCTGTGTGTCTTTGTACCTGTGGGCCCTTGTACCTTTGTGTCTTTGTACCTGTGGGCCCTCGTACCTGTGTGTCTTTCTACCTGTGGGGCCTCGTACCTGTGTGTCTTTGTACCTGTGGGGCCTCGTACCTGTGTGTCTTTGTACCTGTGGGCCCTTGTACCTTTGTGTCTTTGTACCTGTGGGGCCTCGTACCTGTGTGTCTTTGTACCTGTGGGCCCTTGTACCTTTGTGTCTTTGTACCTGTGGGGCCTCGTATCTGTGTGTCTTTGTACCTGTGGGGCCTCGTACCCGTGTGTCTTTGTACATGTGGGGCCTCGTACCTGTGTGTCTTTGTACCTGTGGGGCCTCGTACCTGTGTGTCTTTGTACCTGTGGGCCCTCGTACCTGTGTGTCTTTCTACCTGTGGGGCCTCGTACCTGTGTGTCTTTGTACCTGTGGGGCCTCGTACCTGTGTGTCTTTGTACCTGTGGGCCCTTGTACCTTTGTGTCTTTGTACCTGTGGGGCCTCGTACCTGTGTGTCTTTGTACCTGTGGGCCCTTGTACCTTTGTGTCTTTGTACCTGTGGGGCCTCGTACCTGTGTGTCTTTGTACCTGTGGGCCCTTGTACCTTTGTGTCTTTGTACCTGTGGGGCCTCGTACCTGTGTGTCTTTGTACCTGTGGGGCCTCGTACCTGTGGCCCCCACCTCTACACAGCTGGACACTCGATACTGTTGGCAATAAAAATGATTCTGATTCTGATTCTGTTGTGTTGGTTTCATCTCCTGCTGCAGCCTCAGGCTCCGACACAAACATCAAACTATGGACCAGTCACACACACCATCAAAGGGACTGAGAAGGACCAGAGAGAGACCAGAGAGAGACCAAAGCGAGACCCAGAGTCTCTCCCTGGTCTCTCCCTGGTCTCTGGTCCTCCCTGGTCTCTCCTGGTCTCTCTCTGGTCTCTCTCTGGTCTCTCTCTGGTCTCTCTCTCTGGTCTCTCTCTGGTCTCTCTCTCTGGTCTCTCCCTGGTCTCTCCCTGGTCTCTCCCTGGTCTCTCTCTGGTCTCTCTCTGGTCTCTCCTGGTGACTCTCCCTGGTCTCTCCCTGGTCTCTCTCTGGTCTCTCTCTGGTCTCTCTCTGGTCTCTCTCTGGTCTCTCTCTGGTCTCTCCCTGGTCTCTCCCTGGTCTCTCCCTGGTCTCTCTCTGGTCTCTCTCTGGTCTCTCTCTGCTCTCTCTCTGGTCTATCTCTGGTCTCTCCCTGGTCTCTCTCTGGTCTCTCTCTGGTCTCTCTCTGGTCTCTCTCTGGTCTCTCTCTGGTCTCTCTCTGGTCTCTCCCTGGTCTCTCCCTGGTCTCTCTCTGGTCTCTCTCTGGTCTCTCTCTGGTCTCTCTCTGCTCTCTCTCTGGTCTCTCCCAGAGATTCTTCAGGATTGAAGAATCTCTCTCTGGTCTCTCTCTGGTCTCTCCCTGGTCTCCCTCTGGTCTCTCTCTGGTCTCTCCCTGGTCTCTCTCTGGTCTCTCTCTGGTCTCTCTCTCTGGTCTCTCTCTGGTCTCTCCCTGGTCTCTCCCTGGTCTCTCTCTGGTCTCTCCCTGGTCTCTCCCTGGTCTCTCCCTGGTCTCTCCCTGGTCTCTCTCTGGTCTCTCTCTGGTCTCTCTCTGGTCTCTCCCTGGTCTCTCCCTGGTCTCTCCCTGGTCTCTCTCTGGTCTCTCCCTGGTCTCTCCCTGGTCTCTCTCTGGTCTCTCTCTCTGGTCTCTCTCTGGTCTCTCTCTCTGGTCTCTCTCTGGTCTCTCCCTGGTCTCTCTCTGGTCTCTCTCTCTGGTCTCTCTCTCTGGTCTCTCCCTGGTCTCTCTCTGGTCTCTCCCTGGTCTCTCTCTGGTCTCTCTCTGGTCTCTCTCTGGTCTCTCTCTGGTCTCTCTCTGGTCTCTCTCTGGTCTCTCTCTGGTCTCTCTCTGGTCTCTCTCTGTCTCTCTGGTCTCTGTCTGTCTCTCTCTGGTCTCTCTCTGGTCTCTCCTGGTCTCTCTCTGGTCTCTCTCTGGTCTCTCTCTGGTCTCTCTCTGGTCTCTCTCTGGTCTCTCTCTCTCTGGTCTCTCTCTGGTCTCTCTCTGGTCTCTCTCTCTGTCTCTCTCTCTGGTCTCTCCCTGGTCTCTCCCTGGTCTCTCCCTGGTCTCTCTCTGGTCTCTCTCTGGTCTCTCTCTGGTCTCTCCCTGGTCTCTCCCTGGTCTCTCTCTCTGGTCTCTCTCTCTGGTCTCTCCCTGGTCTCTCTCTGGTCTCTCCCTGGTCTCTCTCTGGTCTCTCTCTGGTCTCTCTCTGGTCTCTCCCTGGTCTCTCCCTGGTCTCTCTCTGGTCTCTCTCTCTGGTCTCTCTCTGGTCTCTCTCTCTGGTCTCTCTCTGGTCTCTCCCTGGTCTCTCCCTGGTCTCTCTCTCTGGTCTCTCTCTGGTCTCTCTCTCTGGTCTCTCTCTGGTCTCTCCCTGGTCTCTCCCTGGTCTCTCTCTGGTCTCTCCCTGGTCTCTCCCTGGTCTCTCCCTGGTCTCTCCCTGGTCTCTCTCTGGTCTCTCTCTGGTCTCTCTCTGGTCTCTCTCTGGTCTCTCTCTGGTCTCTCTCTGGTCTCTCCCTGGTCTCTCCCTGGTCTCTCCCTGGTCTCTCTCTGGTCTCTCTCTGGTCTCTCTCTGGTCTCTCTCTGGTCTCTCTCTGGTCTCTCTCTGGTCTCTCCCTGGTCTCTCCCTGGTCTCTCCCTGGTCTCTCTCTGGTCTCTCTCTGGTCTCTCCCTGCTCTCTCTCTGGTCTATCTCTGGTCTCTCTCTGGTCTCTCTCTGGTCTCTCCCTGGTCTCTCCCTGGTCTCTCTCTGGTCTCTCTCTGGTCTCTCTCTGGTCTCTCTCTGGTCTATCTCTGGTCTCTCTCTGGTCTCTCTCTGGTCTCTCCCTGGTCTCTCCCTGGTCTCCCTCTGGTCTCTCTCTGGTCTCTCCCTGGTCTCTCTCTCTGGTCTCTCTCTGGTCTCTCTCTCTGGTCTCTCTCTGGTCTCTCCCTGGTCTCTCTCTGGTCTCTCCCTGGTCTCTCTCTGGTCTCTCTCTGGTCTCTCCCTGGTCTCTCCCTGGTCTCTCCCTGGTCTCTCTCTGGTCTCTCCCTGGTCTCTCTCTCTGGTCTCTCTCTGGTCTCTCTCTCTGGTCTCTCCCTGGTCTCTCTCTGGTCTCTCTCTGGTCTCTCCCTGGTCTCTCCCTGGTCTCTCTCTGGTCTCTCTCTGGTCTCTCCCTGGTCTCTCTCTGGTCTCTCCCTGGTCTCTCTCTGGTCTCTCTCTGGTCTCTCCCTGGTCTCTCCCTGGTCTCTCCCTGGTCTCTCTCTGGTCTCTCCCTGGTCTCTCCCTGGTCTCTCCCTGGTCTCTCCCTGGTCTCTCCCTGGTCTCTCCCTGGTCTCTCTCTGGTCTCTCTCTGGTCTCTCCCTGGTCTCTCTCTGGTCTCTCCCTGGTCTCTCTCTGGTGCGTGTCTCTCTTACCTCTGAATGTGACTTTAGCGATGCGGTCGCTCCTCCCCTTCAGGTCCTCCACGGTCTTCAGGTGAACCACGAGAGCCATCATGAGTCCAGGACCGGGGTCCGAGCCGAGACTCCGCCCCCAACGCCACAAACAGGAAACAGGAAAACCTCTGCAACAGAATCCAACTCGCTCCCAAGCTCAGCTCCAGCGACTGTAGTCCATGGTGTCCGGGAGGGGGGAGACTCGAGAGGCAGAGGGGGAGACTCCAGAGGCAGAGGGGGAGACTCCAGATGCAGAGCACATCAGAGTGGAGGAGGATGCAGTTCTGTGGAGCATCTCTGCTGCGCTCTGGTTTTACTCTGAGCAGAGGAGGGGGAGGGGCCAGGATCCCATTGAAGAATACAGCACCACTCTGCTCTCTCTCTGGTCTCTCACTGGTCTCTCTCTGGTCTCTCTCTCTGGTCTCTCTCTGCTCTCTCTCTGGTCTCTCTCTGGTCTCTCTCTCTGGTCTCTCTCTGGTCTCTCTCTGGTCTCTCTCTGGTCTCTCTCTGCTCTCTCTCTGGTCTCTCTCTGCTCTCTCTCTGGTCTCTCTCTCTGGTCTCTCTCTGGTCTCTCTCTGGTCTCTCTGGTCTCTCTCTGGTCTCTCTCTGGTCTCTCTCTGGTCTCTCTGGTCTCTCTCTGGTCTCTCTCTGGTCTCTCTCTGGTCTCTCTCTGGTCTCTCTCTCTGGTCTCTCTCTGGTCTCTCTCTGGTCTCTCTCTGGTCTCTCTGGTCTCTCTCTGGTCTCTCTCTGGTCTCTCTCTGGTCTCTCTCTGGTCTCTCTCTGGTCTCTCTCTGGTCTCTCTCTGGTCTCTCTCTGGTCTCTCTCTGGTCTCTCTCTGGTCTCTCTCTGGTCTCTCTCTGGTCTCTCTGGTCTCTCTCTGGTCTCTCTCTGGTCTCTCTCTGGTCTCTCTGGTCTCTCTCTGGTCTCTCTCTGGTCTCTCTCTGGTCTCTCTCTGGTCTCTCTCTGGTCTCTCTCTCTGGTCTCTCTCTGGTCTCTCTCTGGTCTCTCTCTGGTCTCTCTCTGGTCTCTCTCTGGTCTCTCTCTGGTCTCTCTCTGGTCTCTCTGGTCTCTCTCTGGTCTCTCTCTGGTCTCTCTCTGCTCTCTCTCTGGTCTCTCTCTGCTCTCTCTCTGGTCTCTCTCTCTGGTCTCTCTCTGGTCTCTCTCTGGTCTCTCTGGTCTCTCTCTGGTCTCTCTCTGGTCTCTCTCTGGTCTCTCTGGTCTCTCTCTGGTCTCTCTCTGGTCTCTCTCTGGTCTCTCTCTGGTCTCTCTCTCTGGTCTCTCTCTGGTCTCTCTCTGGTCTCTCTCTGGTCTCTCTCTGGTCTCTCTCTGGTCTCTCTCTGGTCTCTCTCTCTGGTCTCTCTCTGGTCTCTCTGGTCTCTCTCTGGTCTCTCTCTGGTCTCTCTCTGGTCTCTCTCTGGTCTCTCTCTGGTCTCTCTCTGGTCTCTCTCTTGTCTTTCTCTGGTCTCTCTGGTCTCTCTCTGGTCTTTCTCTGGTCTCTCTGCTCTCTCTCTGGTCTCTCTCTGGTCTCTCTGGTCTCTCTCTGGTCTCTCTCTCTGGTCTCTCTCTCTGGTCTCTCTCTGGTCTCTCTCTGGTCTCTCTGGTCTCTCTCTGGTCTCTCTCTGCTCTCTCTCTGGTCTCTCTCTGCTCTCTCTCTGGTCTCTCTCTCTGGTCTCTCTCTGCTCTCTCTCTGGTCTCTCTCTGGTCTCTCTCTGGTCTCTCTGGTCTCTCTCTGGTCTCTCTCTGGTCTCTCTCTGGTCTCTCTGGTCTCTCTCTGGTCTCTCTCTGGTCTCTCTCTGGTCTCTCTCTGGTCTCTCTCTCTGGTCTCTCTCTGGTCTCTCTCTGGTCTCTCTCTGGTCTCTCTGGTCTCTCTCTGGTCTCTCTCTGGTCTCTCTCTGGTCTCTCTGGTCTCTCTCTGGTCTCTCTCTGGTCTCTCTCTGGTCTCTCTCTGGTCTCTCTGGTCTCTCTCTGGTCTCTCTCTGGTCTCTCTCTGGTCTCTCTGGTCTCTCTCTGGTCTCTCTCTGGTCTCTCTCTGGTCTCTCTCTGGTCTCTCTCTGGTCTCTCTCTGGTCTCTCTCTGGTCTCTCTCTGGTCTCTCTCTGGTCTCTCTCTCTGGTCTCTCTCTTGTCTTTCTCTGGTCTCTCTGCTCTCTCTCTGGTCTCTCTCTGGTCTCTCTGGTCTCTCTCTGGTCTCTCTCTGGTCTCTCTCTGGTCTCTCTCTGGTCTCTCTCTGGTCTCTCTCTGGTCTCTCTCTGGTCTCTCTCTGGTCTCTCTCTGGTCTCTCTCTCTGGTCTCTCTCTTGTCTTTCTCTGGTCTCTCTGCTCTCTCTCTGGTCTCTCTCTGGTCTCTCTGGTCTCTCTCTGGTCTCTCGAACCTTACAAATAAATTGTTTAACAATCGTACAATGTACCTGTGATATACCTCACCTGTACCTGTGATAAAGAGTTTGTTGTGGTACATAAGTTATGTACAGTTTGTTTTAAATCTTCTTCAGTTTGAAAATCATCATCTTTGTGTTTGTTTGCTCCTCTCCTGGTTTACACATGGTCTGTGGTCCATGGTACAGCTCTTCTCATGGTTTACACATGGTCTATAGTCCATGGTTCAGCTCCTCTCATGGTTTACACATGGTCTGTGGTCCATGGTACAGCTCCTCTCCATGGTACAGCTCCTCTCCTGGTTTACACATGGTCTGTGGTCCATGGTACAGCTCCTCTCCATGGTACAGCTCATCTCATGGTTTACACATGGTCTGTGGTCCATGGTACAGCTCATCTCATGGTTTACACATGGTCTGTGGTCCATGGTACAGCTCCTCTCCTGGTTTACACATGGTCTGTGGTCCATGGTACAGCTCCTCTCCTGGTTTACACATGGTCTGTGGTCCATGGTACAGCTCCTCTCTTTGTTTACACATGGTCTGTGGTCCATGGTACAGCTCCTCTCCTGGATTACACATGGTCTGTGGTCCATGGTACAGCTCCTCTCTTGGTTTACACATGGTCTGTGGTCCATGGTACAGCTCCTCTCCTGGATTACACATGGTCTGTGGTCCATGGTACAGCTTCTCTCCTGGTTTACACATGGTCTGTGGTCCATGGTACAGCTCCTCCTGGTTTACACACGGTCTGTGGTCCATGGTACAGCCCATCTTGTTTTACACATGGTCTGTGGTCCATGGTACAGCTCCTCTCCTGGTTTACACATAGTCTGTGGTTCATGGTACAGCTCCTCTCCTGGTTTACATATGGTCTGTGGTCCATGGTACAGCTCCTCTCCTGGTTTACACATAGTCTGTGGTTCATGGTACAGCTCCTCTCCTGGTTTACATATGGTCTGTGGTCCATGGTACAGCTCCTCTCCTGGTTTACACATAGTCTGTGGTTCATGGTACAGCTCCTCTCCTGGTTTACACATGGTCTGTGGTTCATGGTACAGCTCCTCTCCTGGTTTACACATGGTCTGTGGTTCATGGTACAGCTCCTCTCCTGGTTTACACATGGTCTGTGGTTCATGGTACAGCTCCTTTCCGGAGGGGCCAGTACAGGCGCATGCCAGACCTATTGTACATGTTTTTAGTGGTAGGGGAAACCGGAGCACCCGGAGGAAACCTACGCAGACACGCGGAGAACATGCAAACTCCACTCAGAAAGGTCTGACAGGGATTCGAACCCAGGACCTTCTTGCTGAGAAGTTGTGCAGTTGTGCATTTGTATACTTGTGTAGTTGTATACTTCTGTAGTTGTATACTGGTGTAGTTGTGTAGTTGTATACTTGTGTAGTTGTGTAGTTGTATCCACGTCTAGTTGTGTAGTTGTATACTTGTGTAGTGGTGTAGTTGTATACTTGTGTAGTTCTGAAGTTGTATCCATGTGTAGTTGTGTAGTTGTATCCATGTGTAGTTGTGTAGTTGTATACTTGTGTAGTGGTGTAGTTGTATCCATGTGTAGTTGTGTAGTTGTATACTTGTGTAGTTGTATCCATGTGTAGTTGTGTAGTTGTATCCATGTGTAGTTGTGTAGTTGTATACTTGTGTAGTGGTGTAGTTGTATACTTGTGTAGTTGTATACTTGTGTAGTGGTGCAGTTGTATCCATGTGTAGTTGTGTAGTTGTATCCATGTATACTTGTGTAGTTGTATCCATGTGTAGTTGTGCAGTTGTATCCATGTGTAGTTGTGTAGTTGTATCCATGTGTAGTGGTGTAGTTGTATACTTGTGTAGTTGTGTAGTTGTATACTGGTGTAGTTGTGTAGTTGTATCCATGTGTAGTTGTGTAGTTGTATACTGGTGTAGTTGTATCCATGTGTAGTTGTATACTTGTGTAGTGGTGAAGTTGTATCTATGTGTAGTTGTGTAGTTGTATTCTGGTGTAGTTGTATCCATGTGTAGTTGTATCCATGTGTAGTGGTGTAGTTGTATACTTGTGTAGTTGTATCCATGTGTAGTTGTATCCATGTGTAGTCGTGTAGTTGTATCCATGTGTAGTTGTGCAGTTGTATCCATGTGTAGTTGTGTAGTTGTATCCTTGTGTAGTTGTATCCATGTGCAGTTGTGTAGTTGTATACTTGTGTAGTTGTGTAGTTGTGTAGTTGTATCCATGTGTAGTGGTGTAGTTGTATACTTGTGTAGTTGTGTAGTTGTAGCCATGTGTAGTGGTGTAGTTGTATCCATGTGTAGTGGTGTAGTTGTATCCATGTGTAGTTGTGTAGTTGTATACTTGTGTAGTGGTGTAGTTGTATACTTGTGTAGTGGTGTAGTTGTATCCATGTGTAGTTGTGTAGTTGTATACTTGTGTAGTGGTGTAGTTGTATACTTGTGTAGTGGTGTAGTTGTATCCATGTGTAGTTGTGTAGTTGTATACTGGTGTAGTTGTATCCATGTGTAGTTGTATACTTGTGTAGTGGTGAAGTTGTATCTATGTGTAGTTGTGTAGTTGTATTCTGGTGTAGTTGTATCTATGTGTAGTTGTGTAGTTGTATTCTGGTGTAGTTGTATCTATGTGTAGTGGTGTAGTTGTATCCATGTGTAGTGGTGTAGTTGTATACTTGTGTAGTTGTGTAGTTGTATCCAGGTGTAGTTGTATACTTGTGTAGTGGTGAAGTTGTATCTATGTGTAGTTGTGTAGTTGTACTCTGGTGTAGTTGTATCCATGTGTAGTTGTGTAGTTGTATACTTGTGTAGTGGTGTAGTTCTATCCATGTGTAGTGGTGTAGTTGTATCCATGTGTAGTTGTGTAGTTGTATCCATGTGTAGTGGTGTAGTTGTATACTTGTGTAGTTGTATCCATGTGTAATTGTATCCATGTGTAGTTGTGTAGTTGTATACTTGTGTAGTTGTATCCATGTGTAGTGTGGTGTAGTTGTATCCATGTGTAGTTGTGTAGTTGTATACTTGTGTAGTGGTGTAGTTGTATACTTGTGTAGTGGTGTAGTTGTATCCATGTATACTTGTGTAGTTGTATCCATGTGTAGTTGTGCAGTTGTATCCATGTGTAGTTGTGTAGTTGTATCCATGTGTAGTTGTGTAGTTGTATCCATGTGTAGTTGTGTAGTTGTATACTTGTGTAGTGGTGTAGTTGTATACTTGTGTAGTGGTGTAGTTGAATACTGGTGTAGTTGTGTAGTTGTATCCATGTGTAGTTGTGTAGTTGTATCCATGTATACTTGTGTAGCTGTATCCATGTGTAGTTGTGCAGTTGTATCCATGTGTAGTTGTGTAGTTGTATCCATGTGTAGTTGTGTAGTTGTATCCATGTGTAGTTGTGTAGTTGTGTATTTGTATACTTGTGTAGTGGTGTAGTTGTATACTTCTGTAGTGGTGTAGTTGTATCCATGTGTAGTGGTGTAGTTGTATCCATGTGTAGTGATGTAGTTGTATCCATGTGTAGTTGTGTAGTTGTATACTTGTGTAGTGGTGTAGTTGTATACTTGTGTGGTGGTGTAGTTGTATACTGGTGTAGTTGTGTAGTTGTATCCATGTGTAGTTGTATACTTGTGTAGTGGTGAAGTTGTATCTATGTGTAGTTGTGTAGTTGTATACTTGTGTAGTTGTATCCATGTGTAGTTGTGTAGTTGTATCCATGTGTAGTGATGTAGTTGTATACTTGTGTAGTTGTGTAGTTGTATCTATGTGTAGTGGTGTAGTTGTATACTTGTGTAGTTGTATCCATGTGTAGTTGTGTAGTTGTATCCATGTGTAGTGATGTAGTTGTATACTTGTGTAGTTGTATCCATGTGTAGTGCTATGGTTGTATACTTGTGTAGTTGTATCCATGTGTAGTTGCGTAGTTGTATCCATGTGTAGTGGTGTAGTTGTATACTTGTGTAGTGGTGTAGTTGTATCCATGTATACTTGTGTAGTTGTATCCATGTGTAGTTGTGCAGTTGTATCCATGTGTAGTTGTGTAGTTGTATCCATGTGTAGTTGTGTAGTTGTATCCATGTGTAGTTGTGTAGTTGTATACTTGTGTAGTGGTGTAGTTGTATACTTGTGTAGTGGTGTAGTTGAATACTGGTGTAGTTGTGTAGTTGTATCCATGTGTGTAGTTGTGTAGTTGTATCCATGTAGTTGTGCGTTGTATCCATGTGTAGTTGTGTAGTTGTATCCATGTGTAGTTGTGCAGTTGTATCCATGTGTAGTTGTGTATTTGTATCCATGTGTATTAGTGTAGTTGGTGTAGTTGTATCCATGTGTAGTTGTGTTTTGTATACTTGTGTAGTGGTGTAGTTGTATATTGTGTAGTGGTGTAGTTGTATACATGTGTAGTGGTGTAGTTGTATCCATGTGTAGTGGTGTAGTTGTATACTTGTGTAGTGGTGTAGTTGTATACTTGTGTACTTGTGTGTGTAGTTGTATACTTGGTGTAGTTGTGTAGTTGTAGTGTCATGTGTAGTTGTGTAGTTGTATCCATGTGTAGTGATGTGTTGTGTAGTTGTATCTATGTGTAGTTGTGTAGTTGTATACTTGTGTAGTTGTATCCATGTGTAGTTGTGTAGTTGTATCCATGTGTAGTGATGTAGTTGTATACTTGTGTAGTTGTATCCATGTGTAGTGCTATGGTTGTATACTTGTGTAGTTGTATCCATGTGTAGTTGCGTAGTTGTATCCATGTGTAGTGGTGTAGTTGTATACTTGTGTAGTTGTGTAGTTGTATCCATGTGTAGTTGTGTAGTTGTATCCATGTTGTGTAGTTGTATCCATGTGTAGTGGTGTAGTTGTATCCATGTGTAGTTGTGTAGTTGTATACTTGTGTAGTGGTGTATTTGTATCCATGTGTAGTGATGTAGTTGTATCCATGTGTAGTTGTGTAGTTGTATACTTGTGTAGTGGTGTAGTTGTATCCTTGTGTGGTGGTGTAGTTGTATACTGGTGTAGTTGTGTAGTTGTATCCATGTGTAGTTGTATACTTGTGTAGTGGTGTAGTTGTATCTATGTGTAGTTGTGTAGTTGTATACTTGTGTAGTTGTATCCATGTGTAGTTGTGTAGTTGTATCCATGTGTAGTGATGTAGTTGTATACTTGTGTAGTTGTGTAGTTGTATCTATGTGTAGTGTGTAGTTGTATACTTGTGTAGTGTGAAGTTGTATCCATGTGTAGTTGTGTAGTTGTATACTTGTGTAGTGTGTAGTTGTATACTTGTGTAGTTGTGTAGTTGTATCCATGTGTAGTTGTAGTTGTATCCATGTGTAGTTGTGTAGTTGTATACTTGTGTAGTAGATGTGTAGTTGTGTAGTATACTTGTGTAGTGTGTAGTTGTATCCATGTGTAGTTGTGTAGTTGTATACATGTGTAGTTGTGCAGTTGTATCCATGTGTAGTTGTGTAGTTGTAGCCATGTGTAGTTGTATCCAAGTGTAGTTGGTGTAGTTGTATACTTGTGTAGTTGTGTAGTTGTATACTTGTGTAGTGTGTATACTTGTGTAGTTGTGTAGTTGTATCCATGTGTAGTTGTGTAGTTGTATCCATGTGTAGTTGTGTAGTTGTATCCATGTGTAGTTGTGTAGTTGTATCCATGTGTAGTTGTGTAGTTGTATACTTGTGTAGTGGGAGTGTATACTTGTGTGTGGTGTAGTTGTATACTTGTGTAGTGGTGTAGTTGTATACTTGTGTAGTGGTGTAGTTGTATACTGGTGTAGTTGTGTAGTAGTTGTATCCATGTGTAGTTGTGTAGTTGTATACTTGTGTAGTTGTGTAGTTGTATCCATGTGTAGTTGTGTAGTTGTATCCATGTGTAGTTGTGTAGTTGTATACTTGTGTAGTTGTGTAGTTGTATCCATGTGTAGTTGTGTGTAGTTGTATACTGTGTGTAGTTGTGTAGTTGTATCCATGTGTAGTTGTGTAGTTGTATCCATGTGTAGTTGTTGTATACTTGTGTAGTTGTGTAGTTGTATCCATGTGTAGTTGTTATACATGTGTAGTGTGTAGTTGTATCCCATGTGTAGTTGTGTAGTTGTATCCATGTGTAGTTGTGTAGTTGTATCCATGTGTAGTTGTGTAGTTGTATCCATGTGTAGTTGTGTAGTTGTATCCATGTGTAGTTGTATCCATGTGTAGTTGTATCCTGTGTGTAGTGGTGTAGTTGTATACTTGTGTAGTTGGTGTAGTTGTAGCCATGTGTAGTTGTGTAGTTGTATCCATGTGTAGTTGTGTAGTTGTATCCATGTGTAGTGGTGTAGTTGTATCCTTGTGTAGTTGTGTAGTTGTATCCATGTGTATACTTGTGTAGTTGTATACTTGTGTAGTTGTATACTGTGTAGTTGTGTAGTTGTATCCATGTGTAGTTGTGTAGTTGTATACTTGTGTAGTTGTGTAGTTGTATACTTGTGTAGTGGTGTAGTTGTATACTTGTGTAGTTCTGTAGTTGTATCCATGTGTAGTTGTGTAGTTGTATCCATGTGTAGTTGTGTAGTTGTATCCTTGTGTAGTGTGTAGTTGTATCCTTGTGTAGTTGTGTAGTTGTATCCTTGTGTAGTTGTATATCCATGTGTAGTTGTCCATGTGTAGTTGTGTAGTTGTATCCATGTGTAGTTGTGTAGTTGTATACTTGTGTAGTTGTGTAGTTGTATCCATGTGTAGTGGTGTAGTTGTATACTTGTGTAGTTGTGTAGTTGTATCCATGTGTAGTTGTGTAGTTGTATCCATGTGTAGTTGTGTAGTTGTATCCATGTGTTTGCTTGTATCATGTAGTGTAGTTGTATCCATGTGTAGTTGTGTAGTTGTATAATTGTGTAGTTGTGTATTTGTATCCTTGTGTAGTGGTGTAGTTGTATCCATGTGTAGTTGTGTAGTTGTATCCATGTGTAGTGGTGTAGTTGTATACTTGTGTAGTTGTGTAGTTGTATACTGGTGTAGTTGTGTAGTTGTATCCATGTGTAGTTGTGTAGTTGTATACTGTGTAGTTGTATCCATGTGTAGTTGTATACTTGTGTAGTGGTGAAGTTGTATCTATGTGTAGTTGTGTAGTTGTATTCTTGGTGTAGTTGTATCCATGTGTAGTTGTATCCATGTGTAGTGGTGTAGTTGTATACTTGTGTAGTTGTATCCATGTGTAGTTGTATCCATGTGTAGTCGTGTAGTTGTATCCATGTGTAGTTGTGCAGTTGTATCCATGTGTAGTTGTGTAGTTGTATCCTTGTGTAGTTGTATCCATGTGCAGTTGTGTAGTTGTATACTTGTGTAGTTGTGTAGTTGTGTAGTTGTATCCATGTGTAGTGGTGTAGTTGTATACTTGTGTAGTTGTGTAGTTGTAGCCATGTGTAGTGGTGTAGTTGTATCCATGTGTAGTGGTGTAGTTGTATCCATGTGTAGTTGTGTAGTTGTATACTTGTGTAGTGGTGTAGTTGTATACTTGTGTAGTGGTGTAGTTGTATCCATGTGTAGTTGTGTAGTTGTATACTTGTGTAGTGGTGTAGTTGTATCCATGTGTAGTTGTGTAGTTGTATACTGGTGTAGTTGTATCCATGTGTAGTTGTATACTTGTGTAGTGGTGAAGTTGTATCTATGTGTAGTTGTGTAGTTGTATTCTGGTGTAGTTGTATCTATGTGTAGTTGTGTAGTTGTATTCTGGTGTAGTTGTATCTATGTGTAGTGGTGTAGTTGTATCCATGTGTAGTGGTGTAGTTGTATACTTGTGTAGTTGTGTAGTTGTATCCAGGTGTAGTTGTATACTTGTGTAGTGGTGAAGTTGTATCTATGTGTAGTTGTGTAGTTGTACTCTGGTGTAGTTGTATCCATGTGTAGTTGTGTAGTTGTATACTTGTGTAGTGGTGTAGTTCTATCCATGTGTAGTGGTGTAGTTGTATCCATGTGTAGTTGTGTAGTTGTATCCATGTGTAGTGGTGTAGTTGTATACTTGTGTAGTTGTATCCATGTGTAATTGTATCCATGTGTAGTTGTGTAGTTGTATACTTGTGTAGTTGTATCCATGTGTAGTGTGGTGTAGTTGTATCCATGTGTAGTTGTGTAGTTGTATACTTGTGTAGTGGTGTAGTTGTATACTTGTGTAGTGGTGTAGTTGTATCCATGTATACTTGTGTAGTTGTATCCATGTGTAGTTGTGCAGTTGTATCCATGTGTAGTTGTGTAGTTGTATCCATGTGTAGTTGTGTAGTTGTATCCATGTGTAGTTGTGTAGTTGTATACTTGTGTAGTGGTGTAGTTGTATACTTGTGTAGTGGTGTAGTTGAATACTGGTGTAGTTGTGTAGTTGTATCCATGTGTAGTTGTGTAGTTGTATCCATGTATACTTGTGTAGCTGTATCCATGTGTAGTTGTGCAGTTGTATCCATGTGTAGTTGTGTAGTTGTATCCATGTGTAGTTGTGTAGTTGTATCCATGTGTAGTTGTGTAGTTGTGTATTTGTATACTTGTGTAGTGGTGTAGTTGTATACTTGTGTGGTGGTGTAGTTGTATACTGGTGTAGTTGTGTAGTTGTATCCATGTGTAGTTGTATACTTGTGTAGTGGTGAAGTTGTATCTATGTGTAGTTGTGTAGTTGTATACTTGTGTAGTTGTATCCATGTGTAGTTGTGTAGTTGTATCCATGTGTAGTGATGTAGTTGTATACTTGTGTAGTTGTGTAGTTGTATCTATGTGTAGTGGTGTAGTTGTATACTTGTGTAGTTGTATCCATGTGTAGTTGTGTAGTTGTATCCATGTGTAGTGATGTAGTTGTATACTTGTGTAGTTGTATCCATGTGTAGTGCTATGGTTGTATACTTGTGTAGTTGTATCCATGTGTAGTTGCGTAGTTGTATCCATGTGTAGTGGTGTAGTTGTATACTTGTGTAGTGGTGTAGTTGTATCCATGTATACTTGTGTAGTTGTATCCATGTGTAGTTGTGCAGTTGTATCCATGTGTAGTTGTGTAGTTGTATCCATGTGTAGTTGTGTAGTTGTATCCATGTGTAGTTGTGTAGTTGTATCCATGTGTAGTTGTGTAGTTGTATCCATGTGTAGTTGTGTAGTTGTATACTTGTGTAGTGGTGTAGTTGTATACTTGTGTAGTTGTATACTTGTGTAGTGGTGCAGTTGTATCCATGTGTAGTTGTGTAGTTGTATCCATGTATACTTGTGTAGTTGTATACTTGTGTAGCGGTGTAGTTGTATCCATGTGTAGTTGTGTAGTTGTATCCATGTGTAGTGGTGTAGTTGTATACTTGTGTAGTTGTGTAGTTGTATACTGGTGTAGTTGTGTAGTTGTATCCATGTGTAGTTGTGTAGTTGTATACTGGTGTAGTTGTATCCATGTGTAGTTGTATACTTGTGTAGTGGTGAAGTTGTATCTATGTGTAGTTGTGTAGTTGTATTCTGGTGTAGTTGTATCCATGTGTAGTTGTATCCATGTGTAGTGGTGTAGTTGTATACTTGTGTAGTTGTATCCATGTGTAGTTGTATCCATGTGTAGTCGTGTAGTTGTATCCATGTGTAGTTGTGCAGTTGTATCCATGTGTAGTTGTGTAGTTGTATCCTTGTGTAGTTGTATCCATGTGCAGTTGTGTAGTTGTATACTTGTGTAGTTGTGTAGTTGTGTAGTTGTATCCATGTGTAGTGGTGTAGTTGTATACTTGTGTAGTTGTGTAGTTGTAGCCATGTGTAGTGGTGTAGTTGTATCCATGTGTAGTGGTGTAGTTGTATCCATGTGTAGTTGTGTAGTTGTATACTTGTGTAGTGGTGTAGTTGTATACTTGTGTAGTGGTGTAGTTGTATCCATGTGTAGTTGTGTAGTTGTATACTTGTGTAGTGGTGTAGTTGTATACTTGTGTAGTGGTGTAGTTGTATCCATGTGTAGTTGTGTAGTTGTATACTGGTGTAGTTGTATCCATGTGTAGTTGTATACTTGTGTAGTGGTGAAGTTGTATCTATGTGTAGTTGTGTAGTTGTATTCTGGTGTAGTTGTATCTATGTGTAGTTGTGTAGTTGTATTCTGGTGTAGTTGTATCTATGTGTAGTGGTGTAGTTGTATCCATGTGTAGTGGTGTGTTGTATACTTGTGTAGTTGTGTAGTTGTATCCAGGTGTAGTTGTATACTTGTGTAGTGGTGAAGTTGTATCTATGTGTAGTTGTGTAGTTGTACTCTGGTGTAGTTGTATCCATGTGTAGTTGTGTAGTTGTATACTTGTGTAGTGGTGTAGTTCTATCCATGTGTAGTGGTGTAGTTGTATCCATGTGTAGTTGTGTAGTTGTATCCATGTGTAGTGGTGTAGTTGTATACTTGTGTAGTTGTATCCATGTGTAATTGTATCCATGTGTAGTTGTGTAGTTGTATACTTGTGTAGTTGTATCCATGTGTAGTGTGGTGTAGTTGTATCCATGTGTAGTTGTGTAGTTGTATACTTGTGTAGTGGTGTAGTTGTATACTTGTGTAGTGGTGTAGTTGTATCCATGTATACTTGTGTAGTTGTATCCATGTGTAGTTGTGCAGTTGTATCCATGTGTAGTTGTGTAGTTGTATCCATGTGTAGTTGTGTAGTTGTATCCATGTGTAGTTGTGTAGTTGTATACTTGTGTAGTGGTGTAGTTGTATACTTGTGTAGTGGTGTAGTTGAATACTGGTGTAGTTGTGTAGTTGTATCCATGTGTAGTTGTGTAGTTGTATCCATGTATACTTGTGTAGCTGTATCCATGTGTAGTTGTGCAGTTGTATCCATGTGTAGTTGTGTAGTTGTATCCATGTGTAGTTGTGTAGTTGTATCCATGTGTAGTTGTGTAGTTGTGTATTTGTATACTTGTGTAGTGGTGTAGTTGTATACTTCTGTAGTGGTGTAGTTGTATCCATGTGTAGTGGTGTAGTTGTATCCATGTGTAGTGATGTAGTTGTATCCATGTGTAGTTGTGTAGTTGTATACTTGTGTAGTGGTGTAGTTGTATACTTGTGTGGTGGTGTAGTTGTATACTGGTGTAGTTGTGTAGTTGTATCCATGTGTAGTTGTATACTTGTGTAGTGGTGAAGTTGTATCTATGTGTAGTTGTGTAGTTGTATACTTGTGTAGTTGTATCCATGTGTAGTTGTGTAGTTGTATCCATGTGTAGTGATGTAGTTGTATACTTGTGTAGTTGTGTAGTTGTATCTATGTGTAGTGGTGTAGTTGTATACTTGTGTAGTTGTATCCATGTGTAGTTGTGTAGTTGTATCCATGTGTAGTGATGTAGTTGTATACTTGTGTAGTTGTATCCATGTGTAGTGCTATGGTTGTATACTTGTGTAGTTGTATCCATGTGTAGTTGCGTAGTTGTATCCATGTGTAGTGGTGTAGTTGTATACTTGTGTAGTGGTGTAGTTGTATCCATGTATACTTGTGTAGTTGTATCCATGTGTAGTTGTGAAGTTGTATCCATGTGTAGTTGTGTAGTTGTATCCATGTGTAGTTGTGTAGTTGTATCCATGTGTAGTTGTGTAGTTGTATACTTGTGTAGTGGTGTAGTTGTATACTTGTGTAGTGGTGTAGTTGAATACTGGTGTAGTTGTGTAGTTGTATCCATGTGTAGTTGTGTAGTTGTATCCATGTATACTTGTGTAGCTGTATCCATGTGTAGTTGTGCAGTTGTATCCATGTGTAGTTGTGTAGTTGTATCCATGTGTAGTTGTGTAGTTGTATCCATGTGTAGTTGTGTAGTTGTGTATTTGTATACTTGTGTAGTGGTGTAGTTGTATCCATGTGTAGTGGTGTAGTTGTATCCATGTGTAGTTGTGTAGTTGTATACTTGTGTAGTGGTGTAGTTGTATACTTGTGTGGTGGTGTAGTTGTATACTGGTGTAGTTGTGTAGTTGTATCCATGTGTAGTTGTATACTTGTGTAGTGGTGAAGTTGTATCTATGTGTAGTTGTGTAGTTGTATACTTGTGTAGTTGTATCCATGTGTAGTTGTGTAGTTGTATCCATGTGTAGTGATGTAGTTGTGTAGTTGTATCTATGTGTAGTGGTGTAGTTGTATACTTGTGTAGTTGTATCCATGTGTAGTTGTGTAGTTGTATCCATGTGTAGTGATGTAGTTGTATACTTGTGTAGTTGTATCCATGTGTAGTGCTATGGTTGTATACTTGTGTAGTTGTATCCATGTGTAGTTGCGTAGTTGTATCCATGTGTAGTGGTGTAGTTGTATACTTGTGTAGTTGTGTAGTTGTATCCATGTGTAGTTGTGTAGTTGTATCCATGTGTAGTTGTATCCATGTGTAGTGGTGTAGTTGTATCCATGTGTAGTTGTGTAGTTGTATACTTGTGTAGTGGTGTATTTGTATCCATGTGTAGTGATGTAGTTGTATCCATGTGTAGTTGTGTAGTTGTATACTTGTGTAGTGGTGTAGTTGTATACTTGTGTGGTGGTGTAGTTGTATACTGGTGTAGTTGTGTAGTTGTATCCATGTGTAGTTGTATACTTGTGTAGTGGTGAAGTTGTATCTATGTGTAGTTGTGTAGTTGTATACTTGTGTAGTTGTATCCATGTGTAGTTGTGTAGTTGTATCCATGTGTAGTGATGTAGTTGTATACTTGTGTAGTTGTGTAGTTGTATCTATGTGTAGTGGTGTAGTTGTATACTTGTGTAGTTGTGTAGTTGTATCCATGTGTAGTTGTGTAGTTGTATACTTGTGTAGTTGTGTAGTTGTATACTTGTGTAGTTGTGTAGTTGTAGCCATGTGTAGTTGTATCCAAGTGTAGTGGTGTAGTTGTATACTTGTGTAGTTGTGTAGTTGTAGCCATGTGTAGTTGTGTAGTTGTATACTTGTGTAGTGGTGTAGTTGTATCCATGTATACTTGTGTAGTTGTATCCATGTGTAGTTGTGCAGTTGTATCCATGTGTAGTTGTGTAGTTGTATCCATGTGTAGTTGTGTAGTTGTATCCATGTGTAGTTGTGTAGTTGTATACTTGTGTAGTGGTGTAGTTGTATACTTGTGTAGTGGTGTAGTTGAATACTGGTGTAGTTGTGTAGTTGTATCCATGTGTAGTTGTGTAGTTGTATCCATGTATACTTGTGTAGCTGTATCCATGTGTAGTTGTGTAGTTGTATCCATGTGTAGTTGTGTAGTTGTATACTTGTGTAGTGGTGTAGTTGTATACTTGTGTAGTGGTGTAGTTGAATACTGGTGTAGTTGTGTAGTTGTATCCATATGTAGTTGTGTAGTTGTATCCATGTGTAGTTGTATCCATGTGTAGTGATGTAGTTGTATCCATGTGTAGTTGTATACTTGTGTAGTTGTATCCATGTGTAGTGGTGTAGTTGTATACTTGTGTAGTTGTGTAGTTGTATCCATGTGTAGTTGTGTAGTTGTATCCATGTGTAGTTGTGTAGTTGTATACTTGTGTAGTTGTAGCCATGTGTAGTTGTATCCAAGTGTAGTGGTGTAGTTGTATACTTGTGTAGTTGTGTAGTTGTAGCCATGTGTAGTTGTATCCATGTGTAGTGGTGTAGTTGTATCCATGTGTAGTGGTGTAGTTGTATACTTGTGTAGTTGTTTAGTTGTATCCATGTGTAGTGGTGTGGTTGTATACTTGTGTAGTTGTGTAGTTGTATCCATGTGTAGTTGTGTAGTTGTATCCATGTGTAGTGGTGTAGTTGTATACTTGTGTAGTTGTGTAGTTGTAGCCATGTGTAGTTGTGTAGTTGTATCCATGTGTAGTTGTGTAGTTGTATCCATGTGTAGTGGTGTAGTTGTATCCATGTGTAGTGGTGTAGTTGTATACTTGTGTAGTTGTGTAGTTGTATCCATGTGTAGTTGTATCCATGTGTAGTGGTGTGGTTGTATACTTGTGTAGTGGTGCAGTTGTATCCATGTGTAGTGGTGTAGTTGTATACTTGTGTAGTTGTGTAGTTGTATCCATGTGTAGTTGTGTAGTTGTATCCAGGTGTAGTTGTATACTTGTGTAGTGGTGTAGTTGTATCCATGTGTAGTTGTGTAGTTGTATACTTGTGTAGTGATGTAGTTGTATCCATGTGTAGTGGTGTAGTTGTATCCATGTGTAGTTGTATCCATGTGTAGTGGTGTAGTTGTATACTTGTGTAGTGGTGCAGTTGTATCCATGTGTAGTGGTGTAGTTGTATACTTGTGTAGTTGTGTAGTTGTATCCATGTGTAGTTGTGTAGTTGTATCCAGGTGTAGTTGTATACTTGTGTAGTGGTGTAGTTGTATCCATGTGTAGTTGTGTAGTTGTATACTTGTGTAGTGATGTAGTTGTATCCATGTGTAGTGGTGTAGTTGTATACTTGTGTAGTTCTGTAGTTGTATCCATGTGTAGTTGTGTAGTTGTATCCATGTGTAGTGGTGTAGTTGTATACTTGTGTAGTTGTATCCATGTGTAGTTGTGTAGTTGTATCCACCTGTAGTTGTATCCATGTGTAGTGGTGTAGTTGTATACTTGTGTAGTGGTGTAGTTGTATCCATGTGTAGTTGTGTAGTTGTATCCATGTATAGTGGTGTAGTTGTATACTTGTGTAGTTGTATCCATGTGTAGTTGTGTAGTTGTATCCATGTGTAGTTCTGTAGTTGTATACTTGTGTAGTTGTATACTTGTGTAGTGGTGTAGTTGTATACTTGTGTAGTGGTGTAGTTGTATCCTGGTGTAGTTGTGTAGTTGTATACTGGTGTAGTGGTGTAGTTGTATACTTGTGTAGTGGTGTAGTTGTATCCATGTGTAGTTGTGTAGTTGTATACTTGTGTAGTGGTGTACTTGTATCCATGTGTAGTTGTGTAGTTGTATACTTGTGTAGTGGTGTAGTTGTATACTTGTGTAGTGGTGTAGTTGTATCCATGTGTAGTTGTGTAGTTGTATACTTGTGTAGTGGTGTACTTGTATCCATGTGTAGTTGTATACTTGTGTAGTGGTGTAGTTGTATACTTGTGTAGTGGTGTAGTTGTATACCAGAATCAGAATCAGAATCAGAATCAGAATCATTTTTATTGCCACGTGAGTAACAAAGTTATCACTTGGAAATTGTCTTGGCAGAGAGCGTGCCACTTCGCCATTTGCGGCGCTGTGTGCAGCAAGAAACAGCAGAGAGCAATAACATTCAGGTAACAACAGACAGTTGGATAGAAAACATTGTGCTTTGTATAAACCACGGATTTTTTTCACGGGATGAGCACCTCCGGCCTGCCGGTCCAATGTGGCTGTCAGAGGGGGGCGGGGTCAGGGAGTGTAGTTGTGTAGTTGTATCCATGTGTAGTTGTGTAGTTGTATCCATGTGTAGTGGTGTAGTTGTATCCATGTGTAGTTGTGTAGTTGTATCCATGTGTAGTGGTGTAGTTGTATCCATGTGTAGATGTGTAGTTGTATACTTGTGTAGTTGTATACTTGTGTGGTGGTGTAGTTGTATACTGGTGTAGTTGTGTAGTTGTATCCATGCGTAGTTGTATACTTGTGTAGTGGTGAAGTTGTATCTATGTGTAGTTGTGTAGTTGTATACTTGTGTAGTTCTGAAGTTGTATCCATGTGTAGTGGTGTAGTTGTATCCATGTGTAGTTGTATCCATGTGTAGTTGTGTAGTTGTATCCATGTGTAGTTGTGTAGTTGTATCCAGGTGTAGTTGTATACTTGTGTAGTGGTGTAGTTGTATCCATGTGTAGTGGTGTAGTTGTATACTTGTGTAGTTGTGTAGTTGTATCCATGTGTAGTTGTATACTTGTGTAGTTGTATCCATGTGTAGTTGTGTAGTTGTATACTCGTGTAGTTGTGTAGTTGTATCCATGTGTAGCTGTGTAGTTGTATCCATGTGTAGTGGTGTAGTTGTATACTTGTGTAGTGGTGTAGTTGTATACTTGTGTAGTGGTGTAGTTGTGTAGTTGTATCCATGTGTAGTGGTGTAGTTGTATACTTGTGTAGTGGTGTAGTTGTATACTTGTGTAGTGGTGTAGTTGTGTAGTTGTATCCATGTGTAGTGATGTAGTTGTATCCATGTGTAGTGGTGTAGTTGTATACTTGTGTAATTGTATCCATGTGTAGTTGTGTAGTTGTATCCATGTGTAGTGGTGTAGTTGTATACTTGTGTAGTTGTGTAGTTGTATCCATGTGTAGTTGTGTAGTTGTATCCATGTGTAGTTGTATACTTGTGTAGTGGTGAAGTTGTATCTATGTGTAGTTGTGTAGTTGTATACTTGTGTAGTTGTATCCATGTGTAGTTGTGTAGTTGTATCCATGTGTAGTGGTGTAGTTGTATACTTGTGTAGTTGTGTAGTTTTTTCCATGTGTAGTTGTGTAGTTGTATCCATGTGTAGTGGTGTAGTTGTATCCATGTGTAGTTGTGTAGTTGTATACTTGTGTAGTTGTGTAGTTGTATCCATGTGTAGTTGTGTAGTTGTATCCATGTGTAGTGGTGTAGTTGTATCCATGCGTAGTTGTGTACTTGTATCCATGTGTAGTGGTGTAGTTGTATACTTGTGTAGTTGTATCCATGTGTAGTGGTGTAGTTGTATCCATGTGTAGTGGTGTAGTTGTATACTTGTGTAGTGGTGTAGTTGTATACTGGTGTAGTTGTATCCATGTGTAGTTGTGTAGTTGTATCCATGTATACTTGTGTAGTTGTATCCATGTGTAGTTGTGTAGTTGTGTATTTGTATACTTGTGTAGTGGTGTAGTTGTATACTTGTGTAGTGGTGAAGTTGTATCTATGTGTAGTTGTATACTTGTGTAGTGGTGAAGTTGTATCTATGTGTAGTTGTGTAGTTGTATACTTGTGTAGTGGTGTAGTTGTATCCATGTGTAGTTGTGTAGTTGTATACTTGTGTAGTTCTGAAGTTGTATCCATGTGTAGTGGTGTAGTTGTATACTTGTGTAGTTGTATCCATGTGTAGTGATGTAGTTGTATACTTGTGTAGTTGTGTAGTTGTATCCATGTGTAGTGCTGTGGTTGTATACTTGTGTAGTTGTATCCATGTGTAGTTGTGTTGTTGTATCCATGTGTAGTTGTATCCATGTGTAGTGGTGTAGTTGTATACTTGTGTAGTTGTATCCATGTGTAGTTGTGTAGTTGTATCCATGTGTAGTGGTGTAGTTGTATACTTGTGTAGTGATGTAGTTGTGTCCATGTGTAGTTGTATACTTGTGTAGTTGTATCCATGTGTAGTGGTGTAGTTGTATACTTGTGTAGTTGTGTAGTTGTATCCATGTGTAGTTGTGTAGTTGTATCCATTTGTAGTTGTGTAGTTGTATACTTGTGTAGTTGTGTAGTTGTAGCCATGTGTAGTGGTGTAGTTGTATACTTGTGTAGT